>CM035166.1:16756379-17356379 GCA_020205615.1 Panax quinquefolius | reverse complement strand
ATGTTTTATTTTCTTTCTTTTTCTTTACCTAAATATTTATAATATGTATAATATTAATAAAAATTAATATTATAATATTTATAATATATATGTTTTATTTTAAAAATAAAAATAAAAATACTTTTATGTTTTAAAATACTTATAAAATTTTTAAAAATAAAAATATTTTTATATTTTATTTTCTTTCTTTTTCTTTACCTAAATATTTATAATCTATATAATATTAATAAAAATTAATATTATAATATTTATAATATATATGTTTTATTTTAAAATAAAAATAAAAATACTTTTATGTTTTAAAATACTTATAAATTTTTTAAAAATAAAAATATTTTTATATTTTATTTTCTTTAATTTTATTTACCTAAATATTTATAAAATGTATAATATTAATAAAAATTAATATTATAATATTTATAATATGTATGTTTTATTTTAAAAATAAAAATACTTTTATGTTTTAAAATACTTATAAAATTTTTAAAAATAAAAATATTTTTATTTTTTATTTTATTTCTTTTTCTTTACATAAATATTTATGATATTTATAATATTAATAAAAATTAATATTATAATATTAAGTTTCTCCTCACACCAGCCCTATTACTACTCTCCACCGCCGTCCTCCTCCCAAATCCATCGCCCGCTCAGATAGTGATGGTTAATGTCTCTCCCGCTGCTCCATCTTTTTTGGACATATCTATAATACCCAGGTAGCTTCATTTTCTCTTAATCTTTTCTTCTTCTTTTTTCGTAAAATTTTCTTGGATGTGTGTAGTTGCAGTGATTTCGAAATGAGTGAATAGTTTAGTTTGATTTCAGCAATTCTGTAAGGGAAAATGAGTTTTAAAGGGGGATTTAGAAAAGTCTCGTCCCCATGTGGCAGTACCTCCTCTTTTAATCAAGCATCATCGGGTTTTCACATCCAATTTATAAGAAGACATTAGCAGGGATTGGCGAAGAAAAGATAATATGGATCAGGGAAGTTTGATTCTGGCCGAATTCTATAGCTTTGGGTAAAGCGATTTGGTGGTGTGTGGGTTAATTTTGATTCCGTGATTTGTGAGGAAGAAGATTAACATTAGGGTTTGAGTTTGAATTAATTAGGAAAACAATGAGGATAAATAATGTATCCATTTTGATGGAGAAAGAAAATAGGAAATGAAAAAATTATTAAAAAATGAATTAAAATTTTATTTTAATTTTATTATTATTTTAATTATTTTTTCACCACATAATCAATGAGTTTATTTTATTATTTTTTTGTGTTGCCACATCAGAAAATAATAATTTTTTGATTTTTTTTAATGCCACGTGTGTAATTATTTGACGTTTGTCCAAGAAATTGGACGGAATGGCTTGATTGAACATTTTTAAAAAGTACAATGGGCTAATTGAATATTTTAAAAGTACAATGGCCAATTGCTTAAAACACTACAACCACAATAATGTAAAAGTGTTTTTTGCCGTCATGCAAGTATTATCAATCTTGCACCACCTCCCCTAATAGTACAAGAATGTGAATCAATAGTACACACATGTGAAAAAATAGTTATAATCATGTGAATTAATAGCAATTAATTGCTCATTTATCCGATTAATTACACGATTGGTCAACATAACCTCCAGACATCAACTATTATCGAAATAAATGTCGATTTCCACTAACACTAATAATTCTCACACAATGGAACTATCAATTTCATCTTTAATCAACACAAACTTATTCATCATTAATATTATAACTCATAATATTTAACAACCAGGTCGTTCCCAGCAAAGAGGCGGCTTTCCGTTAAGGATTTCTCCTTATTGGCGCGCAATTAGGTGACCAAACCTCTCCTTTACTTCTATACATTGTCAATATTGAAAATAATAATATGAATAACTTTGTCGTCTCAATTATTGATTTAATAATATAACATATTATACAGATGATACTGTGACAATAATTGAATCAATAATATGAGAGATATGATGCAACAATTACTGTAGCAATAATTGAGTATAACTAAGTGACTTCTTACGTAAGCATCAATAATTAATACTGTGTGCTACTATGTGACCATGCGTATTACTGTACTTTTACTACCGGGTAGTTCAACAGTTTTAACGGAAACACTTTCGCCGTTATTTTTATAAAAAGATAATTCTGCCGTTTTCTAACTACGATAATACTTCCGTTGCGGGGTCCACCAATGATTATGCCATCGTACGAATATTCCCTGTTAAAATAAATATTTCCGACCAATCGAATATTTTATAACAACTTGCATACTTTGCAAAATTTTCAAATATCACCCTTAACTTTAACCTTTATCAATTTAACCATTTACTAAATAACATAATAATTATAAGAAAATTGAATACTTTTATTTCATAAAATTCGGAGTCTTACATTCATGATTTTGGGTTGGTGTGATACTGAATGGCCACCTAGTCATGCCTATGTGCATGTGGACGGTCCATTTTACAAAGGAGACTGGCGAAATTTTTTCACGACTCTGGATATTTAATGAACATGTAATTTTAACTCTACTAAGGATGTATGTTAACACAATGCATG
Organism: Panax quinquefolius; assembly: GCA_020205615.1. Lineage (NCBI taxonomy): Eukaryota > Viridiplantae > Streptophyta > Magnoliopsida > Apiales > Araliaceae > Panax > Panax quinquefolius. The sequence goes on along the minus strand of CM035166.1, from coordinate 17,353,810 downwards.
CTTTAGGATTTAAATCAACTAGCAAGCAATAATTTAACTTCAATAAACTTTAAGTTTGAAACTTACCTCACCCTTTCTAGGGTGATTTGGAGACTTTATTCAAATTATGGATCCAGACTACCCGAGTAGTTCTCGTAGGGCCTCCATAGGTGTGAGGAGGAGAGCTTTTGATGTTTCTCAGCCTTGTCCAGCCCGGCAACCTCGGCGATTGACTTAGTCAGTGATTCGCCCTATCCGGGTTGATAGGCCGGATGTCATGGACGAGGAGGAGGATGTTCCTATTATGGATTATGCTCATTCTTCTTCTACTACCCCGTGTTAGGATCTTCCAACCATCAGCGTGACGATTCCAGATCTTTCAAAGGATTTGAGACGTCATCCTTTGATTTATCTCCACACAAATGAGGTAGCATAAGCCTTTTATTCTGGATTTTTCTTTTTCCCACTTTTGGGGCAAGGATTTTGATCTTGATTTGCAATTTGATGCAGGTTCCCGGCTTTACTCAGCCAATGGGGAACTGGTTTAGCATTCACTCCTTGTACCAGACCCTCCATCTAGAGTACCGGGAGATCATCTATTTATGGGGCTTTCAGGCTTTCTTTTCTATTCCTCCTTGTCGCTACCCCTGGGATTATCTGAGAGTTTTGTCAGAGCGCTAGTTTCACCAAACTCAGTCTCTCCATTTGCTGGATTTTGAGGTGATGATGACACCGATGGATTGGTGTTTCATCACTGGGTTGGAGTTTATAGGGGCGTTGGTACCTTTAGTGGCCGACATTTCACCAGTTACAGTCGATCCCTTTTGGGAGTTCCTGCCACAGCCTCAAGGGTAGGACCATTCGCTTTGGGCCCTTGAGTGTGGATGCCACGAGTGGGGCTTTGACTGAGCCTCTGCCTGATGATCAGAGGGTTACAGATCACATTCTTTGGCGATTTTTCCTGCTCATCATCAGGGGTTGTTTCCTAACAGACAACTCCTCGAAGGTTTCTTTTGTCGTGGTCAGCGCTACTCGCGATGTGGATCGTATCAGGGATTTTGACTGGGGCTCATTCACCTTTGCCTACTTTTTTTGTGGGATGCACCTATGGTTAGAGGGTGTGACGGAGGCTTGGCTAGGCTTTTACCCATTTTTGATGGTGAGTAATTTTTCTTTATCTTCCAATTTTCCCCTCGCTCATCTTGTCAGTTTTCATAACTGATGACATTTGAATTTTTCATTTTTAGTTTTGGGCATATGAGAGGCTCCATTGCCTTCATACTGTGACTACATTAGGTCTAGAGACCTATCCACGGGGACGATGATGGCATCACTCCACTCCTATAGAGGTTCCTGTAGCAGAGGGGTTTACCCATTCTCGTTTGCAGTTAGAGTTATTGACTGATTATGTTATTACATGGATTCCCTACACCGATGAGCATTTGATAATAGGTTTTGAAGGTGGCTTTTCGACCGGAGTAGAGTATATATTATCCACACGTCGGATCCCTCTCCTGATGGGTTTAGATGGCTTCACTTTATCATAGGGCCCTTTTACTCGGGAGGCTTTCTACCGCTGGTGGTTCCCTCGCACCATTGGGGCTCAGACCCGCGCCACTCAGTTCATAGGGGATATGGTTCCTGAGACTGTGATGATGACAGACTGGATTGTCTGTGTTCGAGAACCCACTTATTTGGTGTAGATTGATAGCTTGACCCAGAGGTTGGACCGGGCACATTTTTTCATTTGACACCTTGGCAGAGATCCTTCGGAGGTAGATTCTTTTGATCCGTCCAGCTCTGGTTTTGGCCCCTCGGGTGGTCCTTATTCTGACAGCTTTAACGGTGCAGATCCCCCTTTGTATCGACCTGATGTTCCATCTAGCAGAGATATAGTGACTCAAGAGAAGTTACAACAGGTTGATCTATTGGATGATGTGGACATCATAGATTTCTCGTTATTTCTTTTGATAGGCCTCTGTTAGATATTGGGCAGTTGTGCCCCATTTCGCGTTATATCTTTTGATATGCCTTTATTAGATATTGGGCGATTGTGCCCAATTTCCCTGTACTTTTTATTTTCTAGTTGTATACAGAGATGATGTATTTAATCTTCATGATGATGTATTTAGGACTGTATATGTAATGTTTTCTATTCTTCCCATCATATTGTGACGCCCCCAAAATAGGTCCACACAATCCATTCTGAGTCGCCAAATACATGGTACAGAATCCAAATACAAACTTCATTTATACAACTGTCATGCAAAATACGACAACACATAAGCTGAGAGTTTCAATACAAATATTGTCTTGTAGACAATATCCAAACTCAAATAAAATCTTCATTACTGTTTTATAGAGTAGTGAGAACTACTATCATAACCATCTTGGTCCATCACTCCAATCCCCGACTAGTCCCAGCTATATTCTCAATTCCTGAAGAGCAATGGAACCAAAAGGAAAAGGGTGAGCTCAACTAGCCCAATAAAAAAATATTATGACTAAGATAATGTAGAACAAATTATCCTTGGTCCTCAATAGGGAAAAATCTGATAGAATACAATAGACAACAAGTTTTAGATCAACAAATGCAGCGGAATTAGAAATCCGTTAGAAGAGTCGAGTAAAACATGATGTCTACTATCTAAAAGCCCATCATCAATATCCCCATAATACCAATCAATAAATATTTTAAATCAACGAATTATCCATGCAAGGATATTCGTTCGTATCACCAGTGGTCATGATCATGCCAAACAACTATCCATCTATGTACTACGGGCCAAAGAGGACTTTTACCACAATATTTGTCTGTATCATTACAGGCCATGATTATACCAATACACAATTCTTGGTCATAATCATACCAATCAACAGTCCATCTATGCACTACGGGCCAAAGATGACTTTCAACACAATATAAGCATAAGGATGATGACAATGATATAAAGAATCAATCAAGTGAGATCAAGGATAAATATTAGAGATTTATAATTTAATTTATCCAAAATTCAAGAATGTCCAAATTGTCAACTTGATAACTAATTATGGAGTAAAATTCAAGAAGGATATTCATGTATCAAAAATAATTTAGACAGAAAAGAAACCAATTTTGACGTGAATAGTACCCGAATGAAAAGTACCCCGAATAAATAGTATCCCGAATGAATAGTATTCCAAATGAATAATATTCTGCCATAAAAATATTACAATTTTCATAAGAAAGTTCAGACCAATAATAAAATGATAATAGATGAAGCACAAACAATTAAGAATATTCTATTAATTTCAAGGGTTTTCAACATTTCATAATAAGGTTATGGAAACAAACAATAAATTCATACCATAAATGGAGAAATATAAAAAAAGACGATATCCCTTGATGAGTACAAAAGAAATGATATCTCATACAAGTATGAAAGAATATACAAAACTTCAAATAGATTTTCACCCGTCATGCAGTAATCCTCGTACACAGTTCATTTCCACAATTTAATAAAGAATGAATACGAAGGATTATTCACTATACATGCGGTAATCCTCGTAGATAGGTTACTTCTGCAGATTAATAAAGAATGAATAGGAAGGGTTATTCACCATGCATGTAGTAATCCGCATAGACAGGTTACTCCCGCAGATTAATAAAGAATTAATACGAAGGGTTATTCACCATGCATACGGTAATCCGCGTAGACAGGTTACTCCCACAGATTAATAAGGAATAAAATGACAACCCTTATGAGTATGAAGTAAATAACATCATCTACGAATACGAATGAAATAATACCCCTTACAAATATGAAAAATAATATCCCTTACCTTAGTAGGAGATTGGATACTGTAATATAGAAGTAGCAAAATACTCTTCTTCTTTCTCTCTATAGTTTTAGTGATTCGTAAGAAATAACGAAGTAATGAGCTTCTATTTATATGAGATGGACTAAATAGTAACTTATTTACAAACGGTCTAGATTGATTTACTATTAAACAAACGGTCCATGTTGATTTACTATTAAAACTTCAACCGACGGTCCATATTGATTTATTATTATAACTTCAACCAGCGGTCCATATTGAGTTATTATTTTAATTTCAACTAATAATCCATATTGATTTACTATTATAACTTCAACCGATGGTCGAAAAATTAGCACATTTCCCAATGGAATAATAAGTCAAACTTACAACAAACGCATCATGACAAATCCCTCTATTTATATTAAAAATTGAATAAATAATTATCACAAATCACTTATCTTCAATCAACACATTTTTAATCTTTCAACAATTATTCATCATTTAATATTATAACTCGCAATATTGTTAACCAGATCATTTTCAGGAAAGAGAAGGCTTTCCGATAAGAATTTCTCCTTATTGTGGCGCAATTAAATAACCAAAACTCTTTCCTCGATAGAACTTTCTAAACATTGTCAATAATGCAAATAATAATATGAATAACTATGTCGTCGTAATTATTGATTTAAAAATATAAAATATTATGCAATTGATACTGTGACAATAATTGAATCAATAACATTAGATACTGTACAACAACTATTGTGTCAATTATTGAATGAAATTGAGTGACTTCATACGTAAGCATCAATAATCAGAGATATTGTGCAATACTGTGTGCTACTGTACAACAACGTGTATTACTATACTTTTATTACCGAGTATTTCAATAGTTTAAAGGTAAAAGTATTGTCGTTATTTTATAAAAAGGTTATTTCTGTCGCTTTCTATATCCTACAGTCATTCCGTTGTGGAGTCCACAAATGATTGTGTCGTCGTATGAATATTCCCCCAAAAAAAGAATATTCCCTGACCAAACGAATATTTTATGACAACTTGCTTACTTTATAAAATTTGCACATATCACCCATAACTATAACATTATATCAAATCAACACCTTATTATTCAAAATAACATTTAGAGAAAATTAAATCTTTATTCATAAAAAGTTGGCGTCTTACAACCTCCTCTCCTTATGAAATTTCGTCCTCGAAATTAATGTACGTACCTGGTATGTCGAAGAGGTGAGGATACCTTATTTTCATTTCAGATTTTAACTCCCAAGTCATTTCCTCAATATCATGGTTTCTCCATAAAACTTTGACTTGAGGTATAACCTTTGAGCGTAGAATATGCTCTTTTTTATCCAAGATCTTGACATGTACCTCTGCATACATTAAATCTTTGGCTATCTCGTTTAGTTCTAATTAAATAATATGGTTTGGGTCTTCCACATATTTACATAACATATATATGTGAAAAACGTTATGAACAGGAGACATACTTGGCGGTAAGGCGAGTCTATAGGCCACAGTTCTTACTTGGTCGGATATTTAAAATAGACCAATGAATCGAGGGTTGAGATTTCCTCTATTCGTCGATTCTTGCTTCTGGAATAACACCTTCTTGTACTTTCTTCTTCATATTCATCAACTCTAGGTTTGTAGCTTGAGCAACTTTAACTTTATCGATTAAAGTCAGTTTTACTCATATATTTGCCATCTTCCTGGAGTCTTTATGTAATGACCGTGAATTTTAAACTCCTTATTTAATTAAATATGTGATTTAATTTTATTGAGTTAGTTTTGTAAGTTTATTTAAACCTTATGTGGTTATGTGATTTTATGAAATAATTAAAGGGAGTCACTAATAGTTATTTAAATTAGTGGACTAACCCTAAGAGTTTGATATCAAAGAATTGATAGGATTATTAATAATTAAATATTCAATTTATTTGAATATGGTAGCAAGAGTTGAACATATTGATTGATTTCAATTATGGGTAATTAATTGATAATGTGTTGAATTATAATTATTATGAAAATAATAATTAATGAGTAAGAGGTTAATAATTATAATGTGATTTTATTTACTTGATTAATTTGTGCAAGCATGCAATATATTAAATCTTTATTATATGGTAATTAATTGTATATTTTATATTGTACAAGGTGACACATTAATAGGCCTATATACTATAAATATAGACCATATAGTAAGAATTAATTTATTCATGTGAGTACATAAATAATCCCCAACTTTCCTTGTGTAGTAGCATTAACACATTTATATTACATTTTGGGAATTATGGTATCCAAACCAAGCCTTAAATAACTTGTTGCTGAGTTATTACTCTTGTCCCAAATTGAGAGTCACAATGGTACATGAACAGTAACCTATCACCTAAATACGTAACATCCAAGTATGTGTTCATTGGCTAGGAAGGTAGCTGATGGTGGGTGGTTGAGTAACCCCTTGTGAACCAGTGTATTCTCCTTCTACATCTCAGTCTCAACCTTCCATACAAAGCTAATCCCCAGTCCAAAGTTTGTTCTATAAATGACAGACATAATCTTCAATTCACGTTGCTTTGTTTTAGTTCTTGAAAACTCTGATAATTTGAGAGTAAGTGAGTTGTGGTCCAAAGAAGAGATTAACAATCACAGAAGGAAGAAACTAAGTTCATCTAGCTCCAAGAGGTATAAAATCTTTATTTATGTTCTTGAGTTGGGTTTTTTTGGCAAATTCTTGTAATTCTCATGAATTCTTGGTAATGTAGTATGAATTGGCTTAAGGTTATGTTGCTTTAGTTAGTATGCATGTTTAGAAGTATTAAAATTAGTTGAGTTGCAGCAAATAGATGTTTGGCAATGTTGGAGTTGAGCCTCTGCAGAAGCAGAGGCCATATTTTTCCTTTTGGTCGAAGTTGCGCGGCCGCCGCCACTTCCCTAGTCTTTCACCGCGTGGCCGCGAAGGTAGCAGATCACAGTTGCTCATGTTAGCTCCTTAAGATATTCTGAGCATGTTACTTTGGAATGAATATGCATACAAATGACCTGAACATGTGAACTGAGATTGTTATGTATATAGTAAACCATGTTTTTTGATTTTAATTTGATTATTCAAAGAGGACTTAAAGAGTTGGAAAATAGTTTTGATAAACTTTTTTGCAAAACAAGTTCTAACCTTTGATGCAAATGTATTACATTCTGATATATATCTTGACATATGACAATATGATTGGTTATATGGTTAAAGGTAATATGAGATATTCAAGCATGATTAAAAAGAGAAATTTCAAGAAAAAGGACCTTATTGGCTATGTATAAACGAACTATGTATACACTAAGTTTTGAACTTAAAAATATGCTCATGCGATCTATTAGGTGTTTATGAAAGTATGTTTTAGACTATACAAACTCATTTTTGTATGCTTGAAGAAGTTTTACAAGTTTTGAAAATGAACTTGATAAACTATATATACATTAAGTTGAGAACTTGTAAGTATGTTTTGATGTCTAAAATGTATGTATATGAAAGTATGATGTGTGGTAGGCTTGCATGATTGTTAGCTTAACATGTGAAGTATTGATTAAATGAAAATGAATAATGACCCATATTATGTTTTGATGAAGGTTTAAATTTAGTTATCCACATCATAACATGTGTGTTGTGCATGATTTCATATATGTTCAAGATGGGAATACACTGACCTTTTGCAAAATCGGCCATGTCTTGGTTTGCACCAGGAGCAGCGTGGCTGCGCCACTCCTTAGTACAAACCAAGCGCGGTCGCGCCAGTCTGCAGTGAGGTCTGAGTTCTGTAAATAAATTGAGAATTGATGCATGCTTATAAGGTTACCCTAATCTAAAATACTTGTCCAGTATAGTATTCGTGTGATAATAAGTATGATATTGAAAGGGACCTATGATGAATTAGTGTTTATAACTTTAAAGTAAATAGTGATTTCAACTATGACATTGTGTGTTAGAAACTAATCGTGGAATGTAATGACACATGTATAGAAGCATGCTAATTGATGATTTGATTCTTGTAAGTGTGGACTCATATTAGTTTACACATACTAATTAGAAAGACTGACTTGTTAACGTTAGGTCGTTTCAATGCAAGTTAATTAAAGCTTGAATTATATTGTAGCTGAGCAATCATGCAAGTTCCCTAAACTTACTCCAATTATTATTGAGCAAGTTTCCTTGAACTTCACTCTTTGGATGTGCAAGTTCCTTAAATTCTTACTCTTTTACTTGAGCAAGTATCCGAACATTATTTTATTGCATTGCAAGTTTCCTAACTTACACAACTATGAGTTTTGTGAAAGTTCCTATCCTTCTCATATTTCATTGAGCATGTTATTGTTGAATTGCAAGTTATCCATTTAAACTTGAACTTTATTTCCAAGCATGATATAAAGTGGTTTAATTATCTTACAATTATTCCACATTGATATTATTGACATTCGCACTTAGTGCACTTGAGTTCGTACAGTCTTGGACTTTTACTTCATTTAAAGTTCTATAATTCTTGAACCGTGTCAGATAGAGTCTAAACCTTTATTCGGTCAGAAAAATATATAAAGTTTTATAAAATCTATCTAAACCAATTGATGGTAAGGATTCTTCGACTGAAAGAACACCCCTTCTGTGATAGGGGAGTATCCCAGGTATCTATTATATGATACAAAGAACAGATTTAAATGTTATGCATATACATGGTGTACGCGAGGCTGATCCCCTCAAGTACTTATTCTGTATCCAGTAACCAAAGGGTCAATTAATTATTGATTCCATTGGAGTGTTATAGTTCAAAGTCTATTTGACTAGTAGTTATTCTAAAAGCAATCATTATCTTTGCTTCTAATATTCATATTGTTGAATCCTTCAGATATTCATATTGTTGAATTCATTGTCAGATATTTTCCATTCATCATGATATATCCTTATTATTGTATTTAAACTTGTTGAGCAAACTTGTTGCTCATCCTTGCTATATCATGAATTATATTACGCCTAAGCCCTTAGACCTCGTGAAAGGACAAGGGTAAAGGAAAGATGTAGGATAGTGCCAGAGCGGAGACTTTACTATATGCCTAGTTTAAATTATTGTTATGTAATGTGAACCCTAATTATTATTTTAGGGTATGTTTGTAAGATTGTATTAAGGTTATCGAATCTTGGGACTAGTAACACCTTTTGAATGAACGACGTACGTTTATTATATTCTGCATTTTAGTTATCGTATGTTGTTTAAAGGTGGATGTTTGTATTTTATCGTGATGTCCGAACTGGGGTCAGAGGACTCGGATTCGGAGGCGTCACACTTTAACTCTATCTCCATCCTTTGTAAGTCATACAAAATGGGCCTTTGTGTTGACACCATCACACTCGTACCCGCGTATGATCTTCTACTCAGCACGTCAGCTACCACATTCACTTTTCTAGGATGGTAATGGATGTTATGATCATAATCTTTCAAAAACTCAAGCCAACGTTGTTGTCGCATATTGAATTCTTTTTGGGTGAAGAAATATTTGAGGCTCTTATGGTCTGTGTAGATCTCCACTTTCTCCACATACAGGTAGTGTCTCCAGATCATTAGCGCGAAAATGACTGATGTCAACTCTAGATCATGAGTAGGATAATTCCTCACATATTCTTTGAGTTGTCGAGAGGCATAGGCTTTGACTTTCTCATGTTACATGAGAACACATCCTAAACCTCTGCCTGAAGCATCGTTGTAGATGAAAAATCCCTCTGATCCTGATGGTATTGTCAGAACAGGTACTGAAATGTGTCTCCTATTGAGTTCTTGGAAACTCTTCTCACATTCCTCGCTCCAACCGAATTGTGTATCTTTTCGGGTTAGCTATGTTAATGGAGTAGTGATTCAAGAAAATTCTTCCACGAATCTCCAATAATAACCAACTAAGCCTAGAAAGCTACTTATTTTGGTTACTGACTTAGGTTTCTCCCAACTGTGACTCATATCCCAACCTTGAATAACACTTTACAATGGCACCTATCAGTTTTCCACCGCACAAATATGGTGTCCCTTGTGGAGAGTCTGGCTTCGGTGTATTCCACAAAGGAAGTCAATAGACAGAGGCTCGGGTACCAACTCCTGTAGTTAGGTTTTTAACTCCTGAAGTTCAATAAGAGCCATTTGATATGGGGTTTTGAAAATAGGTTTTGTATCGGGTTCAAGGTCAATACAAAATTCAATTTCATGCTCTGAGGGTAAGCCAGGAAGTTCTTCGGGAAATACGTCACGAAATTTATTAACAATAGAAATATCATTCAAATCTGATGTATTTTTGTTTAAATCTGTGACATGGGCTAAGAAAGCTTGACATCTATTTTTTAATAAACGAATGGCTTTATGTCTTGATATGACAATGATTGACTTTAGTGGTTTGGTTGCTTGAATTCGCATAACAGGTTGGTTAGGAATATGAAAACTAACGACCTTATAAAAACAATCAATTTTAGCATGATGAGTAGTTAACCAATCAATCCCTAAAATCACATCAAATGCAAGTATTTTCAACGAGATGAGATCAACAGGTAATGTGAGGGTGTCAATTTAAATCAAACAAGATTTATAAATTGTGGATGTAATAATGGTTTCTCCCAACAGAGTATCAACAGATAAGTCAAAGTCTAATTTCTCAGGAGTCAAGTTCAAACGTTGAGCACAAGCAGGTGAAATAAAAGAATATGTAGAACCAGTATCTAATAAGGTATAGACTTCGTAAGAGTTTATGATTAGCTTACCCGTGATAACTTCGTTCAGGTTCCTCACTTTTTGGGAAGTCACGACAAACGCTCTCCCTTGAACCACTGACTTTGACTTGTCTGGGACAGCCTTTGGTGTAACCGTCCCAGCTGGACTTGACTTCGCTATAGGGTACATTCCAACCTCAACTACTTCATCGTATTCCTAATCCATGATCTAAATCATTAATCTTCGATCCATATCAAATTGGGGTTGACCGCTCTATACAGGGTAATTCAAAGCTCGATGTTGGGTTCTCCCAATTACTGTCCAAAAAGAGAAATACATATAATCTTTTTTAGCCTTCTTGGATCAGACGTCTCTTTCTACAATATCAACGCGTCGTGCAACTTTTACCCATGCATCCTCCATTCTCACTTGTTCAGTTGTTTCTTCTTTCAGCTGATATTTGACATTTGCATTCTCAGATTTCAGCTCTTTTATCATATACTCTGCCAAAGAGAGCTTCTGTTCAAGCTTCGCATATCGGGTAGCAAAATCTTGAATTGATGCATCCCTTTGTTCCACAACCATCTGTCGTTCTTCACCCTACTCTTCTAACTCACGAATGCAATCATATAGTTCTATATTTCGATCATACAATTATCCAAATAAATCCTCCTCAGGGTACTCTTGTTCCTGACTCTTATCCGCTACCTCTACGACTAGCTCGGGTGCAACTATTAATTCTTCACTCACCACATGGCTATCTCTAATTTCTTCTTCGCCTAACATCCTACAATCAAGTTTAATAACTTAATTAATACTCCCCAATAAACATCTTTGTTGTAACAAGATATTATACTCCAATATTTATTCTTTAAATAAATCTCATCAATTCATCACTTAAAACTCTATATGAGTTCATCTCTTGATTTTCTGATGTCATTCTTAAATACTGCCACAAAACAATGGTTAACTAAAGAAATTAATATGTCACGTATTATCCCTATATTCCGACCGACTAATTAAATAATAAATAAGCTTAGGTAGGACACACTAGCAAAGTATTTACTCGTCTCTCCCCTCCTAGTTCTAACCTCAGATCTCTGCCAGAGATCATATCCCTAAGCTCTGATACCAACTGTGACGCCCCCAAAATAGGTCCACACAACCAATTTTGAGTTGCCAAATACATGGTACAAAATCCAAATACAAACTTTATTTATACAACTATCGTGTAAAATACGACAACACATAAGCTGAGAGTTTCAATATAAATATTATCTTGTAGACAATATCCAAACTCAAATAAAATCATCATTACAATTATTGTCACACTATTTTATAGAATAGTGAAAACTACTATCGTAACCATCATGTTCCATCACTCCAATCCCCGACTAGTCCCAGTTATATTCTTATTTCCTGAAGAACAATAGAACCAAAAGGAAAAGGGTGAGCTTAACTAGCTCATTAAAGAATATTATGACTAAAATAATATAGAACAAATTATCATTAGTCCTCAACAAGAAAAAATCTAATAGAATACAATAAACAATAAGTTTTAGATCAACAACTGCAGCGAAAGTAGCAATCCATTAGAAGAGTCAAGTAGAACATGATGTCTACTATCTTCTATGATTTAAAAGTCCATCATCAATATTTTATCCCTGTACACCAATCAATAAATATTTTAAATCAACGAATTATATTATATCCATGCACTACGGGCCAAGGATATTCGTTAGTATCACCAGTGGTCATGATCATGCCAAACAACTGTCCATCTACGTACTATGGGCCAAAGAGGACTTTCACCATAACATTTGTCTGTAACATTACAGGTCATGATTATACCAATACATAATTCCTAGTCATAATCATACCAATCAATAGTCCATCTATGCACTATGAGCCAAAGATGACTTTCAACAGAATATAAGCATAAGGATGATGACAATGATATAAAGAATCAATCAAGTGAGATCAATGATAAATATTAGAGATTTATAATTCAATTTATAGTTCAAGAATATCCAAATTGTCAATATGATAATTAATTGTGGAGTAAAATTTAAGAATGATATTCATGTATCAAAAATAATTTAGACAGAAAAGAAACTAATTTTGTCGTGAATAGTACCCCGAATGAAAAGTACCCCGAATGAATAGTATTCCAAATGAATAGTACCCCAACATAAATAGTATCCCACCATGAAAATATTACAATTTCCATAAGAAAGTTCAGACCAATAGTGAAATGATAATATATGAAGCACAAACAATTAAGAATATTCTATTAATTTCAAGGGTTTTCAACATTTCATAATAAGGTTATGGAAACAAACAATAAATTCGTACCATAAATGGAGAAATATGAAAGAAGACGATATCCTTTGATGAGTACAAAAGAAATGATTTCTCATACAAGTATGAAAGAATATATGAAACTGCAAAATGGATTTTCACCCGTCATGCGGTAATCCGCGTAGACAGATCATTTTCATAATTTAATAAAGAATGAGTACGAAGGATTATTCACCATGCATGCGGTAATCCTTGTAGACAGGTTACTCCCGCAGATTAATAAAGAATGGATACGAAGGGTTATTCACCATGCATGCTGTAATCCGAATAGACAGGTTACTCCCGTAGATTAATAAAGAATGAATACGAAGGGTTATTCACCATGCATGTGGTAATCCGCGTAGACATGTTACTCGCATAGATTAATAAAGAATAAAATGAAACCCTTATGATTATGAAGTAAATAACATCCTTTACGAATACGAAAGAAATAATACATGTTACGAATACAAAAAATAATATCCCTTACCTTAATAGGAGATTGGATACTGCAATAGTGAAGTATCAAAATACTCAACTTCTTTATCTCTATAGTTTTAGTGAATTCATAAGAAAGAATGAAAAAATGAGTTTCTATTTATAGGAGAATGGACTAAATAGTAACTTATTCACGAATGGTCCAAATTGATTTACTATTAAACGGACGTCCCATATTGATTTAATATTAAAACTTCAACCAACGGTTCATATTGAGTTACTATTATAACTTCAGCTGACGGTCTGAAAAATTAGCACATTTCTCCATGGAATAATAAGCCAAACTTACAACAAATGCCTCATGACAAATCCCTCTATTTATATCAACAATTGAATAAATAATTATCACAAATCACTTATCTTCAATCAACACATTTTTAATCTTTCAACAATTATTCATCCTTTAATATTATAACTCGCAATATTGATAACCAGATCATTCTTAGGAAAGAGGGTACTTTTTGATAAGAATTTCTCCTTACTGACGCGTAATTAAATAACCAAACCCCTTTCCTCGACATAACTTTCTAGGCATTGTCAATAATAAAATTAATAATAAACTGTGTCGTCTCAATTATTGATTTAATAATATAAAATATTGTGCAGATGATACTGTGACAATAATTGAATCAATAATATAAGACATTGTGCAACAACTACTATGACAATTATTGAATGAAACTGAGTGACTTCATACGTAAGCATCAATAATCGAGATTATCGTTTGTGTCTTCTTGCGCAACAACGCCAGACATCTTATTTTTTATTATTGGGGTATTTCAACAGTTTAAAGGTAAAAGTATTGCCGTTATTTTATAAAACGGTTATTTCTGTCACTTTCTATATCCGACAGTCATTCCGTTGTGGGGTTCACCAATGATTTTACCATCGTACGAATATTCTCCAAAAATAGAATATTCCCTGACCAAACTAATATTTTTTAACAACTTACTTACTTTACAAAATTTGCACATATCACCCATAACTATAACATTATATCAAATCAACACCTTATTATTCAAAATAACATTTAGTGAAAATTAAATCTTTATTCATAAAAATTGGGGTCTTACAACCTCCCCTCCTTATGAAATTTCATCCTTGAAATTAATATACGTACCTGATATGTCGAAGAGGTGAGGATACCTTGTTTTCATTTCAGATTCTAACTCCCAGGTCATTTCCTCAATATCATGGTTTCTCCATAAAATTTTAGCTTGAGATAACCTTTGAGCGTAGAATATGCTTCTTCTTATCCAATATCTTGACAGGTACCTCTTCATACATTAAATCTTCAGTTATCTCGTTTGGTTCTAATTTAATAATGTGGTTTGGGTCTTCAACATATTTACGTAACATAGATATGTGAAAAACGTTATGAACACGAGACATACTTGGCGGTAAGGCGAGCCTGTAGGCCACAGTTCCTACTCGATCGAGGATTTCAAATGGACCAATAAATCGAGGGTTAAGATTTCCTCTATTCATCGATTTTTGCTTCTGGAATAACACCTTCTTGTACTTTCTTCTTCATATTCATCAACTCTAGGTCTGTAGCTTGATTAACTTTAACTTTATCGATTAAAGTCAGTTCTACTTGTATATTTGCCTTCTTCCAGGAGTCTTTAACTCTATATCCATCATTTGTAAGTTATACAAAATGGGCCTTTGTGTTGACACCATCGCACTTATACCCGCATACGATCTTCTACTCAACGCGTCAGTTACCACGTTCGCTTTTCTAGGATGCTATTGGATGGTATGAGCGTAATCTTTTAACAGCTCAAGCCAACGTCATTTTCACATGTTTAGTTCCTTTTGGGTGAAAAAATATTTTAGTTACTGTGCAATACCATGTGCTACTGTGCAACAATGCGTATTACTGTACTTTTATTACCGGGTATTTCAACAGTTTAACGGTAAAAGTCTTACCGTTATTTTATAAAAAGAATATTTATGTCGCTTTCTATATCCGACACTCATTCTGTTGTGGGGTCCACCAATGATTGTGCCGTCGTACGAATATTCCTCAAAAAAAATTATATTCTCCGACCAAATGAATATTTTATGACAACTTGCTTACTTTGAAAAATTTGCACATATCACCCATAATTTTAGCATTATATTAAATCAACACCTTATTATTCAAAATAACATTTAGAGAAAATTAAATCTTTATTATAAAAAGTTAGGGTCTTACACATATTGTCATTTATCATCGTTATTTGTCATGATGTAGGCATTATGTCATGGATATGCATTCACATAGGTGAGTTTAGCATTGACCCTTAGATGGTCTTATGATACGGATCTACAGATGTGTTCATCTATCGCCAATTAGATTGAGCATGCCCCACCCACACTGATAGCCTCTTCTCTAAGATCATGGTATGGTAGTTTTCCCCTCACAGATCGGGTGACAGTTGATCAGCTATTGAGGCATTCTATGACCCTTTTGACTTTTCACGTACCCTTGGATACTAGAGAGACATGTTTTTAGATTTGATATCCATGCATTGACTCCTATGTTAAGGGAGTATGAGCGCCTTACTGATTTGCCCTTGGATCGGCCTTATGCTATGATGGCCGTTGATGATATGAGACAGCAAATTATGACCCTGACGGGCTTACGATGTAGATTTATCATGGACGAGATTTCCTCAGGGCATGTGGTGTCCTTGGATTTTTTAATTGATCGAGATTATCTAAGGCATTTAGGGGACTTCACCATTACTGAAGATGAGTGCCAGGTTTCCCGCGTAGATATTCTATTGATGTGCATCGTGGCCTATTTGTACATGCCACTATATATGGATCATCTGGACATTAGCCGGATTATAGTAGTTCGTGCTCTCAGGGAGGGTTGCACTATCTTGCCTATGATATTAACGGAGACCTTGAAGTCGGCCACCTTTTGTCATACCCATCCTGTGGGATTTTTTAGAGGCAGTGTCGTCTTATTGTATGTGTGGTTTATGACACATTTGAGATTGATTGGCACCTTTAGACGTCATGGATACTATTTTACTCATGAAATAGCCATATATTATTCTTTTTAACTGATTGAGTGTATAGATGTAACATCCTAGTTAGCCTTTCTGTCAGTGACCGAGGATCCATTTGCGATCTTACTTTGTTTAGGACTCAGCTCTCCTTATAGCTTTATTACTCACATTGTTGGTATGGACTATCTACCCCTAGCTGGTTTGAGAAGGGTGATCACGTCTCATCCATTGGCTGTTATGGGATAATTTGATCAGTTTCAAGATATTCACCCCTTTGATGGGGCCTTAGGTTAGCGAGTATCAGCTCCATTTTTCTAAGCAGATGACTTAACTATGATTTATGATTGTTGAACTCGTCAAGAGATGGCTGATTTTTCGACTAATCATCCGGGTCAATCTTTAGAGTATTCTTCATGGCTGGAGGTAGATATTAAATCGGCTATGGTTGTTCACTTAGAACCGAGTATTGATTCTAATGATGAAGAGCCTATGGAGGACCCTGATTCTCCTGTCGAAGATACGCTATGTATTAGTTTGATAGTAGCTCTGGTCAGTGACACCCCTAGCCCTCCTACTGCACCTCATGTAGAGTATTTAGAGCAGAGGCTACATCTTATAACATTTGAGAGGGATCAGGCTAGGGCCCTAATGTTGACAACCCTTTCTGGCCGAGATGCTGCTTTTATTAAGCGAGATAATGCTCGAGTAATTCGAGATGCAGCTTTTGTTGAGCGGGATGATGCTCGAGCTACTCAGGATGTAGCTTTTGTTGATAGAGATGAGGCTCGAGATACTCGGGATGCTGATGTTGCTGATAGTACTTCACTTAGATCCTACACGGCCAGCATTATTGCATATATGAGTGCATTCATAGATGATCATGGTAGCACTATGCAGATGACTATGGATCTACTGGCTCACATGGAGACCTTAGGGCAGAAGCTTATATATTCGCCTCCATCTTCTGAGAGGGACGTCGTGTTGGACTTGTTGGCCCGTTTATCTACGGGATTATAGACTAGCTTTCATTTTCCTGCATAGACTAGGTTAGCCATTTTTTTCATGCACAAGATACATTGTATATATCAAACAACATTAAATGGCAAGGAAATATATTTTGATTCACTTCCCTTTTAGATATGTCTTGTCACTTGCTTGATAGTTGCCATTTTCTTTATGACTTGCCATCTTGATGTGTCCCGAACTTCTCCTTGATGGATTGACCTTGAGATATCCTAGGATCTCTCAGAATGGGTCATTAATCTTTAGGCTTTTCTGGTGTACCAGCTTTTGGTGTCTTAGAACTAGTCTTTGGATATGGTTAAGGTTTAGTCAAAGTGTTTGGCTTTCTTTCCGCAGTTCGACCGCACCATAGATGGTTGTCTACGTACTCCTGGAGGAAGATCAGGTCTTACGTAGTTCAGGCTTGGCTTGAATGGTTGAAAAGTGTTTATTTGAGTTTGATCTTGGTTTGAGGGATTTTTGAATTTTCATTTAGTTTGACCGCAACATAGATGGTTGCCTACGTACTCCCATTGATGAGTGGAGATCAGGTCTTTCGTAGTTAAAGCTTGGCTTGAACAGTTGAAAAGTGTTTATTTGAGTTTGATCTGGGTTTGAGGGGTTTTTTGATTTTTTTTTTTTGACCGCACCATAGATGACTACTTGCGTACTCCCATTGATGAGGGGAGATCAAGTTTTATGTAGTTCCAGCTTGGCCTAAACAGTTAAAAAGTGTTTATTTGAGTTTGATCTTGGTTTGATAGGTTTTTAGATATTTTTTTTTAGTTTAACCTCGCCATAGATGGTTGTCTACGTATTCCAATTGCTGAGGGGAGATCAGGTCTTACATCGTTCAAGCTTTGTAGCGAAAACTTAAATTGACTTGTCCGATTGATTTTTTTTCCAGGACCAGGATGGAGGTTTGCAAGCATTTCAAACATAGTACCTCTTCACGGTGTATGAGTTGATAAGCTGAGGAAATTCTTCGCTGTCCATTTCTTGCAGTCTGAGGGCTCCTCCCGTCAATACCTCCTTGATAATGAAAGGGTCTTCCCAACTCGGGGCGAACTTTCCTTTGGATCCATCTTGATTGTAGAGGATTTTTTTTAACACCAAGTCATTCTGTTTAAATTGCCAAAGCCAGACTTTCTTGTTGTATGACCGAGAAATCCTCTGCTGATATAATTGACCATAAAAGATTGTTGCAGCCCTCCTCTCATCTATCAAAGATATTTGGTGGTATCGGTCTTGCAACCATTGACTTTTATCCATCTAAGAATCCATTAACTCTCTTAACGACTACATTTCTACTTCTATGGGTAGTACTGCTTCCATGCCATAGACCAGTGAGTAGAGGGTAGCCCCAGTAGAAGTGCGCTTTGACGTTCTGTAGGCTAGAAGAGTAAGAGGCAATAAGTCAGGTCATCCCTTGTGATTGGCGGACATCTTTTGTATGATCTTTTAGATGTTCTTGTTGGCTGCTTCAACAGCACCATTCATCTTGGGACTATAGATGACGGAGTTAAGATGTTTAATGTGGCATTTGCTGTATAATTCCTTCATCATCTAGTTGTTTAGATTCTTGGCATTGTCCGATACGATCATTTTTGGTTTTCTATATCGACAGATGATATTGTTTCTGATGAAACCAATGATTACATCTTTGGTGACTTTGGGAAAGGAGGTCGCTTCTACCCATTTGGTGAAGTAATCAATCATGGTAAAGATGAATCGATGACCATTGATGGCTTTGGGTTCTATTGGCCCAATCACGTCCATTCCCAACATTTAAAAGGGTCACGGCGAGCTCATACAATGCAATTCATTTAAAGGAGCGTGGATGGCATTTCCATGGACTTGGCATTGATAGCATCTCCTGATGTGATCGTCATAATCGGCTTTGAGGGAAATCTAATAATTCCCCGTTCTTAATATCTTCTTGAAAAGTAAAGGACCGCTTATTTGTGGACCACTGAAACAACCCAGGTCAAATCCCGAGTCCGGAACAAATCTTGGGTCAAATCCCAACTCCGAATCGAATCAAATTCATCCAAATAAGGTCTCAAACCACTGGCCCAATAGTATCTTCTTGGGTCATCTAGCCCACCACAGGCTCCCAAAAGGTCATGACTTGAAGGTACTATTGGTAGTAACTTATTTCCTTATATGCATATAAATTTTCCCTATCTTTTGATGTGGACCGAGTGTTACAAACTCCCCCACTTAAATTTCTGACGTCCCCGTCAGAATTGATCACACACACGACAGAAAGATCTCTCCTCTCTAGCCATTTGTGGGATAATACCGGTTGCCAGTGTCCCCACCTCCTGGACCTCCATCTCTCCATTGTGGATGATACCACCACCTTCGTGTCCCCACCTCAACTCGATCCGATGATCCGACCCAGAGCTTTGAAACTCGGCTCGATACCATATGAAACAACTCAGGTCAAATCCCGAGTCCTAACAAATCTTAGGTCAAATCCCAAGTCCGAATCGAATCAAATTCATCCAAATAAGGTCTCAAACCACTGGCCCAATAGTATCTTCTTGGGTCATCTAGCCCACCACAGGCTCCCAAAAGGTCATGACTTGAAGGTACTATTGGTAGTAACTTATTTCCTTATATGCTGACAAATTTTTCTCCTATCTTTTTGATGTGGGACTGGGGTGTTACAACCGTATACTCCACCATGAACTTCATCCATGAGTCTTTGTGCTTGATCTTTGTCTAGGCATCTTAAAAGGCCTATTCTAGCATCCCTTTTATAAAGCGTGTCTCCGCTCAAATAGAATTTCAGGGCCATTTTATGGATTCATTTTCTTTCAGCTTGACTTACCCCAGCGGGCATAGATCCATCTCGAAGATATTCTTTGATATCCTGATACCAAGGTGTTTGATGGGAGGCAGTTCATCTTATACTTCTCCAATGTAATTTCCATAGACTGGTCCCTTTTGGCTTGCAAATTTGATATCTAGGATGCCTCCCCTTTTAGATATGTTTCTCAATGAAGCCAATGTTGCTAGTGCATCTGCGAAATCATTTATGTTTCGAGGGATGTGAATGAAGGTTATTGTTTCGAACTCCATAGCCATCTTGATAACATGTCGATGATAAGGCAGCAAATGCAATTCTTTGGTGTGATACGCCCCGGTGGTTTTCTTGATGACCAGCTCGGAATCCCCAAAGACTAACAACCGTTTGATATCCGTGGATTGAGCCAGTTTCAATCCCATTATACAGCCTTCATACTCAGCTGTGTTGTTGGTGTTGACAAACTGCAGTTTGATGGCCATGGAATAATGTTCTCCCGTGATAGATATAAGAACTGCCCCTGCTCCAGCGCCTTCCATGTTTACAACTCCATTAAAATATAATTTCTAAGATCGGACAATATTTTCCTGATGGATTCGTTGAATTGTCATTATTTCTTCATCTGGGAAATACGTTTCTAGGGGTTTGAAATTCCCTGATGGTGCTTTGGCCAATTGATCCACAATTCTTTGACCTTTGATAGACTTTAAAGTCACATAGATGATGTCGAATTGTTAGAGGATCAACTGCCATTTGGACAATCAGAAATTTAACATAGGTTTGTTGAATAAGTACTTCAGATGATCCATGCGGGATATGAGATAGGTTGTGTGCCCATGAAGATAACGTTGTAATCTCATGGCGGCCCATGCTAAAGCACGTCAAGTTTTTTCAATCAAAATATACTTCTGCTCGCCGCTATTGAATCTTTTGCTGAGGTAATAGATAGCTCTTTCCTTGCCTCTATCGTCTTTTTGCCCCAGCATGCGCAGCCCATAACATTGGTATTGGCATTGACTGACAGGTATATAAACATGGGAATCTTGTCCCTTGGGGGTACCAAGACAGGAGCTTCCACCAATTGCTTTTTGATGGAGAGAAAGGCTTTTTGACACTTTTCATTCCACTTCATAGAGGAATTTTTTCGTAATAGCTTAAAGATGGGTTCACACGTTGCCGTGAGTTGAGATGTGAATTTGCTTATAAAATTGATTCTCCCCAAAAATCCTTGTATCTCCTTTTCTGTTTGGGGCACGATCATCTCAGTAATGGCTTTAATTTTGGCGGGATCCAGTTCAACACCTCTATTTCTCACTAAAAATCCCAACAACTTGCCTGATTTGACACCGAAGGCACACTTGGCCGAATTCAGCTTGAAGTTATATTTGTGCAATCGATTGAAAAGCTTTTTGAGATGGTCTATATGGTCATCTTCCATTAGGTATTTAATGATGATGCCATCCTCATAGACCTCTATTTTTTTATGCATCATGTCATGAAAAGGGGCCATCATGGCTCGCTGATAGGTGGCACCGACATTGATAAGGCCAAATTATAAACGTCTATAATAAAAGGTTCCCCAGGGAGTGATGAAGGCTATTTTCTCCATGTCCTCTTCAGCAACCATGATCTGATGATACCCAGCAAAACAGTTAACAACAGAATGCATGTCATACGGAGCAGTGTTGTCTATTAGTATGTGGATAAATGGTACTGGGAAGTTATCCTTAAGATAAGCTTTGTTCAAATCCCGGTAATCCATGCATACTCGTACCTTCCCTCCAAGCTTAGGCACAAACACTATATTGATACCATGATGATGTCGGCTTTGAATTATTTAACAATTTTTTCTTTGACTTTCAGACTCCACTCAGGTTTTAGTCGCCTAAGCTTCTGTTTGACTAGCTTAAATCCTTATTTAATGGGCAGTCGGTGGATGAAAATGTCAATAGACAAACCAATCATGTCATCATGTGACCATGCAAACACATCCTGGAACTAAGTTAGTAGAACAATAAGGTATTTTCTTTGGTTTGGGGTAAGGTCCATGCCAATCTGGATTTCTTTAGGGTTTTCTGAGGTTCCGATATTAACAGAAATGGTTTGATCAAGGTTTTATTTGGGTTTGTCTTCGACCCATTCTTTGATCTCCTCAGGCACTTTATAGTCCTCTATCTCTTCTTTCTCAATCCCCATCATATCAAAGTCCTACTCTACATCAAAGTTGTAGTCATTGTGGAGATTTTGGCATTTCATCAGGAAGGCTAGACAGATCACACTCTAGGGTCCTAAAAACAAAATTCTTTCACTTAATATATGAGATTGTTTGATCATACAAAGAGTTAGAAAAAGCATGACAAAATTAATTGCTAATATTGTGCAACAAAAGTAAGCGGTCATTAATATCTACACTTCAAAGAAGATGGACTTTCTGCCCTTTTTACCCTTTTCGACAAATGCAAGGAGCTCTGCTCCAGTTGTCCAGGGTCAAGTCTTTGTGGACAGCTATGATGAAGGGATAATTGATGTCATCCTCCTCTTGAATGATGACCATGACTGAATTCATATCTGGGCCAGTACTTTTCTTTGACCAGTTCTCCTTTGCCCTATTAATGTGAGGGGTCATGATTTGATCTTCTGGATAGTCATCATCTGAGATATCATCGTCCATACCCTCAATATGTGCCAAGAAATGCATCTTTGCAAACCAGTTTTTCACTTCTTGTAGGAACCTTTCATTCATTTCTTTGTCTTCCTTAACAGGAATATGGATTTCTTTTCCACTGGCCGAATTAACTTTAGGAATTAGCATTCCTGATACAGCCACATGGATTTTCCTTGTTGGTTTCACGAATCCTGGATCCTTATGGTTTGGTAGTAGAATGGTAGAGGAAGGAACCGATGGATGTTTGTGCGGGTTCCGATGGTCTGAACCAGATGAATAGCCTAATCCAGCCTTCCTTGTTTGACTCAGAATTTGAACAGGACTTCTGATTCCTTGTTGACTTTTTCCTAACCCTTGTCCAGGCCAGAAACCCAAGGATATCATTTCTTGACTAGTCGACATTACTTCAGTGGAAAATTTAGGCTTTAAAGTTGGGGCTCCAATAGGTTGGTACCGAGTGTTGCTCACCTCAAGGGCTTGAAAACTGACTGGCTCAACTCCCTCATCGAGACTGATTACTGGCATATCACTTTGTGTATGAACAGGATATTTTGGCTCGGCATTGACAGTTACCAGATTACTGTTAATGATGTATTTGACCTATTGATTAAGGGTGGACGGAACTGCTCCTACCATATGGATCCATGGCCTTCCCAACAACAAATTATTTTCTGTAATACCCGAGAATTTCTAAATATTATTAATACAAGTTGAGTATTTATTTGAATATAAATAAATATGGTTGTGGCATGGAATATAGTCATTCCTATTAAACTAAGTTAAGTATGTGACCGTTATGTGTTATGGTGAAATGGATGAAGAGCTAACATAAAGCTTATCTGAATTGCCTAGTGTAGCATAATGAAGGACTGAAAGATTCATTAAATGAATTAAGAGAGGAATGGTCTGATAAGAAAAAGATTAATGTATAATATGTGTCATTGTATATAATTGAATGATTAAGTAACTCGATGCATGAAATGAATAGGATGAATAATTAGTGATATTATCAAATTGGTAGTTAATCCATGCTAAGTGAAATTTGAATGGTAATAGTGATTGAATCGGCATGTAAATTGAACCGGTTGGCACTACCGAGGATCAAGGCGCATTGCGCTTTTCTGTGATACAAACTAAAGACAACAGTGCACCAATGGACAGATTGGGGAAGAGTTGGTTATTACTGTGGATATTAAATGGGATAATATGGTATTGTGTGACATTATTAAAAATCATATGATAAGAGTAAAATTAATGGTATGAAGTAACAAGTAGCACAATAAACTTATGTGTGACTTTCTAATACAGAAATAGCTAATTAACTGTGCATATCAGAAATTGAGAAAGAATTTGAATGTTAGAGAAATAGACATTTAATATTAAATATAATTATTATATTGATATGTGAGTAGTAATAATATTTATGGAGGATATTATGTGACGCCCCCAAAATAGGTATACATCACCCATTCTGAGTCGTCAAATACATGGTACAGAATACAAATACAACCTTAAATATACAACATGAGCTGTGAGTTTTAATACAAATATTGTCTTCTAGACAGTATTCAAACTCAAAATAAGTCCTCAATACATTTATTATCACACTATTTCACAGAATAGTGAGGCCTACTAATGCAACCATCTGGACCGTCAATTCATTCCCCGACTAGTCCCAGCTATATTCTCATTTCATGAAGAGAACAATGAAAGCAAAAGGGTGAACTCAACTAGCCCAGTAAGAAATATTATGACTTAAGATAATGCAGAATAAATTATCATTAGCCTTCAACAGTGTTAAACTGATACAATATAACAAACATCAAGTTTAACTGCAGCGGAATAAACAATCCTTTAGAAGAGTCAAGTAGAGAATAAAATCTACTATCTTCTATGATTTAAAAGGTTTTTCATCACTTTTATCGCTGAGACTCAGCTTAATAAATAATCCACATCATTAAATCATCCATGCACTACAGGCCAAAGATATTCTTTAGTGTCACGACCACGAATTATCCATGCACTACGGGCAATAGATAATCGTGCTTTCATCAACGGTCCTGATCATGCCATAAAATAATTCATCTTTGCACCCTTGGCCGAAGAGAATCCGTAGCCATAATCATACCAAAAATTGTCCATCAATGCACTACGGGCCAATGAGGACTTTTTCCATATCATTTGTAATATTACGGTCATGATTATACCAAATAATCCCTGGTCATAATCATACCAAGTCCATCTATGCACTACAGGCCACAGATGACTTTCAACATAATATAAGCATGGGGATGATGACAATTCAATAAAACAAGTTCAAGAATAAATTTTAAAGATTTATAAGTTAATTTATCCTGAACTCAATAACGTCCAAATTGTCAACATGATACTGCTTTGTGGAGTAAAATTCAAGAATGCTCAGAAGAATATTTCCATGAAAAGATATCTTTGGATGAAGCGCAAATATCTAGGATATTCTACTAATTTCATGGAGTATAGAAGCCAAAACTTTAACCAACTGAGTATAATAGAATATATGAAACTGCAAATGGATTTTCGCCCGCCATGCGGTAATCCACGTAGACAGATCATTTCCACAAGTTACTAAGGAATGAATACAAATGATCATTCACCATGCATGCGGTAATCCACATAGACAAGTTATTCCAACAGAGTAATAAAGAATGGAACCAAGTCATGCATAATCCACACGCATGGATATTCCAACGAATAATAAAGAATGGAACCGTGTCATGCGTAATCATCAAGCATGCATGTGATATTCCAACAATGTAATAATAAAGAATATAACCAGTGTCATACATAATTACGCATGCAGGATGTTCCAACAGAATAATAAAGAATGGAACCAGTCATGCGTAATTGCATGCATGTGATGTTCCAATAGAATAATAAAGAATGGAATAACAACATAATTCACCGAGCATGCGATGACCATGCAGACGAGTTATTCCAATGTAATAATAAAGAATGGAATAACGGAAGAATTTCACCATGTATGCGATACTTGGCATGTATGCGGAGTTATTTCAACATAATAATAAAGAATGGAATAACAACCTTTACGGTATTGAAAGAAAATAAATCTCTTCATGAATACGAAAGAATAATACCCCTTACCTTAAAATGAAGAGTATTCTGACGGGTAGGACGGGGATATACTTGAAGAAAACTTGCACTATTTTCTACGCTCAAAGCTTTCTTAAACTCTAAAGAAATACGATCAAGATTATAGAAGAAGAATTCTCTGAATTTCTGGTGTGATTTTCAATTCTAACTAAACATCCTATTTATAGGAGAATGGAAAGGATACTATGCTTTGCTATATCAATAAAATATAATATATTCTATTTATAATCAAATAAAAAAAACTTTATAAAAAGTATTTTGTTTTATATAAAAAGTTTTTACTATGCAAATACTATGCATAATAAAATATAATATATTCTATTTATAATCAAATAAAATAAAATTTTATAAAAAGTATTTTGTTTTATATAAAAAGTTTTTACTATGCAGACACTTTGCAAACACTATGCATAATAAAATATAATATATTCTATTTATAATCAAATAAAACAAAACTTTATAAAAAGTATTTTGTTTTATATAAAAAAATTTCTGTTTTATTACATTTATAATAATAATAATAAAACAACATTTATCACCATTATTATAATTCACAATATTAATCGACCAGGTCGTTCCCATGAAAAATGGGGCTTTCCAATAAAGATTTCTCCCTATTGGCGCGCAATTAGGTGACCAAACCTCTCCTTGACAGAACTTCTAGACATTGTCAATATTGTAAATAATAATATTAATAACTCCGTCATCTCAATTATTGATTTAATAATATATAAAATATCGACAATAATTGAATCAAATAACGTGAGATACTAGGCAATAATTATTATAGCAATAATTGAACAAAACTGAGTGACTTCTCACGTAAGCATCAATAATCAATACCGTGTGCTACTATGCAACCACGCGTATTACTGTACATTTACTACCGAGTAGTTCAATAGTTTTAACGGTAAAACTTTCGCCGTTATTTTTATAAAAATATTTTTGTCATTTTCTCAATCCGACAATAATTCCGTTGTGGGGTCCACCAATGATTGTACCTTCATACGGATATTCCCCGACAAAAAGAATATTCCCCGACGAATCGAATTTTATACAACAACTTGCATACTTTTCAAAATTTATAAATATTACCCACAACTATAACATTATATCAAAATCACAACATAATATTCAAAAAAAATATTTCGAGAAATTTAAATCTTTATTCATAAAATTTGGGGTCTCACATATTAGGTTAGTAATTTCTAACTGCAGTATTTTATATGCAGTAAATATTAAATTCTACGAACCCAGTGTACATGGATTATATGATATGGGCACATATATAATCCCTAACTTTTCATTTTGTAGTAGCATTAATACATTAAAACTACATGAGGGAACCAAAAAGGAATTAAATTAAACACAATTGAACTAAATGTTGAGTATTAGAAAGCTTTGTCCCAAATTCAGTTGCACAAACAGTGTTCCATTTTCCTTTGCGTGCACTGCCGAGCTTGGAACAGTGGCTAGCTAGGAGAGGTGATGATGGCTATGAAAATGTCTGATAATGGGTTGTTGAACAACTCTTCCATAACCATTGTGTTCTTCTTCTACCTCATGGATTCAAACCTTGGTGTAAAGCAATTATCTGGCTATGTGTTCTTCTATAAATAGCAGCTACATTTTCTTCTTTTCCCGTTGCTGAGAATTGTATGTTGAATCCCAAGTTTGAGAGTGTGAGTTGCTTGTTAATTAAGAAGGAGTCTAGGATTTGTAGAAGGAAGAAACTAAGCTCACTAAGCTTTATAGAAGGTAAAATTCATGTTTTGAATTCTTAATTCTAACTTTGGTAAATCATAGAAATTCTCCTAAGTTCTTGTGAAATTGATTAGAAATTTACTATCAAAGTGTTTATGAAGTTTGTATACATGTATGGAACCTTTAAGAATGAGTTTTAGCATGTTTAGAATGAAGAAATCCAATTTGGGTTTGATACTCTGCAGAACAGAGCCCTTTCCTAGTTCTCATCGGGGAAGGCGCGCAATGCTTGATTTATAGATTAGGGTGCAAAGTCAGAATAATGCTACCATGCCCGAACTGCATTCTGGCTTCTATTGTGCGGTGGTGTTTCTAACATGAAAGTTTAGTTTAGATATACATGAAAATAGACCTGACTTATGACCTTAAGTTCCTTTGCATAACATGATTACCTTAACTTGCTTTAGGATGTAATTGCTAGAGAAGACTAAAACTTTAAAAGTAGACCTTGATGAAACTACTAACGTCTCATTTTTGATTTTATGATCATGAGTATATGGTCTAGCTATGCATGAAATATGATTATAAGATGTTTCGTATGCACAAAATTGCCTTGACTTGTTTTAAAATGATTTCTAAATATGAACTCGGACATTGTGCAAGCTAAATATTATGAGCATGATGATGTATACTATCTGAACTTAAAGCATGCATGATTTATACTTCTTATGTGACCACACATATTATATACGTATGTCCATTTTGGGATAAACACGTTGAAAGTTACTCAAGCATGAGTTAGAGATGTTTTAAGGAAATAATTGATGTTAGTTATGTGCATAGGATGAAATTCTTTGTGAGCATGCAAACTAACTGATTATGACTATTCCATATGTGTATATGGTGAGCATAGTAGTCCTTGTGATTCATGACCTCAATTGGCCTTAACTTACTTGAAATCTGGAACTAGAACCATACCTTTCAAGGATGAACGTGGAATAACCTTAAGAGCATGCAAGAATCTTTAATAAGTATCTAAGTATATGTTAAATGCATGCTAAAGTTTGGGACAGGACCAGGAAGTGCAAAGCTCAATTCAGTCGTGCCGGAGGACGTAGCAATTCTTATCCTAAGTTTAACCAGGCGCAATTATACCGCTGCGATCTTAATTCGACTTATTTTCTTTGTAATCTGCAAATTGGTATCATGTGTTGTATACTGTTTTTAGTTATAATACATAATTTTCATGATGCTTAAAGAGTTCTAATACCTAATAGTCATGTGTAACCAAGAGTATAAAGATGTATACTAGTTTTCGTACTTCTAGCTACGTGGTGCAATAGCATATTAATGTGATATTCCATTTATATTGCTATGATAGAAATAGTTGTGTGTCATTAAATTATATGATCTAACATATATGAGGTTATTAACTTATAAAGCTGCGTAACTAATAAATATGTCTATATGCGTAACTATGTTATAATAAGATGTTTAAAGTGTTGATAAGCTATAAGTTGGTAAACTACGCTTAAGGAAAGCTCCCTAACTTACACAACTTTGGATTTTGTGCAAGTTCTCTAACTTCATTCGATTTTCATATAGAATGCAAATTCCTAAACTCCTTACACTTTATATATTGTATAATTTTGAATTATTGCCATGTCAATCATACTTATATCGAGTAAATATCTAATATTATTTGTATATCTTGATGTTATTGAATGCCTCGAACTTATTATTCTTAAATGCATTATAAAAGTTGTCTACGCCATTGATTTGGCTAGACTATTATCGTATATTAAAAAGCTATCCAAACCAATTGACTTGGTGCGGACTCTCGTAAATCTACTGAGATGAACAACCCTCATTTAAGGGGAAATTATATAACTATCGTGGAACCGATGTGCACACATACTAGCATGTTTAAATGTTATGCATAACGTACGTTACTTAGGCTGATCATCTGTTATACTCATTTTATTGGATTTTCAGTATAATGCTGTTAATTCTAGTAGAAGTTCATAGTCCTTAGTGACTGCTCAGTGTTCAATATTCTTGAACCTTGACATGATTAACTCTTTGAATCTTGTTGATATCTTTCAGTCCATAGCGACCTTTATTGAGAATTTTTGATAAATCTTGAGCTATTATTCACTGTCATACCCTTAAGATTTGAATTCTATAAATGTTCACCCTTATTGCGATATTACTTACTGGGAAAATTTTGTTGCTTACCCTTGCTTTCCTTAAAAACATTCAATTAAGGCAGAACATGGTGAATCCTCAGGCAAGGACAAGGGTAAAGAGAAGGCTTCGGAATAGCTTTGTTACTTAATACTAAAAATCTATAATTATTATGTTGTATAACAACTTATTTATTATGATGTAATAAGTTATGTTATAAGATGTCGTAGTAACGGTTGCAAGACCTTCGGACGTGAAAATTTATGTTATCACAATATAAATTATTCTATTTTCCGTTGTGTGAGATTTGAATTTATTATTAGAGATAGAACGTGACGAACCAAATTCGAGATATGAGTGTTTGAATTTGGGGGCGCCACAGATTGGTATCAAAGCATTAGGTTATAAACCTTAGGAGCGAGAATCCTTAGACTATAACCTTAGAAGAACTTAGAGAGTAGAAGGAGACAAAACTCATATAGAGTTTTCCTAAAGATTTAGCGACATTATGAAATATATTTTCATTCCACCAAATGAATTTATGTTTAATTTTGGCATTCTAACGGAGTTTGTTTGTTGTTGTGACGCCCCCAAAATAGGTATACATCACCCATCTTGAGTCGCCAGATACATGGTACAGAATTCAAATACAACTTAATAATACAACTGTCGTGTACAATATGACAAAACATAAAATGTGAGTTTGAATACAAATATTGTCTACTAGAGAGTATACAAACTCAAAAGGATTCCTTATTACAATTATTATCACACTATTTCACAGAATAGTGAGGACTACTAATGCATCATCTAGGACCATCACTCTGTTCCTCGACTAGTCCCAGCTACGTTCTCATTTCCTGAAGAGAATAGTGAAAGAAAGGGTGAGCTCAACTAGCCCAGTAAG
Organism: Panax quinquefolius; assembly: GCA_020205615.1. Lineage (NCBI taxonomy): Eukaryota > Viridiplantae > Streptophyta > Magnoliopsida > Apiales > Araliaceae > Panax > Panax quinquefolius. Next base: position 17,323,014 of record CM035166.1, on the reverse strand, counting down.
AAATATTATGACTAAGATAATGCAGAATAATTTATCGTTAGCCTTGAATGATGTTAAACCGATAAAATATAATAACTATCAAGTTTAATCTGCGGTGAACAAACAATCCATTAGAAAATTCAAGTAGGGAATAAAATCTACTATCTTCTATGATTTAAAAGGTTTTTCATCACTTTTATCGCTGGGACTCGACTTAATAAATAATCCACATCATCGAATCACCCTTGCACCACGGCCAAGGATATTCTTTAGTATCACGACCACGAATTATCAATGCACTATGTCTAAAGATAATCATGTTTTCATCAACAGTCCTGATCATGCCATAAAACAATTCATCTTTTCACTACGGTCAAAGAGAATCCATAGCCATAATCATACCAAAAACTGTCCATCAATGCACTACGGGCTAATGAGGACTTTTTCCACATCATTTGTAACATTACGGTTATGATTATACCGAATAATCCCTGGTCATAATCATACCAAGTCCATCTATGCACTACAGGCCACAGATGACTTTCAACAAAATATAAACATGAGGATGATGACAATGATATAAGAATTCAATAAACAAGTTCAAGAATTAATTTATCTAGGAACTAATAACGTCCAAATTGTCAACATGATCTTTGCTTTGTAGAGTAAAATTCAAGAATGCTCGAAAGAATATTTCCATGAAAAGATCTTTGGATGAAGCGCAAATATCAAGGATATTCCACTAATTTCATGAAGTATAGAAGTCAAAGTTTTAACCAACCGAGTATAATAAATAATGGAATTACAAAAAGAAATCACCATGCATGCGATAGATAGCATACGCAAAGTTATTCCAACAGAATAATAAATAACGGAACCAGTCCCAATGTAAAAACGCATGTGCAGTAGGATATTCAACGAGAATAATAAAGAATGGAACCCGAATCCCGCCATGAAAACGCACCGAAGCGATATTCCAACGAATAATAAATAACGGAACGAATCCAGTCCCGTAAAAGCGCATTCAATGAAATATGAATAATAATGATATTCCAATGAATAATAATAAAGAATGAAATATTAGAAGAATTTCACCATGTATGCGATACTTTGCATAGACATGTTATTCAACATAATAATAAAGAATGGAATAATGTAAGAATTTCACCAAGTATAGGGTAGCTTGGCGTATCTGAGTTATTCCAACGAAATAATAAAGAATGGAATAATGAAGTTCTCTTCATAAATAAGAAAGAAAGAGTACCCCTTACGAGTACAACAAATAATATTCTCTACCTTAAAAAAAACTGGATACTGGAATAGTGAGGTAGCAGACTTCTCTTCTTCTTTCTCTCTATATTTCTCTCAATAATAATTGCTCTAAAGCTTTTTTGAATTGGTGAGAAATGAAGGAAGAATGAGCTTCTATTTATAGGAAAATATAGTTTCGATAATTGTACGTTTTGGGGATCGAAATATTACAGTATAATACCTTCCTCTTTTTCTTTATTTTTAATTTAGTCCTGCAAGTATTATCAAACTTGCACCAACTCCCCTAATAGTAAATAATGTGAATCAATAGTAAATCATGTGACTCAATAGTTCTAATCATGTGATAAAAATAATTACAGTGTACCTCCATCTATACCTCCATTTTTAACTTAGTCATGCAAGTATTATCAATTTTGCACCAACTCCCCTAATAGTACAAGAATGTAATTCAATAGTACACACATGTGAACAAATAGTTATATAAGCATGTGAATTAGTAGAAATTAATTGCTCATTTATCCGATAAATTACCCGATTTATCAATATAACCCCCAGACATCAATTATCATCGGAATAGATGTCGATTTTCACTAACTCAAACAATTCCAACATAATGAAACTATTTTTATCAACAATATAAATTTTGAAATTTCAAAGTTTGACTTTTCCCAAAAAAGTCAACTGTTGACTTTTTGACCAAATAGTGAATAACGGAAAATTTTGTGTTTATAGACTATTTTACTAATTTCATCGTTCAACTCAAATATCACGTCAGCGTCTCCAAATTCAACTCCTAACACAACTTCAATTTTAATAACATTCATCATTAATATTATAACTCACAATATTTAATAACCAGTCGTTCCCGGGAAAGAGGGGGCTTTCTATAAGGATTTCTCTTTATTGGGGCGCAATTAGGTGACCAAACCTCTCCTTAATGTAACTTCTAGACATTGCAATATTACAAATAATAATATGAATAACTTTGTCGTCTCAATCATTGATTTAATAATATATCATATTATGCGAGATGATCTTTATGACAATAATTGAATCAATAATATGAAAGATATGATCAAGCAATTCTTGTAGTAATAATTGAGTATAAGCGAGTGACTTCTCACGTAAGCATCAATAATCAATACTGTGTACTATGCAACCACGCGACATTCTTTGTACTTTTAACAAGGTGTGTTTCAACAATTAACGGTAAAACTTCCGTAGTTATTTTCATAAAAAAGTATTTTTGTCGTTTTCTCAATCCGATAATAATTCCGTTCTGCGGGGTCCACCAATGATTATCTTGGTCGTCTTTGATATTCTCCGACAAAAAAGAATATTCCCCACCAATCGAATATTATATAACAACTTGCGTGCTTTTGCAAAATTTATAAATATAACCCACAACTATAACATTATATCAAATCCACACCATAATATTTAAAAAATTATTTTGAGAAAATTAAATATTTATTCATAAAATCTGGGGTCTCACAATCTCCCCTCCTTATGGAATTTTGCCCTCGAAATTTACGTATGTACTTGGTATGCTGAACAGATGAGGATACCTCGACTTCATTTCAAATTCTAACTCTTGAGGTATAACCTTTGAATGTTGAATACGATTCTTCTTATCCAAGATTTTAACACGTATCTCCTCAAACATTAAATCAGCCGCTATCTCGTCCGGTTCTAAATTAATAATGTGATTCGGGTCGTCCACATATTTACGTAACGTCGATACGTAAAAAAAACGTTATGAACACATGACATACTTGGCGATAAAACGAGTCTATAAGCCACAGTTCCTACTCGATCGAGGATTTCAAATGGGTCAATTAAATCGAGGGTTGAGATTTCCTCTCTTCATTGATTCTTACTTTTAGAATAACGCCCTCTTGAACCTTCTTCATTCATCAGCTCTGAGTATGTAGCTTGAGCGGCTTTAACTTTATTGATTAAAGTCAATTCTAATCGTATATTCGTTATCTTCACTTGGGTTCCTAGAGTCTTTAACTCTATCTTCATCATTTGTAAGTCATACGAAGTAGGCCTTTATGTTAATAGCATCGCACTCGTAAACGCATACGATCTTCTACTCAACGCGTCAGCTACCACGTTCGTTTTTTCATGATGGTATTGAATGGTACGATCGTAATCTTCAACAGCTCGAGCCAATGTCTTTGGCGTATGTTACGTTCGTTTTAAGTAAAGAAATATTTGAGGGTTTAAGAAATGGGTTTTGTACTGAGGTCAATACAAAATTCGATTTCACGCTCTAGGGGTAGGCTAAGAAGACTTCAAGAATACGTCAGGAAATTTATTAATAATAGAAATATCATTCAAAACTGTGACTCTAATCCAAGACTTGGATAACACGTCACATTGATACCTATCAACTTGTCATCGTCATTCACGACGTTGCCAACAAAAAGTCGGCTTGGTGCATTCCACACAAGAAAGTCAACAACGAAAGGATCGGGGCTCTTTACTTATGGCTTTATATGACAATGATTGACTTTAGTGGTTTGGTTGCTTGAATTCGCATAACAGGTTGGTTAGGAATATGAAAGCTAACAACCTTACAAAAAGCATGATGAGTAGTTAACTAATCGATTTCTAAAAATTGCATCAAAGGCAAGTATTTTCAAAGAGATAAGATTTACAGGTAACGTGAAAGTGTCGATTTGAATCAATAAGATTTATAAACAGTGGAGGTAACGAAGGTTTCTACTAACGAAGTTTCAACCAATAAGTTAAAGTCTAACATATCCGGAGTTAAATTTAAACGTTGAGCACAAGCAAGAGAGATAAAAGAATAGGTAGAACCGGTATCGAATAAGGTATAGACTTCGCAAGAATTTATAATTAACTAACCCGTGATAACTTCATTCGATTCGTCATCAAGAAAAATGCTCTCCCTTAAACTACCGAATTTGACTTGTTCGTATCCACCTTTGGTGCCACTGTTCCAGCCGGACTTGACTTCACTATACGACAAAATCGAGCTAAATGACCTTCTCTTCTTGAAATTTCCACTTTTATTATCTTGGCCATGATTACCACCAAAGTGGTTACCATTCTTGGCATGATAATTTTCCCCACGATGGTTATCATTGTTCCGATGGCCTTTTCCACCGGTATGATTTTTATCATGTTGTTGCTCGTTACCTTTTGGTTGAGCTAACTCAACGGTCTAATGTGCTTCATTACTTATCTCAGCATTTTTAGATGCCATTTTCAAACACTGTCACAAAACAAGGGTTAATTAACATATCATATATTATCTCTATACTCTGACCGACCAAATAAATACCAAATAAACTTAGGTAGGTCATACTAGCGAAGAATTCCCGTCTCTCCCCTCCTAGTTCTTGTCTCACATCTTAGCCGGGGATCATATCCTAAGCTTTGATACCAAGCGTGACGCCCCCAAAATGTATATACATCACCCATCTTGAGTCGCCCGGATACATGGTGCGTAATTCAAATACAACTTAATAATACAACTGTATGTATACAATACGACAAAACATAAACTGTGAGTTTGAATACAAATATTGTCTACTAGAGAGTATACAAACTCAAAAGGATTCCTTATTATAATTATTATCACACTATTTCACAGAATAGTGAGGACTACTAATGCACCATCTAGGACCATCACTCTGTTCCCCGACTAGTCCCAACTACGTTCTCATTTCCAAAAGAGAACAGTGAAAGAAAGTGTGAGCTCAACTAACCCAATAAGAAATATTATGACTAAGATAATGCAGAATAATTTATCGTTAGCCTTCAACAGTGTTAAACGATAAAATATAATAACTATCAAGTTTAAGCTGCGGTGAACAAGCAATCCATTAGAAGAGTCAAGTAGGGAATAAAATCTACTATCTTCTATGATTTAAAAGGTTTTCATCACTTTTATCATTTGGGACTCAACTTAATAAATAATCCACATCATCGAATCACCCCCGCACTACTTCTGATCGAGGATATTCTTTAGTATCACGACCACGAATTATCCATGCACTACGGCTAAAGATAATCATGTTTTCATCAACGGTCCTGATCAGGCCATAAAATAATTCATCTTTGCACTACGACCAAAGAGAATCCATAGCCATAATCATACCAAAAACTGTCCATCAATACACTACGGGCCAATGAGGACGTTTTCCACATCATTTGTAACATTACGGTTATGATTATACCGAATAATTCCTGGTCATAATCATACCAAGTCCATCTATGCACTACAGGCCACAGATGACTTTCAACAAAATATAAACATGAGGATGGTGACAATGATATAAGAATTCAATAAACAAGTTCAAGAATTAATTTGTCTAGGAACTGATAACGTCCAAATTGTCAACATGATACTGCTTTGTAGAGTAAAATTCAAGAATGCTCAGAAGAATATTTCCATGAAAAGATCTTTGGATGAAGCGCAAATATCAAGGATATTCCACTAATTTCATGGAGTATAGAAGTCAAAGTTTTAACCAACCGAGTATAATAAAGAATAGAATAACAAAAGAAATCACCATGCATGCGATAGATTCCAGCTTGATAATAAATAACGAGTTAGTTATTCCAACGAGAATAATAAATAGCAGGCGAATTGCGGCGTAAAACGCATGTAAAAGCATGTGATATATTCCATAGAATAATAATAAAGAATGGAACCAGGTCCGGCGTAAAATGCACAAACAGGATATTCCAACAGAATAATAAATAATGGAATATTATAAGAATTTCACCATATATAAAGAATGGAATATTAGAAGAATTTCACTTTACGTAGACTTTAAGGCAGTTATTCCAACATAATAATAAAGAATGGAATAACAGAAGAATTTCACCAAGTATAAGGTAGCCCGCGTATACAGGTTATTCCAATAGAATAATAAAGAATGAAATAACAGAAGTTCTCTTCATAAATAAGAAAGAAAGAGTGCCCCTTACGAGTGCAACAAATAATATTCCCTACCTTAAAAATAATTGGATACTGGAATAGTGAGGTAGCGGACTTCTCTTCTTCTTTCTCTCTATAATTTCTCTCTATAATAATTGCTCTAAAGCTTTTGTGAATTGGTAAGAAATGAAGGAAGAATGAGCTTCTATTTATAGGAAACTATAGTTTCGATAATTGCACGTTTTGGGGCTCGAAATATTACAGTATAATACCTTCCTCTTTTTCTTCATTTTTAATTTAGTCCTGCAAGTATTATCAAACTTGCACCAACTCCCCTAATAGTAAATAATGTGATTCAATAGTAAATCATGTGACTCAATTGTTCTAATCATGTGATAAAAATAATTACAGTATAGTACCTCCATCTATACCTCCATTTTTAACTTAGTCATGCAAGTATTATCATTTTTGCACCAACTCCCCTAATAGTACAAGAATGTGATTCAATAGTACACACATGTGAAAAAATAGTTATATAAGCATGTGAATTAGTAGCAATTAATTGCTCATTTATCCGATAAATTACCCGATTTATCAATATAACCCCCAGACATCAATTATCATCGGAATAGATGTCGATTTTCACTAACTCAAACAATTCCAACATAATGAAACTATTTTTATTAACAATATAAATTTTGAAATTTCGAAATTTGACTTTTCTCAAAAAAGTCAACTGTTGACTTTTTGACCAAATAGTGAATAACGGAAAATTTTGTGTTTATAGACTATTTTTACTAATTTCATCGTTCCAAACTCAAATATCACGTCCGCGTCTCCAAATTCAACTCCGAACACAACTTCAATTTTAATAACATTCATCATTAATATTATAACTCACAATATTTAACAAGCGAATTCGTTCCTGTGAAGGGGCTTTCCTATAAGGATTTCTCTTTATTGACGCGCAATTAGGTGACCAAACCTCTCCTTGACAGAACTTCTAGACATTGCCAATATTGTAAATAATAATATGAATAACTTTGCCGTCTCAATCATTGAATTAATAATATATCATATTATCACGAGATGATCTTTATAACAATAATTGAATCAATAATATGAAAGATATGATGCGGCAATTCTTGTGAGCAATAATTGAGTATAACTGAGTGACTTCTCACGTAAGCATTAATAATCAATACCGTGTGCTACTATGCAACCACGCGTATTACTGTACTTTTAACACCGGGTGTTTCAACAGTTAACGGTAAAACTTCCGCCGTTATTTTCATAAAGTATTTTTGTCGTTTTCTCAATCCGACAATAATTCCGTTGCGGGGTCCACCAATGATTGTACTGTCGTATGGATATTCCCCGACAAAAAGAATATTCCCCGACCAATCGAATATTATATAACAACTTGCGTACTTTGCAAAATTTATAAATATAACCCACAACTATAACATTATATCAAATCCACACCATAATATTTAAAAAATTATTTTGAGAAAATTAAATATTTATTCATAAAATCTGGGGTCTCACAGTTGTCTTGTGTTTGTGATTGTAAGATGTCGAACTTGGGAGGACCTAGTAGAGTGGTAGAGGAGGAGCCACGGGACATACACGTAGTGTATGAGGCACCTCTGATAGCGGAGCATATTTCAGCAGTAGCCCCTATAGATAGCGAGGATGAAGATGAGGAGATGGAGTCGGTCGCCGTAGAGTCAGATTCCGAGGAAGATCCTATGGAAGATGAGCCCATGGAAGATTCTGACGAGGCGACATTCGAGGATCGGATGTTGGGGGAACACAAAGAGCGGATTTTAGAGTTCGAGTGTCGGGTTGAGGAACTAGAGACCCAAGCTCAGGAGAGAGAAATTGAGATACAGAAGCTTAAAGAGGAAGACTATAAGACAAAGCTGGAGATGCAGGAATTGGAGGTAGAACTTGCATATCGCAAGGAAGCAGGCGTGCAGATGGGAACCCTTTTTCCATCGAGCGATAGTCAGGAATGTTGAGTTAGCATGCAATCTAGAGGAGTCCGAGCAGAGGGAGATGACTGAGAAAGCTGAGAAGGAGGTTATTCGTACCCAGTTAGAGATGGAGGTTATGGATAGAATCCACTTCGAGGAAAAGTGGGAAGAAGTTAATGATAGGGTAGGAGAACTAGAAGATGAGGTGAGGTGTAAGAGAATGAAGATGAACCAAATGAGCTACTCTTTTCGCACAGCTATGGAGAGGCTAATTGATGGTGTGTACCACTATCCGGCAGAACAAGGGCAGACCAGTCACACCTTGATCGGGGAAATGATGGTTCACATGATCCTGGTTGAGTACAAGAGCGCCGTGGAGCGCAGGATGTTAGGATAGTTATTGGTTTAGTGTCCAGTAGTATAGGCTTGTTATTAATGATATGTAATCCCAATCTTTTATGTGAGATATGGGATAGTTATGTAAACCCCGAGTAGGTTCATGTTAGAGGGGTAGTGTATTAATGTTTTCCCATCTTTTGTGATATTAGAGCTGTGACGCCCCCAAAATTAGGTATACATCACCCATCTTGAGTCGCCACTTACATGGTACAGAATTTAAATACAACTTATTAACATAACTGCATGTATACAATACGACATAAATCGTGAGTTTAAATACAAATATCGCTCTACTAGATATTATACAAACTCAAACAAAAGTCCTCATTACAAGATTATTATCACACTATTTTACGAGAATAGTGAGGACTACTAATGCTATCTTCGAGGACCATCACTGTTTCCCGACTCGTCCCAAATATATTATCATTTCTCAAGAGAAACGGTGAAAGAAAGAAAGGTGAGCTCAACTAGCCCAAAGAAGAAATATTTTGACTAAGATAATGCGAATAAATTATCAATAGTCTTCAATAATGTTAAACCGATAAAATACAATAGACAACCGGTTTAATCTGCGGTGAATATGCAATCCATTAAAAGAGTCAAGTAGAAAATAAAGTCTACTATCTTTTAGGTTTTAAAAGGTTTTTCATCATTTGTTATAAATTTGAGACTCGACTTTAATAAATATTCCACATCATCGAATCACCCCGCACTACGGCCAAGGATATTCTTTAGTATCACGACCACAATTATTCATGCACTACGGGCCAAGAATATTTGTGTATTCATTAATGGTCATGATCATGCCAACAATCGTCCATCAATGCACTACTGACCAATCGAGGATTTTTATCACATCATTTGTAACATTACTATTAATGATTACACCGAATAGTCTCTCGTCATAATCATACCAAGTCCATCTATGCACTACGTGCCACGAGATGACTTTCAAAAAAATATAAACATGAGGATGATGACAATGATATAAGAATTCAATAAAACAAGTTCAAGAATTATTTTATCCGGGAATTATTAACGTCCAAATTGTCAACATGATAATCTTTTTTTGTAGAGTAAAATTCAAGAATGATCGTAAGAATATTTCCATGAAAAGATCTCGGATGAAACGCAAAAATATCAAGGATATTCTACTAATTTCATGGAGTATAGAAGTCAAAGTTTTAACCAATTGGGTATAATAAAGAATGGAATAACAAAAGAAATCATCATGCATGCGATGAGATCCATGCATGACGGGTTATTCCAATGTAATAATAAATAACGGAACCAGTCGGTGAAATTCACCCAAGCGGGATGTTCCAACAGAATAATAAAGATGGAACCAGATCCGATGTAAAACACACGAGATAGGATATTCCAATGTATAATAAAGATTTTAACCAGTCCTGTAAAACACACGCATGACGAGGATGTTCCAACAGAATAATAAAGATTTTAACCAGTCCTGTAAAACACACGAGCATGGATGTTCCAACGTAATGATAAAGATTTTAACCAGTCCCGTGTAAAACACATGAGCGTGATGTTCCAATGTAATGATAAAGAGGCGGAATCGAATTCCCTGTAAAACACACGCATGTGATGTTCCAATGTAATAATAGAAGAATGTCACCAAGTATAGGGTAAACCACTTATACAAAGTTATTCCAATGTAATAATAAGCAATGGAATAACAACAGTTCTTCATGAATAAGAAAGAATAACACCCCTTACATTTGGTAGGAGATTGAATACTGCAAAGCAGTGTAAGAACAAAATACTCTTCTTCTTTCTCTCTTATTCTCTATATACTTTCTCTCTCTATAGCTTGAATGAATTAAGTGAAAATAATGAAGCCCTAGGCCTCTATTTATAGAAGATTTCTAGCTTAGCACTCGCCGTGTGAAAAGGCAAGTGGCTTGATTTAATCGGTTTGGCGCTTTGTAATGTGAAACGACAAGTGGTTCGACGCACAGTAATGTGAAACGACAAGTGGTTCGACGTCTGTAAAGGTAATTACTATTAACGAAGGTAAATACTATTGATTTAAGGTAAATACTATTCACAAGGGTAATTACTATTGACGAAGGTAAATACTATTCACAAGGATAATTACTATTGACGAAGGTAAATACTATTCACAAGGATAATTACTATCGATGAAGGTAAATACTATTCACAAGGGTAATTACTATTGGCCGAAGGTAAATACTATTCACAATGGTAATTACTATTGACGAAGGTAAATACTATTGATGAAGAGACTCTTAGATGATGACATATGAGCCCCCCATAAAATAATCAAACTTACCACAAATCATAACACATATTTAATCTTTCAATAATTATTAATCATTTATAACTTGTCGCCTCAATTATTGATTTAATACTATAACATATTATACGTATGATAATTGTGACAATAATTGAATCAATAATATAAGAGATATGATGCGTGAATTCTTTGTCGTAAATAATTGAGCATAAATTGAGTGACTTCTCACGTAAGCATCAATAATCAATACTGGTGTGCTACTATGCAACCACGCCAGACATCGCATTTTTACCACCAAGGGTAGTTCAAGCAGTTTTAACGGTAACACCTCCGCCGTTATTTTTATAAAAATATTTTTGTCGTTTTCTCAATCCGACAATAATGTTTATGGGGTCCACCAATGATTGAGCCATTGTATTTAATATTCCCTAACAAAAAGAATATTCCCAGACCAAACAAATATTTTATAACAACTTGCATACTTTGCAAAATTTATAAATATTACCCACAACTATAACATTATATCAAATTTATTCCATAATATTCAAAATAATATTTATAGAAAAATTCATCTTTATTTATAAAAGTTGGGGTCTTACAACCTCCCTTCTTATGAAATTTAGCCCTCGAAATTAGGGTACGACTGGTATGTCGAAGAGGTAAGGATACCTTGATTTCATTTCGATTCTAACTCCCAAGTCATTTCCTCAACATCGTGGTTCCTCCATAAAACTTTGACTTGAGGTATAACCTTGGGCGTAGAATATGTTCTTTCTTATCCAAAATTTGAACAGAACCTCTTCATACGTCAAATCTTCCGCTATTTCGTCCTAGGTTCTAACTCAATAATATGGTTCGGGTCTTTCACATATTTACGTAACATAGATATGTGAAAAACGTTATGAACACGAGACATATTTGGCAGAAAGCGAGTCTATAGGCCACGCTTCCTACTCGATCGAGGATTAAAATGGACCGATGAATCGAGGATTAAGTTTTCCTCTCCTTCCAAATCTTGTAACTCCTTTCCATGGAACAACTCTTAACAACACATGATCTCCTATATCGAATTCCACGTCCTTTCGATGAAGATCAAGATAACTCTTTTATCGATTTTGTGAGGTTTTTATACGTTGTCGGATCATTTGAATCTTTTCCGTAGTCATACGTACCAACTCCGTCCCCAACAACGTTGCTTCACCCACCTCATCCCAAAGATACCGGAGAACGACACTTTCTTCCATACAATGCTTGAATGGAGCCATGCCAATACTTGCTTGATAACTGTTGTTGTAGGAAAACTCCACCAATGGTAAGAACTTGTCCCAACTCCCTTGAAATCAAGGACACGAGTCTTAATAGATCTTCAAGAGTTTGAATAGTCCTCTCCATTTGTCCGTCTCATCCGTCGAGGATGATATGCCGAAGCTAAATCGTAAGTCTGTGCCCATAGCTTTTTGCAAACTAACCCAAAATCGTGAAGTGAATCTTGGGTCTCGATCGTAAACTATGGATACCCAAGCATACCATGCGCCTTACAATCTCGTTATGTATGTACATACGAGCAAGACGTTCAAGTGTATAAGTTTCTCGTATCGGTAAGAAATGAGCGGACTTGGTCAATCTATCAACAATGACCTAAATCGCATCAATGCCTTGAGAAACCTTAGGAAGACCGTGCTTGAAAATCCATGGTAATGTGCTCCCACTTCCATTCCGGAATTTCAAGTGGTTGCAATGGACCTTTTGGTACTTGATGCTCCGCTTTAACTCGTTGACAAGTTAGACACCTTGAGATAAACAAATACTATCTCTCTCTTTCATATTGCTCCACCAAAATGTATGACGAATATCATGATACATTTTGGTACTCCCGTGATGGATTGCAAATGGTGTGTTGTGCGCCTCCATCATGATATTATACTTTAAATCGTGGTCGTTAGGAACACAAAGTCCGAGTTGACTCAAGTATTCCTTCTTCATCGATTCTTGCTTCCTAAGATAGCACCTTCTTGCACTTTCTTCCTCATACGCATCGCCTCCAGTGCAGTAGCTTGAAGCGACTTTAACTTTATCAATTAAAGTCGGTTCTACTCAGATACTCGTTGTCATCACACGCATCCCTCGAGTCTTTAATTCTATCTCCATCCTTTGCAAGTCACACAAAAATGGGCCTTTGCGTTGACAATATCGCACTTGTACTTGCATATGATTTCTACTACTCAATGCGTCGCCTACCACGCTTGCTTTTCCGGGATGGTATTGGATGGTATGATCATAATCTTTCAACAGCTTCAAGCCAACGTCGTTGTCGCATGTTGAGTTCCTTTTGAGTGAAGAAATATTTGAGGCTTTTATGATCCGTAAAGATCTCCACTTTCTCCCCATACAAGTAATGCCTCCACATTTTAAGTGCAAAGACAACAACCGCTAACTCTAGATCATGAGTAGGATAATTCCTCTCATATTCTTTGAGTTGTCATGAGGCATAAACTATAACTTTTCCATGTTGCATAAGAACACATCCCAACCCTTTGCTCAAGCATCACTATAGATGACAAATCCTCCGAGCCAGATGGTATTGTCGTAACAGTCTTTGAAATAAGTCTCCTCTTGAGTTCTTGAAAACTCTTCTCATTCTTCGCTCCAACCGAACTTTGTATCTTTCCGAGTCACCGAGTCGATGGAATAGCGATTCGAGAAAATCCTTCCACGAATCTCCGATAATAACCAAATTAAACCGAGAAAGCTACGTGCTTGATCCATCGATTTAGGTTGTTCCCGACTTTGAATAGCTTCAATCTTTCTTTGGGTCAATGATATTCCATGACTTGATACCACGTGCCCAAGGAATGCTACTTCTTCAAGCCGAACTCGCATTTCTTCAACTTGGCATAAAGCTTATATTCACGAAGCTTTTGGAGTGTCGACCTCAAGTGTTGCTCATGATCTTCACGGCTTTTGGAATAAATAAGGATGTCATCAATAAAGACGACCACAAAGTGATCTAAATATTCCTTGAATACTTTGGTTCATCATATCCATGAAGGCGGCGGGAGCATTAGTCAATCCAAAGGACATGACTAGGAATTCATAATGCCCGTCTCAATTCTCGAAAGCCGCCTTTGGAATGTCGGTGATTCTAATCTTCAATTGGTGATATCCTAACGAAGATCAATCTTTGAAAAGAATTTGGCTCCTTGCAATCGGGTCAAACAGGTCATCAATACGTGGCAATGGATACCTATTTTTGATGGTGACGTGATTCAACTCCCGATAATCAATACAAAGTCGCATACTCCCATCTTTCTTCTTCACGAATAGAACAGAGCACCCCAAGGAGAAGTACTAGGGACGAATAAAGCCAATGTCTAACAATTCCTGCAGTTGGGTCTTTAACTCACGAGTTCAATAGAGCCATTCGATATGGGGCTTTGGAAATAGGTTTTGTACTGGGTTCAAGGTCGATACAAAATTCAATTTCACGCCTCGGGGTAGGCCAGAAGTTCTTCGAGAATACGTCGGAAATTTATTAACAATAGGAATATCGTTTAAAACCGACGTATTTTAATTTAAATCATGACATGAGCTAAGAAAGCTTGACATCCGCTTTTTCAATAAACGAATAGCTTTATGGCTTGAGATGACCGTGATTGATTTTAATATGGTTTGGTCGTTTGAATTAGCATAATAGGTTGATTAAGAATATGAAAGCTAACAACCTTACGAAAACAATCAATTTTTGCATGATAAGTAGTTAACCAATCAATCCTAGAATCACGCCAAATGCAAGTATTTTTAATGAAATAAGATCGACAGTAATGTGAGGGTGCCGATTTGAACCAAACAAGACTTATAAACGGTGGATGTAATGAAGGTTTCTCCCAACGGAGTTTCCACAGATAAGTCAAAGTCTAATTTCTCCAGTCAGTCAAATTTAATCGATGAGCGCAAGTAGGAGAAATAAAAGAATGGGTAGAACCCCAGATCAAATAAAGTATAGACTTCATTAGAGTTTATGATAAGCTTACCCGTGATGACCTCATTCGGATTCCTTGCTCTTTGGGAGGTCACAACAAATGCTCTCCTCACACTACCTGGGTTTTGAATTTTCCGGGATGGCCTTTGGTGCCTCCATCCTAGCTTGAATTTGTCTTGATGGCGACAAAATCGAGCTAAGTGACCTTCTCTTCCACAATTATAACATGCTTTGACTGGCATGACGCAGCTTTGGGCGATGTGTCCCTCTCCTCCGCATTTGAAGCATATGATGGTGGTCTTTCTCCTTCCTTAACAATGGGTCTTTGGTCGACGTCTTTCCATCATTGTTGAATCTCCTTTTCTTGAAATGTCCATTCTTATTGTTTTGGCCCGATTACCACCAAGTGGTTACCATATTTATTTTGTTGATTCCTCCACGCTTGTTGTCACCGCCTCGATGACTATTCTCATTGGTATTATAATTTTGCTTACCGCTTCTCTCTTTTAGTTGCGTTGACTCATTATCGCGCTCCACTAATCGAGCCCTATTTACAACATCTCGAATACAAACACGCTTTATGAGAAATAAGATGTTGACGTATCTCCTGCTTCAAACCTCTTAAAAACATTCGCGCCATTCTCTCTTCATTATCCACCAAGTGGGACGAAAACCGTGATAACTCCCAAAATTTTGCCTCGTATTGCGACACGGTCATATTGTTTTGTTCCAACTTGATAAACTCCACTTCCTTCATGTGGCGAATACTTTCGTGAAAGTATTTGTCGTTGAATGACTCCCGAACTTCTCCCAAGATATCTTCAAGATGCAATTTGGTTGAGTACGTTTTACCGATTCCCACCAAGAATCCGCCTCTCACATGCAACATAAAGGCGTGAAAGGAACCTTTGCTCCTCGGAGCATCCCAAGACATCAAATATCTTGGTAATCTGCTTTATCCATGCTTCCGCCGAAGTGGTTTTTTTGCTCTCCTTTAAACTCCGGTGCTCCCAGCTCCTTAAATTGTTTAATGGTGACCGCCGAGAGTTTTCCGTGTTTCCACCTACGTTTTGGGCGAGTCGCCTCTACTTTCTTTGTTGCATAAATTGCATAAAGCCTCCGAACATTTAATCATTTGTCATTTGGTCGGTGTTGTTGTTTGCATGAGGATTATCGCCTTCTCGATGCACATTATCTTGATTATTGATATGTGGTGAATCAACGATCGCTGCGCTCCCATTGCTATTCTCAACATTCTCGGATGTCATTTTCGAGATCGCCACAAAACAAAAGGTTAATTGACATGTAACAAATTATCCTTATCTTCCCGACCAACCAATAAAATAGCACATAAACTTAGGTAGGTCATACTAGCGAAGGTATTCCCCGCTCTCCTCCTAGTACTATTCTCACATCTTAGCCGGGATCACATCCTAAGCTCGATACTAACCGTGGCGCCCCAAAATTAGGTATACATCACCCATCTTGAGTCGCCACTTACATGGTATGCGTAATTTAAATACAACTTATTAACATAACTGTAAGTGTACAATACGACATAAATCGTGAGTTTAAATACAAATATCGCTTCACTAGATATTATACAAACTCAAACAAAAGTCCTCATTACAAGCTTATTATCACACTATTTTACGAGAATAGTGAGGACTACTAATGCTATCTTCAGACCATCACTGCTTTCCCAGACTCGTCCCGGCTATATTATCATTTCCCAAGAGAACGGTGAAAGAAAGGGTGAGCTCAACTAGCCCAAGAAGAAATATTTTGACTAAGATAATGCGTAATAAATTATCAATAGTCTTCAATAATGTTAAACCGATAAAATACAATAGACAACCGGTTTAATCTGCGCAATGAATATGCAATCCATTAAAAGAGTCAAGTAGAAAATAAAGTCTACTATCTTTTAGGTTTTAAAAGGTTTTTCATCATTTGTTATAGTTTGAGACTCGAACTTTAATAAATATTCCACATCATCGAATCACCCCTGCACTACGGCGAAGGATATTCTTTAGTATCACGACCACAATTATTCATGCACTACGGGCCAAGAATATTTGTGTATTCATTAATGGTCATGATCATGCCAACAATCATCCATCAATGCACTACTGACCAATCGAGGATTTTTTATCACATCATTTGTAACATTACTATTAATGATTACAAGAATAGTCTCTCGTCATAATCATACCAAGTCCATCTATGCACTACAGAACCACGATGACTTTCAAAAAATATAAACATGAGGATGATGACAATGATATAAGAATTCAATAAAACAAGTTCAAGAATTATTTTATCCGAGAATTATTAACGTCCAAATTGTCAACACGATCTTTGTTTTGTAGAGTAAAATTCAAGAATGATCGAAAGAATATTTCCATGAAAAGATCTTTGGATGAAACGCAAATATCAAGGATATTCTACTAATTTCATGGAGTATAGAAGTCAAAGTTTTAACCAACCGGGTATAATAAAGAATGGAATAACAAAAGAAATCATCATGCATGCGATAGATCGCGCAGACGGAGTTATTCCAATGGAATAATAAATAACGGAACCAGTCGTGAAATTCACAAGCGGGATGTTCCAAATGAATAATAAAGATGGAACGAATCCTGTAAACACACGATGGATATTCCAATGTATAATAAAAAGCACCAGTCCGGTGTAAAACACATGCATGGATGTTCCAATGAATAATAAAGACGGAACCAGTCCTAAAAACACATGCATGTGATGTTCCAACGAGAATGATAAAGATTTTAACCAGTCCTGTAAAACACATGAGCAGGATGTTCCAACAGAATGATAAAGATTTTAAACCAGTCCTGTAAAACACATGACGAGTGATGTTCCAATGTAATAATAGAAGAATGTCACCAAGTATAGGGTAAACCACTTATACAAAGTTATTCCAACGAATAATAAGCAATGGAATAACAACAGCTTCTCTTCATGAATAAGAAAGAATAACACCCCTTACATTTGGTAGGAGATTGAATAACGCAAAGATTAGTAGTAACAAAATACTCTTCTTCTTTCTCTCTTATTCTCTATACTTTCTCTCTCTATAGCTTGAATGAATTAAGTGAAAATAATGAAGCCCCAGGCCTTTATTTATAGAAGATTTCTAGCTTAGCACCGCTTAGTGAAAAAGCAAGTGGCTTGACGACGGTGGTTTGACGCTCAGTAATGTGAAACGACAAGTGGTTCGACGCTTTGTAATGTGAAACGACAAGTGGTTCGACGTCTGGTAAAGGTAATTACTATTAACGAAGGTAAATACTATTGACGAAAGGTAAATACTATTCACAAGGGTAATTACTATTGACGAAGGTAAATACTATTCACAAGGATAATTACTATTGACGAAGGTAAATACTATTCACAAGGGTAATTACTATTGATTTAAGGTAAATACTATTCACAAGGGTAATTATTATCGACGAAGGTAAATACTATTCACAAGGGTAATTACTATTGACGAAGGTAAATACTATTGATGAAGAGACTCTTAGATGATGACATATGAGCCCCCATAAAATAATCAAACTTACCACAAATCATAACACATATTTAATCTTTCAATAATTATTAATCATTTATAACTTGTCGCCTCAATTATTGATTTAATACTATAACATATTATCACGATGATCTTGTGACAATAATTGAATCAATAATATAAGAGATATGATGCAAAGAATTCTTCGTAGCAATAATTGAGCATAGGTGAGTGACTTCTCACGTAAGCATCAATAATCAATACTGGTGTGCTACTATGCAACCAATGCGTAGACATCGTACTTTTACCACCGGGTAGTTCAACGGTTTTAACGGTAACACCTCCGCCATGTTATTTTTATAAAAATATTTTTGTCGCTTTCTCGATCCGACAATAATGTTGTGGGGTCCACCAATGATTGAGCCATTTATCGAATATTCCTAACAAAAAGAATATTCCCCACCAAACGAATATTTTATAACAACTTGCATACTTTTGCAAAATTTATAAATATTACCCACAACTATAACATTATATCAAATTTATTCCATAATATTCAAAAATAATATTTATAGAAAAATTCATCTTTATTTATAAAAGCTGGGGTCTTACAAGAGCTACACAATGACATAGGATTGGACATTTTCTGAATCCGGGAATATGGGTCCATGACCAGATCTTCAAGTCTTCGCAGTTCATCCGTTGAGCTGTCTTGTACTGTTTTCACTTGGGATTTATGTTATGGTTCTGCATGACATTTTTTGCAGTGATTTGGGCTGAATTGATGTTGAGTTGTAAAAATTACTATTTTACCCCTCCCGGGTTGGTTCTGGGCTTGATGCAGTTGTAGCTGTCTTTTTTTAGGGTTGTCTCCGAGATTGGAATGTTGTTGACATTTGTCAGTCCTCAGGGTTGTCTCTGAGGTTGGTTTGAGATTTCCTAGGGTTGTTGTTGGGGTTTTGGCTTGATCTCCCGAGGTTTTCGTCGGGGTTTGATTTGATCTCCTATGGGTGTCGCCGGGGTTTGAATTTGATCTCTCGGGGTTGTCGTCGGGGTTGGATTTGATCTCCAGGGGGTGTCTCCGGGGCTTGACTTGATCTCCTGGGGTTGTCTACGGGGCATTAATTTGATCTCTCGGGATTGTCGTCGGGGCTTTTATTTGATCTCCCGGGGTTGTCGCCGGGGCTTAGATTTGATCTCCCGGGAGTTGTCCCCGGGATTTTGATTTGATCTCCCGAGGTTATCGCCAGGGTTTGGATTTGATCTCCTGGGGTTGTCTCCGGGGTTTGACTTGATCTCCCGGGGTTGTCTTCGGGGCTTGATTTGATCTCCCGGGATTTTGATTTGATCTCCCGGGGTTGTCGCCAGGGTTTGGATTTGATCTCCCGGGATTGTCTCCGGGGTTTGACTTGATCTCCCAGGGTTGTCTTCGAGGCTTGATTTGATCTCTCGGGGTTGTCGTCGAGGTTTGAATTTTGATTTTCAAAGTTGTCTCTAGAAGATAAAGGACGATTCTGTCTTCTTGTATGGTTAGTAACATGAACGCAAAATTTCAAAGGTCTACATTGATCAATATTAGTTTAAATATACATTGTACATGACACTTAATTAAGATAAATTTAAACAATCTCCTCTAATAAAAGAATAACTAATTAACCTCCTACAATAAAAATATAAAAAATCAAATCAAATCACAAATAAAATATCTACAATTAAATTAAATATTATCTACGAATATTGTGAGGAGTATCTCTTAACAGGCATGAAGTTTTAAACTAGAGACCATAAAACTGAATATGTTAGAATTTATAACACACGATTTTGGCTTTCTTTCTTTGAAGCAAAATGAATAATTTTGACATGAATTTCATATTACCAGTTAACCTTTTAATAATAATAATTTTAAATGACACAATATTTTTAAATTTATTATTATAATTTCGCTATCATAAATATTGTCAACAACCCCTTAGTTAACAACTCGTCATTTTTAATGACAGATAGAGAATAAAATATATCATTAATATTTATAAATATTGTAGAAATAAAACTTTTTCTGAAGCGAAAAGATGATATATATATTTAATTTAATATCTTAATATAATCTCAAAGTCTCTAGAAATTTGTGCCGCACTATTAGAGAAAAAGGGGAATATTACATTGTTAAAGCCTTAAAACTTTTCTCTTGTGCAGGCTAAAAATTCAAAAAGCACACCATAATATAAAAATCTAAATCACAAAAAAAGAGAGATTCCAATTCCTAGAATATTAAATTAATACGTAATTTAAATATAGATAGAACATAATTAAAATGGTTGCTTTTTATATTTCTCTACCCAATAATATTAGAACAAAATCATTCGAAAATTAATATTGAAAAATAAAATTAAAATTAGAAAACTTTTATTGAGACAAATAAAATCCTATCCATATGATTCCTAACACTATCTCTGATTTCAAAATTCAAAATGAAGAACTGTCTAAGTTTGACCAAAAATAGTAATCCTAATTAATAATAAACTAATTAGTTAAGGAAATTGATATTTCCACATTATTTTTTAATATTTTCACATGATAAGTGTCGCTATAGATGTATAGCGACGGTAAAAACCGTCGCTATAGAATTTATAGCGACGGTTTTAATGTGAAAATATCAATTTCCTTAATTAATTAATTAAAAAAACCTAGTGGGAGGAATATGATTTTAAAGTTGTTAAAAACGCTATTCCATGTTCTAGTAACTGCAAGTTTTTCACAAACCACGTTCTGAATATTTATTCTGCTTTTTGTTTTTACCAATTTAAATTTATTTATCGTGTCGTCCATATTTTTCTTGTTTTTCGTTTTATTTGTAGAATAAGAAAATATGGTTGGAATCTTACTGTTTCCCTAAGGAGTATTATTTTATGTTTAAAATAAGATATTTTTCCTTTATGCATAGTTAATAATTTGAATATATTACTTTTATTAAGAAATTCTATAAACTATGAATATGCATACTTACTAATTTAAATATAAAAATAATTATAAAATATCTACACCTAGATAATAAATATTTGTCTCTTACATTTATCATAAAAATATATTTCATTATGTCGAATAAATACAATTGTAGGCGTATCTAGGAGTATTTTATCACTGTATCCCGCACAAATTTTGACCTATTTTGACAATAATATATATCATTATCTTTTTATTTCTTTTATACAACAATATAAATATATTCTCTCCGTTCTAAATTATATAATTATTATTGACTTTTTAAAATTTAATTTGAGATATTTTTAAACTCAAAATTAACGTAAATTTTTTTTTATTTTAATCATAAATATTA
Source organism: Panax quinquefolius (assembly GCA_020205615.1). Classification (NCBI taxonomy): domain Eukaryota; kingdom Viridiplantae; phylum Streptophyta; class Magnoliopsida; order Apiales; family Araliaceae; genus Panax; species Panax quinquefolius. Next base: position 17,301,338 of record CM035166.1, on the reverse strand, counting down.
TAAACTATCTAAAAGGTACTACGACTCATTGTAAGTTTTGTTATTTCATAATTTTTAATGAATTCTTTTAATTTTAAATTTAAAAATATCTCAAATTAACTTTTTAAAAATTAACAATGATCAAATAATACAAAACTGAGCGAGTACAAATTAATTACTCAACTCAAAATTTGTCACTTCAGTATCTCAAGATCAAGCAGAGCTCAATCTAGAACTATTTTAATTCCTTTTGTTTTGGTTCTGACATTATTTCAATCTTATTGATTATAATTTGAGGAGTTAGACCATTCTTGGTGGCTACGTCCTCAAGATCCATTAGAAAATGTAATAATTTAGGTTAAATCTTGAGTTGGAATCAAATTATAAAGTATTATTATCTAATCAATATTTCAAAAGTATTCTTTTAAATTATCTTATTTCACAAAAGCTAACCAAAAATACTCTTTAGCCATTATGAAACTTTTTGGGACCGGAAAATTAGATTGGTCTAATTTTTTTAATATTGTTTTTTTTACTCCAAAAAAATTTATAATATTTATTTTAACTCATATTATTTACAGAATTCAAATTATTTTTAGGTGTAATTTAGATACATGTAAAAAATAAAGTTGCACAGACTGTACAATCTTATTTTTTATATGTATTCAAATTATACCTAAATCACTGAATTTTATAAAAATTTGAGTTAAAATAAATATTATAAATTTTTTGAGAGTCAAAAGAAAAAAAAATTAAACCGGTCTAATTTTTCGGTCACAAAAAGTTGTCCAACATAGAAGGACTCTTATGAAATAATATGAGCGATTTTCATATTCACACCATCTGTAATCCGGAAGTGGTTAGTATAAAGTTTATTTTGGGGTAGTTGATCAATTGACTAATAGAATACTGACACGCAGACAAAATTGTATGTGTGCCAGTATTCTATTGGCCAATTGACTAACGTACCAAAAAAATAACTTCATGTTAACCGAATCCCTGTAATCCTATCAAATGGTTCAACCATAACTTTCAATAACTGGATTTAATATTAGAAGTAACAACTCGATTAAATCTCAAGATCAAATCAAATTATAATATATTAAGGTAGAATTTATTATTTTAATAACATCTTCTTAGATTATTTAATTTAACTCGCAATAAAGTCACTCAAAAAATTATAATTAAATGTCACTGATATTACTTTGAGACCTTATCTATATATCAAATTATTCTATATATTTAGATTTAGATGTGAGATTAATCGGAGTGTTACAACAAACTTGGCTAAAACTTCCTTAGCACTAGTTTCACAAAAATTTAAAATCAAATTTCAAACAAGTCCAACAAGGCTGCTAAATATAAAAGAAGATATATATATATATATATATATATATATATATATATATATATATATATATATATATATAGAGCGAACTAAAAGCGAACTCGTTAACGCCAGTTTTCACAAGACGCTACTCAATCAATCATGTGTGCCAGACTGCACTGCACAATAAACAGTCACAGAGAAGCATGACGGCGAGGTGCCGCCGGGGAATAGCTCCGGTGTGAGAATGAGTAGACTGTTCAAGGTTAACAATGGAGGTTTTAAGCTTTAGCAATTGAGAGTATAAAAGGGCCTGTACCTTGAATAGTGAAAGAAGCCTGGTATTTATAGAAAACAGTCGTTACTCAGTGGCTATCTCCCAGCTATAATCGCGCCTCCATTAACGTAGTGGTAGTTAATGGGAAGGGGAAGCCGTTATCGGGAGAATAAGGTAACGGTCGTATCTCCCTGGAGATCCGGGTTTATTGTGGCCGAATATTTAGCCCACGTGTGATCGTGGTGGTTATGGTGCAGCTACGCCCGGCCCCGAGGCCGACTTATCAAGGTAGACGTTCGGCCCTCGAGTAGAGGTTTGGGTGGAGCGGGCTTTCTACCCGAGTGGGCGGGATGATGCCCTAGGGTCCGTTGAATTCCTCCTCAGCCCTGACTCCTCTATTCAAGTTTCGGATATCATGTCACCAACCCAGCCATGTGGCTCATGCCTTGGTATCCACACTCTAACATTGCCCCCCAGTCTTCGGGTGAATGGTGTGTTCGGCCGAAGACTATTTTCAATCGATAAAGGAGGGGTGGTCTCTTCTCGGGGATATGGATTCTGTGTGGGGTTCAGAGTTTTCTGGCTCGAGGAGGTCTTCTTCGATATCTTCTACCTGGGGGGCAGCCGTACCCTTCATGTCTTTTAGCCTCTTCTTCCTCATTTGTCTTTTCTGATTCTCAACTGCTCGCCTTGGGAGACGAGTTCTGACAGTTAATGCCTCAACACGCCTTTAATTATGGCCCGCATTTATTGTGCCGTCTCTTGGGAACCGATGGTGTTTGAAACGTCGCTCCAAACGGTCGTTTCTTCTATTATAAAAACAGCTTTACCCTCTCATTTCACACTTTACGAAATTTGAAATCCCTAATTCACTTCCTGCTCTCTCTTCTCTCTTGCTTGCAATCTCCCTGAAAAAGTCGAGTTTTTCCTTCCTCAAATCCTCCGATTTCTTCCATAATGGCTTATCAGAATATCCTCGACTTCCCACATTACGGAGCCGACCTTTGGTCGCCCCTCTGTCAGTCTTGCCCCCATCTTCCATCAGTAGAGAACCGCCTCACATACTACGGGGGTGATTCTCACTGTTTCCATGGTGACCACCGTCTTCCCGATCGACACAACCGCCGGGGAAGCCTCTTTTTCCACTGACTCTCCTGCCAGCATCTTCCTCTGTGAGTCCACCATTCCTCTCTTCTTTCTCTAGGGATGCCCAAGACCAGCAGACTTAGGGATCACTACTCTTCCCCTAAAGCTTTCCCGAGTATTAATACTCCCTCCTCCATTCATAGTGCTAGTATTCCCGGTCTCCGAACCATGTTCCAAATTCCCGAGGCCTATGCCCTTCGGGGTCCTAGGTTTCACGAGAGGATGTATCATTGTCCCGAGGGTGAATGGATGGCCTTGCCCACCTGGATCCTAAAGTACGGGGTGCGGTTCCCTCTCCCTGACTTCATGTCTTCTTTCCTTTAGCTTGCGGGGACAGGTTTAGCCCAACTGTCCCCAAATTCTTATATACATATTGCCGCCTTTATAGCCGTATGTCAGGAGTGCAAGGTCACTCCCTCCCTTGATTTCTTCCTTGCCCTGTACAAAGTGGGTTGGTCGGGGGCGAAAGGGGTGAGCAATTTGAATGTTTATCCGGCCATCCCGGACCCATCAAAACGCCGTCGAACAACAAGGGATGGCACTCCCACTGGGTGTTCATCAAGGGGTCGGACCTCAACCTTTTACCGGGCTGGGCCGCTCTGGAGGAGCCTTGCCTCAAGATGGACCGGTTCCCGGTTGCCCGGATAGCTTCCTTTCACGACTTCTTTCGAAGGTGGAAGTCAGCTGAGTGGCCCCTTAAGGTGCTGAATAACCCGGTGTGGCTATACAATCATGGCCGTAAGCGTATTTGTTTCTTTCGGTAAATTATATGTACCGTGCTTGCTGGTGGTATCGTGTTTTACTGACTCGTGTTTATTGCCTTTTCTGCAGTTACCATATTTCGGCCGGACCAGGTCGAAGGCGGGGTCCCTGTCGTCACCCCTCTCCCTCCTCTGGACGGCGGCCTTCAGACCCTTGGGGGGGTCGAACCTGAGGGCGAAACCGTCCCCATTCACGCTGTCTTCCCTTTCGATCCTCTTGCCGGGCCTACTTTTAGTAAGTTCGCATCCCCGTCTTCTTCTGCTCCCAAAGCCTCATCCTCTAAGGCTCAAAGGACTTCCAAGTCTGGGAAGTCTTCTACCCCTAGCAAGCCTTCGATCCCGAAGGCTCCCTCCTCACCTGCCGCTGGGCTTCCCCCTTTGAAGCTGGCTACCTTCGTTGTTCCCTCCGCTTCTGCTTCCGTTTCTACATGCCCACCTCCTGGCCCCCTTGTCAAGCGGCCGATAGAGATGTCTGCTGCTGAGAAGCTGGCCGCCTCGAAGACCAAGAGGAGGTGATTGGTGAAGCTGGCGGATAAGCCGGCAAAACCCTCGGCTTCAGTCTCGGCGAGTCAACAGCGTTCCGCTCGTCCTTCTCCTGCTGTGGATGTCCCTGACTTTCCACCAGAGGGGGTTTTCTTGGTTGACCTCGATTCTGACGATTTGGTGGTGGTCCAGGCTACTACTGAAGTTGATCGTCCTCCTACTGAAGCTGGGACATCTTCTTTCTATCCTCGGGGAAAACGGCTTTTCAAGGTGCCTTTCGAAGAGGACTTTAATGATGATTTTCCTTTCAAGAGATTGGGCACCTTTGACTGCCCCGAGGATGATGCTCAGTTTGAGAAGCTGGATTTGCAGGACTTGGCCATAGTTCTTTGCAAGAATCTTTGCTTTGCTGTAAGTATTTGACGGGTTATTTCAGATTTTCTTGCCTTGTTTCTTCAAACTGTTACTTATCTTTTGTTTTTTGGTGCAGGCCGTGGCCGCGCTTGTCCGGCTGATTCCTCATTTCGATAAGGATGCTGAGATGAAGGAGGCCATGAAGAGGAGGCTGGGCGAATACGAGGCTGCTCTGAGGAAAACTATTGTTGCCCTCCGTACAGAACAGAACCTGTATAAGGAGACTCGGGAGAAGGCTGATATCGTAGCCTTAGAGGTGAACGGGCTAAAGCAGAGCCTGGCTTCTGCAATGGGGGCTCGAGCCGAGCTGGAGGGGAGGGTGGCGGACCGAGAGGGCCGCCTTAAGTCATTGGATGCTAAGTTCACTGCAATTGTCCGATCTACGGCTCTTGTTGAAATGGAGAATAATCGACTGAGGGTTGAGATGGATAGCTTCGCCGAGACAAGTCGGGCCAGGATCATCGAGGAGTATAAGGGCTCGGATGAGCTTTCCGAGAAGATCTTGGCCCAATTCGCTGAGGGGGCTCAAGCCCAGAAAGACAAGATCCGAGAAAAGATGGTGGTCGCGGGCTTGGATATCCAGATCTTGGACTCTTCGGATGATGAAGATGATGACCCCCCTTCCTCCTAATAATTTTGTAATATTTTTGGCTGAGTTTTTGTAACTAAGTACATTTGTTTAAAACCAATATAAGTATCTGTTTTCCTTTTACTCGTTGGTGAATGCATGGCTGGAGACGAATATGATTGCTTGTCTTTTTGCTTAATTTCCTCTAGGATGCAGATGCTTTTAAAATTTCTAGATTTGAAGGGAAAACAGCTAAGTATTGAGCTTGTTTGCCCTCGGGGCGGAGGGCCACTTGTAAGGTTAGTTCGCCCATGAGGTTGAATAGTTAGGTTTAAGGTTCGGTCGCCCTCGGGGCTGAGGACCAAACGTAAGGCCGGTTCGCCCACGAGGTAGAACGGCTAAGTCTGAGGTTCGCTTCGCCCTCGGTTTGAGTACCCGATGTAAGGCCGTCAAGCCCGAGGCGAACAAAAAGTTTAAGGTGCGCTTCGTCTTCTTGAAATGAGTACCCAATGTAAGCGCCGTTTACCACGAGGCGAGCAGCTAAGTTTAAGGTTCGCTCGCTCTCGGGGCTGAAGACCAAATGTAAGGCCAGTTCGCCCACGAGGAAGAACGGCTAAGTGCAGGGTTCGCTCGCCCTCGGGGCTGAGTACCCGATGTAAGGCCGATCACCACTAGGCGAATCAGCAAAAGTTTAAAATGCGCTTCGCCCTCGGGCGAGTAGTACCCAATGTAAGGCCGATTCGCCACTGGCGAGCAGCTAAGTTTAAATGCGCTTCGCCCTCGAAATGAGACCCAATGTAAGGCCAGTTCACCCACGAGGCAGAACGGCTAAGTTTAAGGTGCGCTCGCCCTCGGGGCTGAGGACCAAATGTAAGGTAGATCCGTAAATAATAACACGCAAAGTGATGGAGAAAGTTGCCTTTTTATTGATGATAAATTTCACGGGCCATACCCGAGGATATTACAATTTTGCCCCTATGACCGGCGAGGGTTCTCATAATAGAAGAGTAAAAGCTTCCATCCTGGAGTGTTTACTGATAGAATCTTCTGAGCCTTCCTGCGTGCCATGTATTCTTTATTGCCGAACCATTCATTGCCCGAAGTCGGTAGGTTCCGGGCTTTGGTACTTCAACGATCTCATAGAGACCTTCCCAGTTGGGCATGAGCTTTCCTGTATTGAGGGGTGTAGACGCTTCAGCTTCCCGGAGAACTAAATCCCCGATCTCGAACCTTCGGATCTTGACATGTTTGTTGTTGTGTTTAGCAGTCTTCTGCTGATAAGCTGCTAATCTCAACACGACTGATTCTCGAACCTCATCTACTAGATCAAGGTTAAGCTTGAGCCCTTCCTCATTGTACAACTCCTTGAACTGGCTAACCCGAAGGGAAGGAGAGCCGATTTCCACTGGTATGAGGGCGTCCGTTCCGTATGCCAGCCTGAAAGGGGAATCCCCAGTGGTTGTCCGGGGAGTTGTTCTGTATGCCCATAGCACGCTGAGTAGTTCTTCTGGCCACCGACCCTTAGCCTCATCCAACCTTCTTTTTATCCCGTTTAGTAGAGTCCTGTTGGTGACTTCTACTTGGCCATTTGACTGTGGGTGGGCCACGGAAGTTTTTCGGTGCTGTATACCCAAGTCAGCCAAGAACTATTCAAACTTGGAACCCACAAATTGACGTCCGTTGTCAGATACTATGGCCGTTGGTATCCCGAACCTGAATACGATGAACTCTTTTAGGAACTTGAGGCTTTCCTGCTCAGTAATTCGCTGGAGTGGCTTGGCCTCGACCCATTTTGTCATGTAGTCAATAGCCACAATGACGAAGTTGACCTGCCCTTTGTCCTTCGGTAGTGGGCCCAAGATGTCCATTGTGAGACCCCAGATTTTATCAATAAAGATTTAAATTTTGTCGAAATAATTTTTAATATTATGGTGTGAATTTGAGATAATATTATAGTTGTGGGTAGTATTTATAAATTTTGCAAAGTATGCAAGTGGTTATATTATATTCGATTGGTCGGGAATATTCGGTTTAGCGAGGGAATATTCGCATAACTACTCAATCATTGGTGGACCCACAACAAAATTATTATTTGGATTGAGAAAATGACAAAAATATTTTATTGAAATAACGACGGAAGTTTTACAGATTGATCTTTGTTGAACTACTCGGTAGTAAAAGTACGATGTACGTGTGGTTGCATAGTAGCACACCTGTATTGATTATTGATGCTTATGTGAGAAGTCACTCGGTTTGATTCCATTATTGTCGATTAATAATATGAATTATTATAGCGATAATGACGTTTTGTTTTATTCATATTATTAACGTAATAAAATGAAACATCTTTTATATAAAATGAATACTTTATTAAAGTTATTCTAATAATAGAATATATTATATTTTATTATGCATAGTGTTGCATAGTATTTTGTATAGTGTTTTTGCATAGTGTTGCATAGTGTTTGCATAGTAAAATGTTTTTATATAAATAGAATATATGATATTTTATTTAAAAGATTTTGCTTTAAATATGGACCGTCGATTAAAGTAAATCAATCTGACCGTTCATGGATTAATTACTATGCATTCTATTTTCCTATAAATAGAAGCTCATTCCTTCATTATTTTCTTACGAATTCAACTTTGAAACTCTAGAGAGAAATTATAGAGAGAAGCTATAGAGAAAAAATCTATAGAGAGAAAGAAGAAGAGTATTCTCGGTACTTCACTACTTTGATATCCAATGTCTTTTTACTAGTAGGGATATTATTTGTTGTACCCATAAGGGGTGTTATTCTTTCTTATTCACGAAGAGAACTTCAGTTATTCCATTCTTTATTATTCGGTTGGAATAACCTGTATACGCGGCATACCCTATACATAACCTGTATACGTGGCATACCCTGTACTTGGTGAAATCCTTATGTTATTCCATTCTTATTTATTACTGTTGAATAACTTTGTATCTGCTTAACTCCCCTATACTTGGTGAAATCCTTATATTATTCCTTCTTTATTATTCTATTGGAATATCCTGTCTGTGTGTTTTACACCAGACCTGGTTCCATTTTTATTATTCCGTCTTTATTATTCTGTCCGAAATATCCTCATGCATCTGCTATACGTGGGACTGGTTCCATCATTTATTATTCCGCATTTATTATTACATTTGGAACATCCCAGCCGGTGTGAATTTCACCGACTTCGGTTCCGTTATTATTATTCATTTGGAATAACTTTTGCTGTCTGCGGTCTATCGCATGCATGGTGATTTCTTTTGTTATTCCATTCTTTATTATACCCAGTTGGTTAAAACTTTGACTTCTATACTCCATGAAATTAGTAGAATATCCTTGATATTTGCATTTCATCCAGTATCTTTTCATGAAAATATTCTTCTGATCATTCTTGAATTTTACTCTACAAAACAGTATCATGTTGACAATTTGGACGTTAATAATTGCTGGATAAAATAATTCTTGAACTTGTTTTATTGAATTCATATGGCATTGTCATCATCCTCATGTTATATTATGTTATCTTTGGCTTACGTGTATAGATGAACTTAGTATAATTATGACCAGGATCATTCGGTATAATCATGGCTTGATATAAATGATGTGACAAAAGTCCTCAATGGCACGTAATGCGATGATGGATAGTTTTGGTATGATTATGACCGGGGTGATTCGGTATAGTCATGACCATTGATAATTTGATGAAAATCCTTGGCCAAGTAGTACGAGGATGATTAGATATTGTGGTTTATTCATTAAACCGAGCCTTAGTGATAAAAATTGAGGAAAACCTTTTAAAACCTAAAAGATAGTAGACTTTATTTTCTACTTGACTCTTTTAATGGATTGCATATTCATTCATAGTTAAACTGGTTGTCTCAGTATTTTATCGGTTTAACATTGTTGAAGACTATTGATAATTTATTCTGCATTATCTTAGTTATAATATTTCTTCTTGGGGCTAGTTGAGCTCACCCTTTCTTTCATTGTGCTCTTCAGGAAATGAGAATATAGCTGGGACGAGTCGGGGAAAAGAGTGATGGTCCCGAAGATAGCATTAGTAGTCCTCACTATTCTGTTAAATAGTGTGACAATAAATGTAATGAGGACTCCTTGAGTATGGATATTGTCTAAATGACAATATTCCTATTAGAACTCTCAGTTTATGTATTGTCGTATGTTACCCTACGGATGTATAATTAAGTTTGTATTTGAATTTATGTACCATGTAAGTGGCGACCCAAGATGGGTGGCGTATACCTAATTTTAGGGGCGTCATGGGTTGGTATCGAGCTTAGGGATATGATCCTGGCTAAGATGTGAGATAAGAACTAGGAGGGAGAGACGGGAAATTCCTTCGCTAGTATGACCTACCTAAGTTTATTTGGTATTTAATTGGTCGGTCAGTGTATAGGGATAATATGTGACATGTTAATTATGAAAGTAGTATGCACACAAGCCAATCATGTTTGATGATAAAGCATATACTTTGTAACAATCTTATTCATTTATTAATAAAAAGTATTAATTTATGAAATTCTTTTAATTAATTAGGCTCCTAATCTTATTAGGGATAATTAATTAAACTCTTTTAATTAATTTAACCTCCTAATCTTATTAGGAATAAATGAAATACTTATATTAAATTAATTCCTAAACTCTTTTTAGAAATTAAAATAATAATAATTGTAATAATATTAATAAGACTCCTCTTATTAATTTATATTTAATATTTCTAAAATATTAAATAATAAATATTAAGCTATTTAATTTATTCTATCACCATAGATTAAATTACATATACTTAACATATTATTACGATTATGCCATTAACTTCTTAAATAATTATTCTTCCTTTTATGGTGTGACCCTTTAGGTTCTCCATATTAAACTGGTTGTGAATAAATCAATTAGAACAATTCTAATCTTATTTAAATAAATAAATTAAACAATTAATTTATTTAAATAATATTTATTCTACAATAGGGATAAGCCTCCCTAGCGATCAACGACTTTCCAGATAATATAGATTTCGACATTAATCATTAAAGAACCTTTGAGTAAATAGTTACCGTATGAATTCAATCCTTCCACCATACAATGTCCCAATTAAATATAAGACATGAAATTACTTCATCAAGTCTTATTTTATTTAATTATATGTATTTCGACTCTTAAATACACAACTCAAATAATGCAAATTAGAAACTCCTTTCTAATTTCATTACGCCTTAACCAAGGACTACTTTGGGTTGTCATTTATCGAATCACATGGGACATTTCTCTTCTTTATTAGAAGTGGTAGATTCTTTATTGATCATACATTATCTCCATATAACAACTTATTATACCCAAGCATACCCTTTGATATACCCTAAGGGTCTTAAGGAATAAGTCAAAGTATAACTCATCATACACAAGATACTATGATGATCTCAAGTCCAAGGATTACTTGTACTACTATCACTACAGAAATTCCTATTGACGACAGCAAATAAAACTCCATTAGGTATTCCTTAGCGAGCCACGTTCAGTGAACTTATTCTCTAATAAGCACCTACATACTTGCTTTAGTGTCTCCACACAAATGATCATGAGATCAATCATCCTCATCCAACGAGCAAGCAACGTATGTACCAATCTATCCGGATTCACTAATCCCCAATTTAGTAATCCAATGATTGGGAACTATTTTAGTTTTAAGCTTTCTAAGAATTTAGATCTCATTAGAATGATCATCATCATTATTCTAAAAGCATTGCTTAAAACTATGGGTTTATCACATATTATAAAACAAAGATCATGTAGATAATTAAAAGCCTTTAATAAATTAATACTTTTATTAATAAATGAATAAGATTGTTACAAAGTATATGCTTTATCATCAAACATGATTGGCTTGTGTGCATACTACTTTCAATCTCCCACTTGCACTAAAGCCAATCGTCATGGTAACTCATACTCTTCTTCTCTAAGTTACGATTATATCCTGTTGTTGGATAAGCTTTAGTTAATGGATATGTAATGTTGTTCATGAGAGTCCACTATCTCTATAGTGATTTCCCATCTTTCAATGATTCTAATAATCAAATGAAAGTGCCACAACACATGTTTAGATCCAAGATGAGATTTAGGAACTATTCCTAGTTCGTAGAATGAACTTTTAATCCAAACAATCAACTTGCGACTTCATTTATAGCTATATACTTTGTCTTTATTACTAAACCAAAGAACTCTTTCTTTGTTTGGAACCTTTCCAATTCAACCGCACCACCGCTTCGAGATAACGCTTTTACCTTAAAGTGGATTTTACGTCGTCTTGATGCATCTGAAAAACTTGAGTCCAGAAAGCCCTCTAGTTTTAATTCGGACCCACCATGTATGCTCACATCCTTAGTGCTTGGGTTAAGAACTTTAAGATATTTTTCACCGTCTTACAGTTGATCTTCTCGAAATATATGGTGATCAACATCGTCTCTCGACATTTCATTGCATACATGATTGTCACTCATGCAATCTCTCTTCTTTGGAGTCTATGGGGACTATTAAGAGATACTCTCCGTGGCTCATCAACATGAGACATCTCTTGAGTTTGCCATGCTAAACGACTTTAGCATCAAATGAATATCGTTCCTTGGGTTAAGTCGAGCATCCTCTTGAATCTATCTATATAGATTTATATCCCCAATTAAGATACTCTTCCAAATCATTCATGGAGGAATGTTTAGACAATTTTATCTTTACTGGTTGTAGCATTGGTATGTCATTCCTTATCCGTAGTATATCAACATATAATACTAGAAATTTCACGACGCTCCCACTGACCCTTTTGTACACACTAGAAGTCTTACCTCATCGAATGTAACTCTGGATCATCATCTTCTATGATGTGTACCTCATCATCATCATCCATGATGAATCCATACCTCCTAGGTATCTTTGGTACTATTCCAGATTTATGATTCGGTTGTGGTACAATAGGTCTATCTATAGGTTCCTCTTATTTGACTTATAGTGTTTTTGTGGTTCTTGAGCTCTTCAAGATCTATTATCCTCCCACTAGCCCCTTCAATGATAAACACCTTTATCTTAGAAGGCAGGGTGTTTCGCAATAAACACCTTTTGCTAAGTAGGATTATAGAAGATTTACCCTAAACTTACTTTAGGATGTCCCACAAATCTGTATTTGTCAAATCTTGTCCCAAGCTTATCCTTTTGAAACCTTTTTCACATAAGTTGGAACCCCTTATCTTAACAAACTTAAGATTAGGAATCCTCCATGTCCATAACTTTTATGGAGTCTTGGGTAGGATTTTGAGGTTACCATTTTCGTGAGATATCACGACCATTTCTAGGACATTATCCCAAAAGGATCTTTGGAATGTCGGTAAAATCATTACGGACCGCACCATGTCCAACAAGGTACGATTTTACCTTTCAGATACATCAATCAATTATTACGTATCAAGATGTGTCCATTATGAGAAAACCATTTGAGATGATCTAGAAACTTATTGCACAAGTATTTATTCCTTGATCTAATCAAAGAATCTTAATACTTTGCCAATTTGTTTCACTTCTGAATTCTTTGAACCTTTCAAATAATTCACACTTGTATTTCAAAGAAATACACACATTCAACTCTTTGAATGATCATCTCCTTTTCTTATACTAGTTTGTTCAATTTGTAAAATATATTTTTCACGTAAGTCAGTATACAAAATTTATTAAGTAATATTCGATTCTATACAAGACATTATTATTATAAATAGAACAACAATTGTTCTTAATTATAATACCAAAGATTTCATTGTCCAACAATAAAATGGAAATAATGTTTTCAACGAGAACCGGAATACAATAACAACTTATTGACTTAATAGATTTGCGTGTAGGCATTGCTAAACTATAAGTTTCTATGGCTAATGTAGCAACCTTTGTTACATTTCCCGCACTTAGATTACTTATATTTGTTTAGCTTTCTACTTCCTTGGTCCTTCATAAATCTATATTTATGATAACCAAAGTCGGTATCCAATACCCAAGTAGAACCTTGACTTAAAGAAAAATTTATTTCAATCATGAACAAAAGCGTATTATGTATCAAACTTCACTAAGCTTCTTTGGTTAGCCTCTGCAAAGATGCTTCTCGCAGCTTTCTTTCCAAAGTCCAGCTTATTGCGGTGGAAGCAAACTCCTTTCTATCCGTGTCGATTTTGTTCTTATTATCCTTTATTTTTGCCTTTCTATTTACCTTCTTTGAATCGTTCTTCTTTTCGGAAGATCCTTTGGCCCCTACCAAGAAGACTTGATCTTTCTTGGTTGTAAAGTGACTCTCAATATTTTTCAATATGTTAAGCAAATCAAATCGTGAGACGATATCTAGCTTGTTCATAAAAATTCACAACAATTGTGAAAGGAGTCCGGGAGTGAGTGCAAGATCAAATCTTGGCTCAACTCTCCATCCATGAAAAAACTCGTTGTCCTAATTGATCAATCAAATTGATAATGTTAAGGACTTTTTGTTTGTACTATAGTGCCATTGGCCATTCTAGATCGGAAGAGCTCCTTAGATATCTGATATCTATCAGTCCTACTTTCCTCACCATCAACTACTTGATGTGCAGGAATATAGTAGGAGCATCCATAGTTTCATGCCGACGTGAAGCTCAAGTACTCATGGATGCGAGCATGATGCTTTGAGCCAATCATGCATCATTTTGCCACTTTCTAAAAGTAGCAATCTCTTCCTCGGAGGCATTATGCGCAACCATTGCAGGGATAGGCGATATGGACATAAGATAGCTTTTCACTATGAGAACTATTCTTAAATTCCTTAACCAATCCGCTTAATTTAGTCCGTTAATTTAGCATCTAATATGCTACTGCAGTTGATAGTAATTTAGACATTGTAAAATTACGTAAATGAATTTGTAATTAACAACATTTTAACATACATTCTTTTATTAATTACCAAAATAATTTAGGTCTTGATTTAAATTGGTATCTCCCACTATTTTCTTCAAACTATATTACCCTCACTTATATAGTTAAAGAAAATCTAATTAAAGATTTGCTAGTGAGAATAAGGATCCCATTTCAAATGTATATAGCCTTGTGGTGTCACAACAAACTATATATAAATAAATAGGTAGACAACTTTTGTCAATTACATCAACTATGCAACTCCTTTTCTTTTGCCTCTTAGATTATTTTGATCAAGTGGTGGCACATCCGAATCAAAATTATCCAAGTTAAGTCCGACCTAGCACTCCATATATTCAAAAAGAAAAATATCATCCTTGTGGTGACACAACAAAAACAATATTGTTCAATTTTCTTTATAAGCATCAAATGTGATAAATTAACATCTTAAATACTTAATACTTGCCTTGTGGTGACACAACAAACTCATATTAAATATTTAATACTCTATTAATTTTATCATGCTAGAAAGCGACGTTCGATATTCCAAATATCTTTGAACGCTTAGGACTTAATATAAAAATTGAGGGTTTGTTATTAATTTGTCTCATCTTGTTTAGCGGCAAGATGCACATATATATATAAAAATACGCGTCATATTAATGAACATACTGAAGCATGTTTACATAATATATAATATATATAGTATAAGCATGCACATATAGAATACTATATTCTACCCGGATTGATTATGGACTTTTATTCTAGCTTGGTTCACTAGAGCCACCAAGTGAACCAAAAGGTCAAACCCTAGGGGTGCAAGAAATAATATTTAAATATAACTATTACATTTAAACCCTGCTCTATTACAAATCTGGTCTTCACGCCTCCTTGCTCCTTTGATCTCCAATTTTTCAAAATTAATTCTAAATATTCCTATTACAAAACTATTTTAAAATAAATAGAAACCTTGATCGTGATCGAGGGAAGTACATAGGAGGAGATAGAATTTACATTAAGAAAAATTAGAGAAGGCGAGTCTGTGAGACCCCATTTAATAAAACCCATACATTCATGCATCCAACTAAAATAAAATCCAATCATATTGGGTCAATAGTCCATAATCAATCCCATTTATTATCATACACATCACCATATGCATCAATAAATAATATTCATCTTATGAATAATAAACATTTAATATATATATTGATATCATTTAATGGGCAAATTTAGTTAGTATAAAATCTAATTTTTGAATCAAAATAAACTCCTTTATTTTAATCCAAATTTAAATCAAAATAAAACTATTTTATTTTAATTTATCTAATTTTGAATAAAATAAACTATTTTATTTTAATCAAAATCTTAATCAAAATAAACTCCTTTATTTTAATTAATTATGGAATCCAATTCCATGTAAAAAAAAATCTTTAATTAAAATAAACCCAATTCCTTAATTGTTAAGGTGGGTTGCCCACATCTATTAATAAGAGGAGTCTTATTATGGGTGGGTGTGGTTGATTTTTCAACATACGTAATAATTCCAATTTGTTGGAGAGTACACCCTTTCTATAGAGATAGAAAACTAGGGTTGAGCCAATACACCATCTTCTTGAATCTCTATTCTTCCTTGGTGGATCACCTCTAGAGGCCAAACACATGGGTGGCTAACGTTGATCAAAGGAAGGAACCAAACCCGGTGGATTCAAGTTGAACGCGAAAGGATTTGGAGGTGAACTTGTACCTGAGGAAGCTCGATCTTCAAGGGTATGATTTTATTCTTTATCTTTTCGTTTAATTAATAATTATGCATAAAGGGTGATCCGGGTTTTATGGTTTGTAAATAATTTTAAACTCTGATTTTCTACGCTTCCGCACTTTTTGTGCAATTTGATTGCACTCATGAATATTACAAACCTAACAAATTAACCCTTGTTTTGTGGCAGTATTTGAAAATGGCATCCGAAAATGTTGAGATAAGCAATGGAGCACAGGAGACCGTTGAGTCTCCACAGATCAATAATCAGGATAATGTGTGACAGGATGGCGATAATCCTCCTGTAAACAACAACACTGATCAAATGACGAACGACGATACGTTTAGGAGTTTTTAGAATTCATGCAACATCGAATGAAGGCTCCCTGCTCATAAAGCGGTGAAAATAATGGCAACCCACGGTCGGTCACCACCGCTAAGCGCTTCAAGGAGCTGGGACCACCAGAGTTTTGGGAAAGCGAGAACCACTTAAAGCGAGACGTGGTTAAAGCGATCACCAAGATATTTGATGTCTTGGGATGCTCGAGAGGAGCAAAAGGTTCCATTTGCCACCTTTATGTTTTGCGTGAAGAGGCGATTCTTGGTAGGAATCAGAAACGCGTACCAGCATCGACATACTCAAGATGTCTTGGGAGAAATTCCAAGAGTTGTTCAACGACAAGTACTTTCCCAAAAGTATTCGTCACATGAAGGAGGTGGAGTTTATCAAGCTGGAGCAAAATAATATGACCGTGTCACAGTATGAGGCTAAGTTTGCCGAGTTATCTCGGTTTGTATCCCATTTGGTCAATAATGAGGAGCGAATGTCGCGAATATTTTTAAGAGGTTTGAAACCCGATATACGTCAATACCTAATTTCTCATAAACTTTGTTTGTATTCAGATATTGTGAATAGGGCTCAGTTATTGAAGCGCGATAATGAGTCAGCACAACCAAAAGGTAACGACCAACAACACAATAATAATTGTACCGGTGGCAACGGCCATTGGAGCAACGATAACCATCGTGGGGGAAGTTATCATTTCGGTGGTAACCATGGCCAAGATAATAGGAATGGAAATTTCAAGAAGAGGAAATTCAACAATGATGGAAAGACGTCAAAGACCAAAGACCCGTTGTTAAGGAAGGAGAACGACCACCTCATCATATGTTTCAAATGCGGAGGGAGGGACATATCACGATCAAACCGCACGATGTCATCTAAAGCATGTTATAATTGTGGAAAAGAAGGTCACTTAGTCCGATTTTGTCGCTTCACCAAGACAAGTTCAAATTAGGATGGAGGCACCAAAGACCGTTCCAGAAAAGTCAAAATCGGTAGTGTAAGGGAGAGCGTTTTTCGTGACTTCTCAAAAAGCGAGTAACCCGAATGAAGTTAGCACGAGTTAGTTAATTATAAATTACGAAGTCTATACCTTATAAGATACCGGTTCTACCCATTATTTTATCTCTCTTGCTTGCGTTCAACATTTAAATTTGACTCCGGAGAAGTTAGACTTTGACTTATTGGTTGAAACTTCGTTAGTAGGAGCCTTTGTTACCTCTACTATTTTTAAATCTTGTTTGATTCAAATAAACACTTTCACGTTACTTGTCGATCTTATTTTTTTTTAAATACTGGCCTTTGATGTGATTTTAGGAATCAATTGGTTAACTAATCATCATGCTTTTCGTAAGGTTGTTAGCTTTTATATTCATAACCAACCTGTTGTGCGAATTCAAGTAACCAAACCATTAAAGTCAATCATTGTCATATCAAGCCATAAGTAAAGATCCCTGAACCTTTTGTTGTTGACTTCTTTGTGTGGAATGCACCGAGGCCAGACTTTCTCTAGGCGACATCATGAAAGAAGATGGCGAGTTGATAAGCATCATTATGAGGTGCTATCTAGGTTAAAGGATAGAAGTCACAGTTGGTATCAATGTGACGTATTATCCAAGTTTTGGATGAGAGTCCCAGTTTTGAATGATATTTCTATCATTAATAAATTTCTTGACGTATTCTTGAAGACTTTCTAGCCTACCCTAGAGCGTGAAATCGAATTTTGTATTGACCCTAGTACAAAAAACCCATTTCTTAAACCTCAAATATTTCTTCAACTAAAAGGATCTGCATTTCGTGGATTATGATAAAAGTCATAATAAAAGCATTGGACTAATGAAAATCATGGGTATACGTGGTATTAGTAAGTGTTATAATGAGTTATGTTGGTTATTATGAGAAAACATGAAAGTTTCTTAGAAATCACAAAGAGTTGAAAATCAGATTTTGTGAAAAACGTAACATGAAATTCAATTGACCATATCTCCTAATATATTTTGAATTTTTCAATGTGGTCAAGTTCTAGAGTTAGATCTATGAGTTTTGTAGCATCTCCAAGTGGAATCACTGGAAAAAGGTGTTGTAGATTTACGTGTGGACTGATTTTAATAAAGAATGAAAAAGCTGGAAATTTCAAAAAGCTACTGATTTTATTTTTAAAAGGGCATTTTCGGCCACTTAAATTATGAGAAAAATTCTAGCCTTTTGGGAAATGAAAGTATATGGTATAAGGTAACTCCTGTCCAAAAATGAGCTTATTCTGACTTAAAATGAGCAAGTTATGACCATTTCAATATTTAGGTTTTTCCGACGAAAAATGATATAACCGGAGTTCTACAACTCCGATGACCATGAAATTTAAACTGGAGGCTCACATTAACATGTGTAAGGTCTTGCCAAGATTTGGGAATTTCTGGAGTTAACCTTGAGGTAGCTAATTTCTTAAGGAATTAATTAGAAATTGATTTTTGAAAATAGTAAATGAATTTTAAAAATTCCGAGAAAATGTATGTTCATTATAGGACTATATTATGCTAAATCCCAGAAAAGAAATATATTTGGGACTGATTTGGTATTTTCTATGAAAATAGTTTAGTTACGAACATATGAGTTAAATATGTTATGTGAAGTAACAAAGTTGAAAATAGGATTTTATGGCTAGAGAATCCTATATAGAGTATATGCATATTTTTTATTTTTTTATTTTTTGATGAGGGATTTGATCATTGGTGATGATATCTTATGAGTATGACATTTTTGAATGATTAAATGCATTATATGGTAAAGCGTAAACAATTGAAATAAATTGTTTATAAATTTAAGAAGTGATTAAAATATTGTTATAATATTAATGATATTAGATTATGAGATTATTAAGTGATTGATAACATGGGGATATTCTTGAATCTGGATAAATTATATTATAAATGTTTAATATTTATCCTTTATCTCATTTTTGATTGATGCTTTATATCATTATCCTCATGCTTATATTGTGTTGAAAGTCATCTCATGGCTTACGTACGTGCATAGATGGACTTGGTATGATTATGACCGAGTGGATTGTTCGGTATAATCATAACCGTAATTGAAAACACGATTATCTTTGCACGTAGTGCATGGATAATTGTGGTGGTCGATACTAATGAATACACGATTATCTTTGGTAGTAGTGCATGGATAATTTATTGGTCGTGATACTAATGAATACACGATTATCTTTGGTAGTAGTGCATGGATAATTTGTGGTTGTGATACTAATGAATACACGATTATCTTTGGCCGTAGTGCATGGATAATTTGTGGTCGTGATACTAATGAATACACGATTATCTTTGGTCGTAGTGCATGGATAATTTGTGGTCATGATACTAATGAATACACGATTATCTTTGGCACGTAGTGCATGGATAATTCGTGGTCGTGATAATAAAGAATATCCTTGGCCTGTAGTGCAGGGATGATTCGATGATGTGGATTAATTATTGAGCTGAGTCTCAGCAATGAAATATTAATTCATGGATGTGGTAAAAGTCATCTTTGGCCGTAGTACATTGATGGACTTGGTATGATTATGACCAGGGATTATTCGGTATAATCATGACCGTAATTAAAAACACGAATATCCCTGGCCAGTAGTGCATGGATAATTCGTGGTCGTGATACTATTAAGCTGAGTCTCAGCATTATTGGTTTTACAGTTGTATATCTTTGGCCTGTAGTGCAAAGATGAATTGTTAATGAATATCTTTGGCCGGATTGCAAAGATGAATTTAATGTTTTCAACGATAAAGGTATTCAAGGTATCCTCACCTCTTTATCATACCAGTATGCGTTCCCTAATTTCGAGGGCTTAAATTCCATAAGAGGGAGATTGTGAGACCCAGATTTTATCAATAAAGATTTAAATTTTGTCGAAATAATTTTAATATTAAGGTGTGAATTTGAGATAATATTATAGTTGTGGGTAGTATTTATAAATTTTGCAAAGTATGCAAGTGGTTATATTATATTCGATTGGTCGGGAATATTCGGTTTAGCGGGAATATTCGCATAACTACTCAATCATTGGTGGACCCTAATAATGTAATTATTGTCGGATTGAGAAAACGACAAAAATATTTTATTGAAATAACGACGGAAGTTTTACTGCTGATCTTGTTGAACTACTTTTCGGTAGTAAAAATGCGATGTACGTGTGGTTGCATAAGTAGTACACTTCAGTATTGATTATTGATGCTTATGTGAGAAGTCACCAGTTTGATTCCATTATCACGATTAATAATATGAATTATTATAATGATAATGACGCTTTTGTTTTATTCGTATTATTAACGTAATAAAAGCGAAACATCTTTTTATATAAAAATGTAATACTTTATTAAAGTTATTCTATAAATAGAATATATTATATTTTATTATTCATAGTGTTGCGTAGTGTAAGACCCCAACTTATTATTAATGAAATTTAATTTTCTCTATTTATTATTTTGAAATAAGAAGGGTTGATTTGATTTATGTGGATAGTTAGGGGTAAAATACATAAATATTTCAAAATAAGCAAGTGGTTATAAAATATTCATTGTTGTTTGAGAATATTCGTGCTCGTCGGGGAATATTCGATGCGACGTAATATGACATAATATGGGCCCCATAACTAAAAGCGATTGGATGAAGAAAACGACAAATATAAGTTGTTTAAAAATAACTTGGCGTAGTTATTACTGAATTAACACTTGTTGGAATACCCGGTGGTTAAAACACAAGAATACGCGTTGTTGCACAAGAAGCATACTATTATTGCACCAATTATTGAAGGCACTACTCAATAATGGTTACGATAATTAATGCTCAAAGATTTTATTTTATTGATTCAATAATTGCTACGTTGACATTTTATATTCTTTGTTGTTTGATAATTGTCATTACACCGTATTTTCCATTATCGAGCAATAATTCATACTATCTCAATAATATTATAAGATAACATTATTGACAATGTCTAGAAAGTTCTGTCTAAGGAGAGGTTTGGTCATCTAATCATACGCGCAAGAGAGAGATCCTTATTGGAAAGCCCCCTATCCCTGAAACCGCTGGTTGTCAATAATGTGATTACATAATATTATTTATGAATAATTAATTATTGATTTATATGATGAGGAAAATATTGATTTTATGAGGATATAGATGGAGAAAATTTTTAATGTGACAATTGTTGAAAATTAATATTTTATCTTTTTCTGATAAAATAATTCATTTAAATATATTATTTTAATAATATATTAACGATGATATTTTTACAATGAATGTGGGATATATGAGTATATGAGGAGGAAGAATATTTGTGTGGCATTAAATGTTTAACACATGTTTTGTGTGTTGGTGGACACAATTATTAATAGAAATTTGATTATAACCAGAAAATCGCCTGCTTGTGGATTTCGGTCAATTTATGTTTGGAATTCGGAAAAACTTTCTTCTGCAAAGTTGTAGAGAATTGAATTTCCTATAAAAACACGCGAGATTTGAATTTTCTGATAAAAGGGCTATTTATTATGAATTATTGAAGTTCCGAAGTTCCGAAATAATTAATTTTTGGGAGTTTTAGTTAATTATTTTGAGAAAAACGTTTTTTGCAACTAAGTTGGCCTCACATGTGATTCAAATGGGCTGAGATCAGTTGTCTAAGGTGGGCTAAAGAAAATGTGAAAAATATATTAATACTATATTCAATTTTTTGCTTTGGTGTTCTAAGCATTTTCCTATAAATAGAGTGCTTAGGTTAGAATTGAAAAACACACCAGAAACTGAAGTTTCTCTCTATTTCTCTCTCGATATATTGAGCGTATTCTTGTGAGTATACTTTGAGTATTGTTAGACGGTGCAAGTTCCTTGAAAGACTATACCCTAGATTCCAAATAAATCTTAATCTTTCGAGGTAAGGGATGTTATTTTCTTCTCAAATGATATTATTTCTTCAATATCATTATCTTTGAAATATTGGTTGGAACTTTTTATCAAATTTGGAACTTTTTCATGTCGGGTTACTATTCATGAGTTACTATTCACGAGTTACTATTCATGAGTTACTATTCACGAGTACTATTCATGAAGCGTGAAGATGTTTTTTGTGGAATTTCTATCTTTTGGTGTTGGAGTTACTATTCACGTATACGGCACTATTCACGTATACGACACTATTCACCGAAAAAATAAAATTTCTTCTTTTTGTCCAAAATATCTATTCTGGATACTAGCTTTGATTGTATCCATGTTTTAATCATTCTTGAATTTTACACCACTATGATTATTTTTGAGGTATTTTTTAACATTGATAAAACAAAGTACGAATCCTTAATCCTTAATCCTTGTCATTTTGTTTCACTTTGGATTCGTTTCTTTAAAATATTTTCATCATCCTCGGTCTTAAATGATGATATTATTGAATATCTTTGGCTTTAGTGCAAAGATGAATGATTTCTGAAGAATATCTTTGGGTCAGTAGTGTAAAGATGAGCAGTGTTTTAGATGAACATGACCAATCGATGAATATCTTTGGCTCAGAGTGCAAAGATGAATATTTGATTCCGTGATGTATATTGATTGATGTTACGGGGATAAAAGATGACGCGATGAACTTTTAAATTCATACATGAAGATAGTAGTTTGCATTCTCTACTTAACTCTTCTAATGAATTATTATTTCTGCTTTATGAATATTGATTTAAAATTTGTTGTCTATTGTATTCTATTAGATTTTTCCTGTTGAAGACTAACGATAATTTGTTGTATATTATCTTAGTCATAATATTCTTTACTTGGGCTAGTTGAGCTCACCCTTTTCCTTTTTTGTTCCATTTTTCTTCTCGGAGGCGAGAATATAAGCGAGTACGTAGCCTGGGTATGGAATGAAGGTTTTAGAAAGGATTGTTTAGTAGTCCTCACCATTTTTGTAAAATAATGTATCAATAAATGTGATGAGGATTTATTTGAGTATAGATATTGTCTAGAAGATAATATTTGTATTCAAACTCACAGTTTCTTGTTGTAATAATAAAGTTGTAGTTGTTTACGTACCATGTTTTATGGCGATTTTGAGAATGTCGTTGAGAATATTAACAATGGAAATGAGACCGTGGAGACGCTTTGTACTCACCAACGAGGAGAACGTCTGTAATGTGGCAAATGTTCCTCCTGTGAACAACACCACCGAAGCGGATGATGAACGAGGGGTGTTTAGAAGCTTTTTGCGATTCATGCAAAATCGACGAGGAGACTTCGTGTTCAAATATGAGGAGGAAATGATAGCAATTCACGGGTTGTCACAACCAAAACAGTTCAAAGAGTTGGGACCACGAAATTTAAGGGAAAGCCGATCCGATCATGGCGGAAACATGGGAGCAAATTACCAAGATATTCGATGTCTTGGGATGCACGGAGAACGAAGGTTCCATTCGCCACCTTATGTTCCGTGGCGAGGCGGACTCATGGTGGGAGTGCGTGAAGCGTATCCAAATCGGCCTCAAAGGCATGTCTTGGGAGACGTTTGAAACTATTTAATGACAAATACTTTCACGAAAGTGTTCGTCATATGAAGGAAGTGGAGTTCATCGATTAGAGCAAAACAACACGACGGTGTCTCGATGACGAGGCAAAGTTTGCGAGTTATCCGTGTTTGCACCTCATTTGGTGGAGAATGAGGAACGTATGACGCGGATGTTTCTTAGAGGTTTGAAACCCGACGTACGTCGATATCTCATTTCTCATAAACTTTCTCTATTCGGATGTTGTAAACATGGCTCAATTATTAGAAGGCGAGATAACGAGTACGATCAACTGAGGACCATAACCGAGGATCGTACGGAGATAGCGATCAACAAAATAATGATAACCGGTGGAGAAAGAAATGACGGACAAAAATGGTAACCACTTTGGTGGTAATCATGGCCATGAAAATAGAAGAAGCGAGTCGGGAGGAGATTTTAAAAGAGGAGATTTAACAATGACCATGTGAAGACAAAGGTCTTGACAAAGAATCGGGTTCTAAGGGAGGAGAACGACCACCGGTTATATATTTACAAATGCGGAAAAGAGGGACATATCGATCCAAACTGTCCTGGCGCAGTTCAAGGTATGCTATAATTGTGGAAAGGAAGAACATATCACTCGAGATTATACGATGAATGAAACCTAGTTCAATGAGGATTGGTGACTCAAAAGACATCGTCCCGTAAAAGTCAAAGTCAACGATTCCGGAAGAGCGTTTGTTGTGGATCGGTCATAATGCGAGGAACCCAAACGAGGTGATCACGGGTAAGCTATTTATAAATTCTTGCGAAGTTTATACCTTACTTGATCTGCTACCCATTCATTTATCTCTCCGCTTGTGCTCAACATTTAAACTTGACTCAAGAAATTAGACTTTGACCTATCTGTGGAAACTCAGTTAGGAGAAACTTTCATCACATCCACCGTTTATAAATCTTGTTTGATTCAAGTTGGCACCATTACCTTACACATTGACCTTATCTCTTTAAAGATACTTGCTTTTGATGTGATTTTAGGGATTGATTGGTTAACTACTCATCATACCAAAATTGATTGTTTTCGTAAGGTTGTTAGTTTTCATATTCCTAACCAACTTTGTTATGCAATTCAAGCAACTAAACCATTAAAATCAATCAACATCATATCTAATCATAAAGCTATTCGTTTATTGAAAAGCGGATGTCAAGCTTTCTTAGCCCATGTTATGGATTTGAATAAAGACACGTCAAATTTGAATAATATTCCTGTTGTTATTGACTTTCTGGACGTATTTCTGAAGAACTTCCGGTCTACCCCGAACGTGAAGTTGAATTCTTTATTGATCTTGAACTGTACAAAGCCCATTTCTAAAACCCCATATCGAATGGCTCTTATTGAACTTCAGAGTTAAAGGTCCAACTACGAGAATTGTTGGACATCGGTTTCATTCGTCCTAAGACATCTCCTTGGGGTGCTCTGTTTTATTTGTAAAGAAGAAAGACGGGGAGTATGCAACTTTGTATTGACTATCGGGGAATTGAACCATGTCACCATCAAGAATAGGTATCCTCTACCTCGTATTGATGACTTGTTTGACCAAATTCTGAGGGCACAATTCTTTTCAAAAATTGATCTTAGCTTACGGATATCATCAATGAAGATTAGAACGAGGATATTCAAAGACGCCTTGAACTTCGGTATGGGCATTTATGAATTCTTAGTCATGTCTTTCGGATGACTAATGCTCCTACTGACTTTCATGGATATGATGAACCGAGTATTCAAGGAATATTTGGATCGGTTTTGTTGTCATTTTATTGATGACATCCTTATATATTCCAAAAGTCGTGAAGATCATGAGCACCATTTGAAATTTGGTACTCCAAAGGCTTCGTGAAAACAAACTATATGCCAAATTGAAGAAATGCGAGTTACGGCTTGAGGAAGTAGCATTCCTTGGGCACGTGGTGTCGAAACATGGAGTATCTGTTGATCCGTGAAGATTGAAGCAATACAAAGTTAGGGAGCAACCGCTCGTCGGTGGTGAAATCACGTAGCTTTTTGGGCTTAGTTTGGTTATTATCGGAGATTCGTGGAAGGTTTTCTCGAATCGCTACTCCATTAACTTCATTAACTTCTCGAAGGATACAAAATTCGTTTAGAGCGAAGAATCGAGAAGAGTTTCCAAGAGCTTAAGAGGAGACTTATTTCAAGACTGTGTTCTAACAATACCATCCGGTTCGGATGGATTTGTTATCTCTGATGCTTCGAGTGCAAAGGTTAGGATGTGTTCTCATGCAACGTGGGAAAGTCATAGCCTATGCCTCACGACAACTTAAAGAGTATGAGAGGAATTATCCTACTCGATATATAGAGTTAAGCAAGCCCGATCGTTTTCCATCGCTAAAGATATGGAGGCACTATCTATATGGGGAGAAAGTGGAGATATATTCGGACCATAAAAGCCTTAAATATTTCTTCACTCAAAAAGAACTCAACATGCTTGGCAATGACGTTGGCTCGAGCTATTGAAAGACTACGACCACACTATTCAATACCATCCCGGAAAAGCGAACGTGGTAGCCGACGCGTTGAGTAGAAGATCATCATATGCGAGAACGAGTGCGATGATGTCAAGTATATGGCGATAGAGCCAACTTTAATAGAAAAAGTTAAGGTTGCTCGAGCCACCCACGGCAGGGCTGATGCGTATGAAGAAGAAAGTACAAGAAGGAGCTATTCCTAAGCGAGAATTGATGAAGAAGGAATACTTGAGTCCACTCTAGACTTTGTGTTCCTAACGACTGATTTGAAGTACAAGATTATGATGGAGGCACCTGATACACCATTTGCAATCCATCCTGGAAGTACTAAAATGTATCGTGATCTTGACATACATTTTGGTGGAACAATATGAAGAGAGAGATTGCAAAGTTTATCTCAATGTGTTTAACTTGTCAACGTGTAAAGGCGGAGCATCTAGTACATAAGGGTCCATTGCAACCACTTGAGATTCCGAAATGGAAGTGGGAACACATTACCATGGATTTCGTTCTGGGGTCTTCCTACGGTTTCTCGGGGCATCAATGCTATTTGGGTTATTGTTGATAGATTAACCAAGTCTGCTCATTTCTTGCCGACACGGAGACTTATTCACTTGAGCGTCTTGCTAGTATGTGCGTGAATGAGATTGTGAGGTTGCATGGCATGCCCTCAGTATCTATAGTTTGGGATCGTGACCCAAGATTCACTTCAAGATTTTGGGTTAGCTTGCAAAAAGCTATGGCACGGATTTACGATTGATTAAGATACCATCCTCAAACAGACGGACAATCGATCGAAAGGCTATTCAAACTCTTGAAGATTTATTAAGACTACGTGTCCTGACTTCAAGGGCGGTTGGGATAAGTATTTACCATTGGTGGAATTCTCCTACAACAACGATTATCGAGCAAGTATAGGTGTAGCTCCATTTGAAGCATTATATGGACGAAAGTGTCGCTCTCCAAAGATGTTGGGACGAGGTGGGTGAAGCAACACTTTGTTGGGACCCGAGTTGTTGAATGCGTATGACTACTGGAAAAGATCCAAATGATTCGACAACGATATAACAAAGCACAAGATCGACAAAAGAGTTATGCGGATCTTCATCGAAAGGACGTGGAATTTAGTGTAGGGGATCATGTATTGTTGCGAGTTGCTCCATGGAAGGGAGTTACAAGATTTGGGAAGAGACAAAGCTCAATCCACGATTTATTGGTCCATTTCAAATTCTTGACCGAGTAGGAAATGTAGCCTATAGACTCGCGTTACCTCAAGTATGTCTACGTGTTCATAATGTGTTTCACATATCTCATTTCTTGTAAATATGTGAAAGACCCGAACCACGTTATAGAGTTAGAACCGGACGAGATAGCAGAAGACTTAACGTGTGAGGAGGTACCGTCAAGATCTTGGATAGGAAGGAGCATGTCCTACGCCAAGAAAAGGTCATACCACAAGTTAAAGTTTTGTGGAGGAATCATGCTTTATAGAGGAAATGACACAGGGAATTGGAAGCGGAAATGAAAGCGAGGTATCCTCACCTTTTGAAACACACGTGTCGTCACGTCAATTTCGAGGACGAAATTTCATAAGGAGGGAGGTTGTAAGACCCCAACTTATTATTAATGAAATTTAATTTTCTCTATTTATTATTTTGAAATAGTAAGGGTTGATTTGATTAATGTGGATAGTTAGGGGTAAAATCGCAAATATTTCAAAATAAGCAAGTAGTTATAAAATATTCATTGTTGTTTGGAGAATATTAAATCTTTTCAGGGAATATTAAATGCGACGACAAGTAGCGACCATATGTGGGCCCCATAACTGAAAGCGATTGGATGAAGAAAATGACAAATATAAGTTGTTTAAAAATAACAGCGTAGTTATTCTGCTTAACACTTTGTTGGAATACCGGTGGTTAAAACACGATGTCGGCGTTGTTGCGATGAAGATGCACGGTATTGCACCAATTATTGAAGGCACTACTCAATAATGGTTACGATAATTATCTTATTCGATATTTTATTTTATTGATTGATAATTGCTACGTTGACATTTTATGTTCTTTGTTGTTTGATAATTGTCATTACACCGTATTTTCCATTATCAGACAATAATTCATATTATCTGAATAATATTATAAGATAACATTATTGACAATGTCTAGAAAGTTACATCTAAGGAGAGGTTTGGTCATCTAATTGCGGCGCCAATGAGAGAGATCCTTATTGGAAAGCCCTATCTATCCCGAACTGCTCAGTTTGTCGATAATGTGATTCTATAATATTATTTATGAATAATTAATTATTGATTTATATGATGAGGAAAATATTGATTTTATGAGGATATAGATGGAGAAAATTTTTAATGTGACAATTGTTGAAAATTAATATTTTATCTTTTTCGATAAAATAATTTATTTAAATATATTATTTTAATAATATATTAACGATGATATTTTACAATGAATGTGGGATATATGAGTATATGAGGAGGAAGAATATTTGTGTGACATTAAATGTTTAACACATGTTTTGTGTGTTGGTGGACACAATTATTGGCCAGAAATTTGATTATAGCACAGTAAAATCGCTTGGTTTGTGGATTTGGTCAATTTACATTTGGAATTCGGAAAAACTTTCTTCTGCAAAGTTGTAGAGAATTGAATTTCCTATAAAAACACTCGAGATTTGAATTTTTTGATAAAAGGGCTATTTATTATGAATTATTGAAGTTCCAAAGTTCCGAAATAATTAATTTTGGGAGTTTTAGTTAATTATTTTGAGAAAAACGTTTTTGCAACTAAGTTGGCCTCATATGTGATTCAAATGGGCTGAGATCAGTTGTCTAAGGTGGGATAAAGAAAATGTAAAAATATATTAATATTATATTCAATTTTACGCTTTGGTGTTCTAAGCATTTTCTATAAATAGGGTCTTAGGTTAGAATTGAAAAACACCGAAAACCAAGTTTCTCTCTATTCTCTCTCGATATATTGAGCGTATTCTTGTGAGTATACTTTGAGTATTGTTGGCATTCTGAAGTTCCTTGAAAGACTATACGGTATTCCATTTTAGAAGTACTAATCTTTCGAGGTAAGGGATGTTATTTTCTTCTCGAATGATATTATTTCTTCAATATCATTATCTTTGAAATATTGGTTGGAACTTTTTATCAAATTTGGAACTTTTTCATGCTATGGGGTTACTATTCATGAGTTACTATTCATGAGTTACTATTCACGAGTTTATTATTCACGAGTACTATTCATGAAGCGTGAAGATGTTTTTTTGTGGAATTTCTATCTTTTGGTGTCTGAGTTACTATTCACGTATCGGACTACTATTCAATAGAAAAATAAAATTTCTTCTTTTTGTCCAAAATATCTATTACGGATACTAGCTTTGATTGTATCCATGTTTTGATCATTCTTGAATTTTACACCACTATGATTATTTTTTGAGGTATTTTTGAGCATGGATAAAACAAAGTACTGAATCCTTAATCCTTAATCCTTGTCATTTTGTTTCAATTGGATTCGTTTCTTTAAAAATATTTTTCATCATCCTCGGTCTTAAATGATGATATTATTGAATATCTTTGGCTTTGGTGCAAGATGAATGATTTTGAAGAATATCTTTGGTAGTAGTGCAAAGATGAGCAGTGTTTAGATGAACATGACCAATCGATGAATATCTTTGGCTTTGTAGTGCAAAGATGAATATTTGATTCCGGATGTATATTGATTGATGTTACTGGGGATAAAAGATGAGCGATGAACTTTTAAATTCATACATAGAAGATAATAGTTTGCATTCTCTACTTAACTCTTCTAATGAATTATTATTTCATTGCGAATATTGATTTAAAATTTGTTGTCTATTGTATTCTATTAGATTTTTCCTGTTGAAGACTAACGATAATTTGTTGT
The DNA here is from genome assembly GCA_020205615.1 of Panax quinquefolius. Lineage (NCBI taxonomy): Eukaryota > Viridiplantae > Streptophyta > Magnoliopsida > Apiales > Araliaceae > Panax > Panax quinquefolius. Next base: position 17,271,334 of record CM035166.1, on the reverse strand, counting down.
ATATTATCTTAGTCATAATATTCTTTACTAGGCTAGTTGAGCTCACCCTTTTCCTTTTTGTTCCATTTTTCTTCTTCTCGGGAGGCGAGAATATAGCGAGTACAGTGGGGGTATGGAATGAAGGTTTTAGAAAGGATTGTTTAGTAGTCCTCACCATTTTGTAAAATAATGTATCAATAAATGTGATGAGGATTTATTTGAGTATAGATATTGTCTAGAAGATAATATTTGTATTCAAACTCACGCTTTCTTGTTGTAATAATAAAGTTGTAGTTGTTTACGTATTCATGTATTGACAACTCGAATATGGTGATGTATACCTATTTTGGGGGCGTCACACATAGTGTTTTGCATAGTGTTTTGCATAGTGTTGCATAGTGTTTGCATAGTAAAATATTTTTATATAAATAGAATATATGATATTTTATTTAAAAGATTTTTGCTTTAAATATGACCGTCGATTAAAGTAAATCAATCTGGACCGTTCATGGATTAATTACTATGCATTCTATTTTCCTATAAATAGAAGCTCATTCCTTCATTATTTTCTTACGAATTCACTTTGAAACTCTAGAGAGAGAATTATAGAGAGAAGCTATAGAGAAAATCTATATAGAGAAAGAAGAAGAGTATTCTACGGTACTTCACTACTTTGATATTCAAAGTCTTTTCTGGTAAGGGATATTATTTGTTTGTACCCATAAGGGGTGTTATTCTTTCTTATTCACGAAGAGAACTTACATTATTCTATTCTTTATTATTGGTTTGGAATAACTTTGTCATGACGTGGCATACCCTATACATAACCTATATCATGGCATACCACATGTACTTGGTGAAATCCTTATGTTATTCCATTCTTATTTATTACATTGGAATAACTTGTATCTGTGAGACTCCCCTATCATGGTGAAATCCTTATATTATTCCTTCTTTATTATTCTATTGGAATATCCTGTGCATGTGTTTTACACGGACACAGGTTCCATTTTTATTATTCCGCTTTATTATTACATTTTAATATCACATCAGTACATCTTATCTGGCAGGACTGGTTCCATCATTTATTATTTCGCATTTATTATTACATTGGAACATCACATCCGGTTGTGAATTTCACGACCTCGGTTCCGTTATTATTATTATTACATTGGAATAACTTTTGCTGTCTTGATCTATCGCATGCGTGGTGATTTCTTTTGTTATTCCATTCTTTATTATACCCAGGTTGGTTAAAACTTTGACTTCTATACTCCATGAAATTAGTAGAATATCCTTGATATTTGCGTTTCATCCATATCTTTTATGAAAATATTCTTACGGTCATTCTTGAATTTTACTCTACAAAAGCGATGTCATGTTGACAATTTGGGCGTTAATAATTCTTTGGATAAAATAATTCTTGAACTTGTTTTATTGAATTCATATGGCATTGTCATCATCCTCATGTTATATTATGTTATCTTTGGCTTACGTGTATAGATGAACTTAGTATGATTATGACCGAGGATCATTCGGTATAATCATGGCTTGATATAAATGATGTGACAAAAGTCCTCGATGGCTGTGTAATGCGATGATGGATAGTTTTGGTATGATTATGACCGGGGTGATTCGGTATAGTCATGACCATTGATAATTTGATGAAAATCCTTGGCCGTGGTGTACGAGGATGATTAGATATTGTGGTTTATTCATTAAACTGAGCCTTAGTGATAAAAATTGATGAAAACCTTTTAAAACCTAAAAGATAGTAGACTTTATTTTCTACTTGACTCTTTTAATGGATTGCGTATTCATCTGCGCTTAAACCGGTTGTCTATTGTATTTTATCGGTTTAACATTGTTGAAGACTATTGATAATTTATTACGCATTATCTTAGTTATAATATTTCTTCTGAGGGCTAGTTGAGCTCACCCTTTCTTTCACCGTGTTCTTGAGGAAATGAAAATATAAATTTGGGGACGAGTCGGGGAAAAGAGTGATGGTCCGAAGATAACATTAGTAGTCCTCACTATTACATTAAATAGTGTGACAATAAATGTAATGAGGACTCCTTGAGTATGGATATTGTCTAAATGACAATATTCTATTAGAACTCTCGGTTTATGTATTGTCGTATGTTACACTGACGGATGTATAATTAAGTTTGTATTTGAATTTATATACCATGTAAGTGGCGACCCAAGATGGGTGGCGTATACCTAATTTTGGGGCGTCACATCTATTCCCCATCTGTGAAAGGGGATTGGGGACAATCTGAAAGTCTGACTCTTCAGGAGGTTGGTGTGGGATCGGACTGTTGAGCTGGCACTTCGGGCATTTTTTGACATAGTCGGTGGCTTCTCTGAATATCGTAGGCCAATAGTAACCCTGCCGAAGTATTTTATAGGCCAGTGATTTGGCCCCCATATGATCCCCACAGATTCCCTCATGCACCTCCCGAAGGGCGTACTCAGCTTCCGATGGAGGCAGGCATTTGAGTAGAGGGGAGGAGTTGGATCTCTTGTACAGGTCCCCGTCGATCAATAGAAAATTAGGGGCTCTGTGTCGGATTTTCCTTGCCAAAATCTTGTCTGCAGGTAAGGTACCGTCGACCAGGTACTGAATATAGGGACCTATCCAGGTGGCAATCCGATCTATAGTCATGACTTCTGAACGCTGAATGCTCGGGGAGTTCAGTACCTCCAGATAGACCGATCCGTTGAATGAGGTGGCTTCTGTGGTGGCCAGTCTGGCCAGTGCATCAGCAGTGGTGTTGTCTGTTCGATCGATCCCGTTAGGCTGGGAAATTCTGGAGACAACCCTTTACCTCTGCAAGGTATTTCATCATTCTGTCTCCTCGGCCCTCATATTCTTCGGATATCTGCTTAACCACCAGCTGAGAGTCACTAAAGATTGTGAGGTTCTTCGCCTCTAGACTTTTGGCCAGGCGTAGTCCTGCCAGTATGGCTTCGTATTCGGCCTCATTATTGGTGGCCCTGAAATCGAACCGGATTGCCTGCTATACTTTAAACCCCTCTGGGTTTGTAAGGATGACTCCGGCTCCGCTAACGCTCGAAGTGGATGATCCATCCACGTAGAGTGTCCAGGCTGTTCGTCCGGGTTGTTCTTCAGCTATCATCAAAATTCTTTCTCCCTCTTGTGCGGGTTCTCCCGGTTCGGGGAAGGAGCACTCCATCATAAAATTAACCAAGGCCTGGCCCTTAATGGCAGTCCGAGGGCGGAATTCCGTTATGTATTGGGCCAGCTCTATGGCCCATGCTGCCAACCGCCCCGAGACATCCGGTCTGTGAAAAATCTTCTTCAAGGGCTGGTCTGTGTAGACTACTATCAGTCGGCCCTGGAAGTATTGCCTTAGTTTCTGACTTGCTATCACCAGAGCGTAGGCGAATTTTTCTAGGTTCGGGTACCTGGTCTCAGCATCCCGAAGAGCATGGTTTATGAAGTATACGGGGTGCTGAACCCCACTGATCTCCCAAACAATTACGGCCCCTATAGCCAAAGGATTGGCCGATAGGTATAGATGCAGGGGTTCGGCTGGGATGGGCTTGACCAATAGTGGTGGAGTAGATAAGTATTTTTTGATGCCCTGAAAAGCATCTTTGCATTCGGAAGTCCATTGGAAGGTCTTTTCATTCCTCGGGCCCTTGAGTTTTGAAGAAGGGCGACATCTCTCTACGACTTGGACATGAACCTCCTTAAGCGCTATACAACCCGTCAACCATTGGACATCTTTAGCGATTAGGGAGATTTCATATCAAGGATAGCCTTAATTTTCTCTGGGTTGGCCTCTATCCCCCTTCGGCTGACCAGGTACCCCAAGAACTTTCCCGAACCCAAGACGAATATGCACTTGGTCGGGTTCAAAGTGAGTTTGTTGGCTCTGTTGTCTCAAAAGCAGATCTTCCGGATCCTCTAGGTGCCTCCGAAAGCGATCATGCTCTTCACGATCATATCATCTACATAGACCTCCATACTCTTCCCTAGCTGCTTTTGAAAGACGAAGTTCATCATTCTCTGGTAAGTGGCCCCGGCATTTAACAAGCCGAACGTCATCTTCTTGTATGCGTAGATGGCTCGGTGGGTGATGAACGAAGTCTTGGGCATGTCTTTCTTGTCCATGGAGATCTGGTGGTACCTAGAAAAGGCGTCCATGAAGCTAAGGAACCCATAGCCGGCCGTTGCATCTATCAACTGGTCGATATTGGGAAGAGGGTAGAAATCCTTCGGACAGGCCTTATTGAGGTCTGTGTAGTCGATGCAAACCCTCCACTTACCGTTCTGTTTCTGTACCAACACTACGTTCACCAACCATTCTGGATAATCTATCTCGTATATAAAGTCTGCCGCCAAGAGTTTGGCTATCTCTTCATCAATAATCTTCTGGCGGTCCGGGGCGAATGTTCTCCTTTTCTGCCACACTGGCTTCCGGGTTGGGTCCACTTTTAATTTATGGACGGCTATCTTCTCGTCTACTCCTGACATATCACTGGGGTGCCAGGCAAAATATCTCTGTAAGCCTGGAGCAGCTCAAACAGACTGGTCCGGGATGGCTCTGGAATGCCCGTCCCGATTTTCACAACTTTATCTGCCTCCCCGGTGACTAGTTCAACCTCCTCGGTTTCTTCAGCTGGAGTAGAGCAAGGTTCGGCGTCCCCTTCGATGAACGACTCTATTTCAATAGCCATTGTCTGCTTATGTTTGCTGACCCCCACTGCTGAGGTGATTACGGAGTTTTGATAACACCTCCTCGCCAGGTCTAAGTCGCCTTAACCTCGCCATGGCCAGCTTGGTCCTGAACTTGATTTTGAAGTGGGGAATGGAGGTGATCACTGCAAAGGCCATGAGGGAACTGGCCTCCAAGATAAGCGCGTTATAAGCAGAATCAACATGCACGACAAAAAATTTACATGTTATTTCCACTTGGCGAGGAGCCGCAGTCTTAGAAGATGACTGGCAGTTCAATTATCCCAGCTACCCTGATGGCATCATTCCCGAATCCGTACAGAGGAGGCTCGTGCCCTACCTCCATTTTCCTGCCCCCCAGGTCCAGTCGTTGGTAGGCGTGGGCGTACAATATGTCGACCGAAGACCCGTTGTCTATCATCATCCGCTTCGTGCTCGGCGCGGGACCCACACATGCAAGATTATTATCAAGGCCCCGTCATGAGGGTCTACCTATTCGGCCGGGTAATCCTCGTCCGTGAAGGATATAGAGACTCCCGAAGACATCCGGCCCTTCCTTCCCGGCTGATCAGAGACAAAGAGGACACTGTTTAAGTAGTCTCGCCTCTTCTTTCCTGTAACCCTCCCGGAGGTGCCTCCTGTAATCACATCGATTACTTGGCGAGCTGGAGGCCTGACGTCAACCTGCTGAACCTGGTTGACTTGAGACGGTCTTTCGCCTTCATCTGTTTGCCTCGGGACTGTGTGATTCGGCCGAGCCACATAATGGGCTAGTCGCCCATTCTGGACATTCCTCTCTATCATCTCTTTGAGGCCATAACAGGAGTTGGTGGTGTGTCCGGTGGTCTTTTGATACTCACAATATTCATTCGTGTTTCCCCGGCCGGGTTTGAGAATGGGCCGTGCAGGCTCAAAGTAGGGCTTGTTCCGGATTTTATCCAAGATGTCTGCTAAGCTGGTGTTGAGTGGGGTGAATGTCTGGGCCACTCGATTGACATAAGTAGGTGGGGCTCCTCCAACTAGCCCCCGGGGGTTATCTGGGTACTTCTTCGACCTGCTGTCCTGGCGACTCTCCCTCCTGTCGTCCCTTCCTCTACTTTTGTCATAGCTGGTCTTCTCTTTCTCCTTATACTTTTCCTTCGCCCCCTGTTTCAAATTGCTGAGAGCCTCCTCTACGACGATGTCTTCCTCTTACTCTGTCGTGAGCATCGAAAAGGCCAGGCTCTGGGCGGAACATGAGCTTTGACACCAGCTTCACAGACTTCTCGAGTGCAAGCCAGTTCGGAAGAGGCTCTTTGCTGGAGAGTCATTCAGTCGACACCGCCTACCGCTTCAAAAACGTTTGACATATCGCAGGGGTCTCACTCGAATACTGGCGGATGTGGGAGAGGGATCCGGTCGGCTTTCCCCGACGTCTGTTGCTACCGAACCTGCCGTGAAACTTGTCACAGAGGGATCTCCAAGAGGGTATGGAGTGTGGGGGGAGGTGGATCATCCACTGCCTAGCTTCCTTTTTCAGGGTGGTCATGAACATTTGGCACTTGGCCGCCTTCGAATAGCCATAGTAGCCTATTGTCTGATCATAAGCTTGCGTGTGCTCATATGGATCACCGGACCCGTCATAGGTTTCCAGCCGAGGTATTTTCTTGCTTGGGTCGGCTTTTTCCCTGTTAATCTCCTCAGTAAAGGGTAAACCCAAAGGAGTCGAAGCCCTTCTCCCCTGTGTCGCCTCGGCCAATCTCTCCTCGAATCTTTTCTCGAGCTCTGCTAACTTCCGAGCGAGTATTTCCTCATTGCTGCCCAGAGGAAGAGCTTGATCTCTTCTCGGGCTAACCCTCTTCTCCCGAGATCTTTCTCTCCGTCTACGATCCTCCCGCCTACTATGATTGGGAGAATGATTCCGATGCCTGTCTGATCCAGCCGAACGGTTTCTCCGTCTGTTGTGGCGTTTTGTAGGGTCGCTCATTACTCTTGTCCTAATAAGGAGGGCTTCTGCGTCTGTCTGGCTAATGAATCTGGCTTGATCATGACGATGGTGCGAATGGCCCCCGGGCCTGCTTCACTCGGCGGAACGGCTCCTCTGCCTATTTCGCACAATGGGGTGGCCCTGCGGACCATTGGACCCAACCGAGTGGTCTTCGGGTCGAGATCTCCCCTGTGAATGGCCCGCTCGTCTGTCGTGGATCACTATTCGGGCGTCTGGGGGTGGTCCGCCGCTCTTATGCACCAGGGGCTCCTTCTCTCTTCGATCATACTTGGAGGCTCCCGCCTCCTTATCCATTCGGGCCAATTGCTCCTCGTACTCATGGGCTTGGAGCATGAGGGCCATAGCTTTGTCCTGAGCATCCTGAGCCCTTTTCGCCAAAAGAGCCTTCCTGGCGTCCTGTCCAGGGGGTATCTCCATCCCTGATTTCTAGTTACCCGCTTGGGGCATCGGGTGAGTAGTTTTTTGGGGCGGGGATGGCGTGCGGACCGTTCTACGAGATCCCAACCGGTGAGAAGGTGGGGTCTCTCTTGATTTGGACACCACTGGGCCCAATCGATCATGAACTGGAATTTGAGCTTGGGACCCCACTTGCCCCACTACCAAAGAGTTGTGGGCGTTAACAGATCTGTCACTATCCGCCATTACCGTAGGTGAATATCTGGTGTGATTGATGAACAATTGCTAAAAGGCCCCTCCTTCTAGCGCCAATGTTAACACCAGTTCGCACACGCCGCCAATCATTGTAGCCAGCAGTACGCAATAAATGATCGCAGAAGCTTGACGGCGAGGTGCCGCCGGAGAATAGCTCCGGTGTGAGAATGAGTAGACTGTTCACGGTTAACAATGGAGGTTTTAAGCTTTAGCAATTGAGAGTATAAAAGGGCCTGTACCTTGAATAGTGAAAGGAGCCTGGTATTTATAGAAAACAGTCGTTACTCGGTGGGCTATCTCCCAAATTATAATCACGCCTCCATTAACGTAGTGGTAGTTAATGGGAAGGGCCGCGTTCTCGGGAGAATAGGTAACTACCAGATCTCCCAGAGAGATCCGGGTTTATTGTGGCGGGATATTTAGCCCACGTGTGATCGTGGTGGTTATGGTGCTTATTCGCCTGCTCGAGGCCGACTATCAAGGTGAGCGTTCGGCCCGAGTAGAGGTTTGGGTGGAGCGGACTTTCTACCCGAGTGGGCGGGATGATGCCCTCGGGTCCGTTGAATTCCTCCTCAGCCCTGACTCCTCTATTCAAGTTTCGGATATCATGTCACCAACCCAGCCACGTGGCTCATGCCTTGGTATCCACACTCTAACAGAATCGGTTATAGCGACGATTTTTTTTTTCCGTCATATAAAGATAAAAAGCTTTAGTGATTGAAAAAACATTTGCTTATATAATAGATTATTCGTCATTCCAGGATTAGTTGGAAAGAAGACGGTATATATATATATATATATATATATATATATATATATATATATATTGAGTACGGATGTAAAATATATCTCTTAAATAAAATATACTTTTTAAATAGCATATTTTTATTAAAATTATATCGTTTTGAAGATTTTTTTTAAAAATAAGTGGGGTCGCGAGTGGTATTTTTGTAAATAAAAAGAAAGTAAGTGAAAATACTCTCTTTTAATATTATTTTGTTTTTAAAATAATTTTCAAAACGACGTAATTTTAATAAAAATATATTATTTAAGAGGGATATATTTTTTTGTAAAAGTAATCTTATTTTAATAAGGGAATTAAGAAAATAAAAAAAATAAACTCCTAATTCCTCACCAAGAGAACAAGAAAACTTAAAAAAAGGGGTAAACTTTTAAATATATAAAAGAAAACACACTTGTTTGGAAAAACCTAAGAAGAAAAAGTCATCCTTTGATTAATTTTCTAATTTGGTTAGATGACATGTCTTTTTCTTGCGGTCTTTTGCTCAATTGCCTCGACCTAACTTATTATATTCTCTATTATATTATATTAAAAATAGCAGCAGCAGCAGCCCTAGGTATCTACGTGGCACGCCATCCATCTCTGACCAAAATCTGATTTCTTTCTCTCTTTTTTATTTTCTTTTTCTTTTCTTTTTTTATTTTTCTTTAAATCCTTAAGAATTCAGCTTTATCCGATTAAAAATAGTTACTAATCATATTTTACAAGTTGTATTTTTCTGTTCTTTTATATTTGTTTAATTTTTTGAAAAATAACTTTTTGATAGTCTTTAAATTATAGTTATTTTTTATATTTAATCCTTGGATTACTTTTCCATGAATTTCATTTTTCGATTATATTTCCTTTATGTTAATTTCAAAAATATAGTTACTTTTGTCATGTTTATTCTCAACTTATAACTGTTTTCATGTATATTTTAAAATTATAATTATTTTTCATTTTTAGTCTCCATTAATTTTTGATCTCAAATAATGTATTATTATTACATTGATAAATATATATATTCTTAGTAATTAGTTATATGTCATTAAATATTATTAAAATATCCAATATCACATTATTTGAAAATTCATTTATATTAGAATTTTAAGAAGGGAAAATTGAAATTTTCATAAATAAAAAATAATATATCTATAAAATTCTCACTTACATGATTGTGTGATTCTTTTATAATTAATGCGAAAGGAAACTTATAGAGGTATCAATTTTGCTTGTAAAAAACATATTAATTTTTTTTTTCAAAACACTTGATACGCAAAATATTAAAATACAACAACACTATTCTTTCTTTCCTTTTTTAAATCTAGCTCCAATTTTTTTTTTTCTTTTTTCCCTTTTTTTTTTTGGTTTTTGAAATACTATTTTGTTGATTTCACTCCTGACATCACATAATAAATTTAGAAGCTTCCATTCGTCTCCCATCGGAAAGTCAGACTGAAGACTCTTTACCAAGCTTGAATCTCACGAGTACACACCATCCTCACCCTTTCTTCCCTTTTGTCTCTCTAAACCTATAGATTCATCCTATATATAACCCATTCTCCTCACACCATTCCTTTCTCTCTCTAAAAAACAATCTTTCTCTCTCTCCCCGCCGTCTCCGACACATGTCCTCAGTCTCAAATTCCAAAACTACAAAAAAAAAAACAACCAATTAATTTGAACTTCAAAGCTAAAACATGTCCGTCGATCTCCGCCGTCCGATCACCATCACCCATCATGCAGTCCTCATCCTATCCCTCCTCTTTGTTCCATCCATCAAAGCCCAATCGGGTATACCCGGTACGCCAACCGAGCCTTACCCATACGCAAAATTCAGCCCTTCAATGGCCATCATAATCGCAGTCCTAGTCACGGCCCTTTTCTTCATGGGCTTTTTCTCGATCTACATCCGCCGTTGCTCCCAATCCAGCACCGGCGGCAGCGTGCGCGCCACGCTCTCCATGCGTTCCCGACGCGCAGCCGCTTCTCGCGGCCTTGAAGCGGTCGTTATCAATACGTTCCCAACTTTGGCGTACTCCGAAGTTAAGGGGCTTAAGATCGGGAAGGAAGCGCTGGAATGTGCTGTTTGTCTCAATGAATTTGAGGATGATGAAACGCTCCGGCTGCTTCCTAAATGCGACCATGTTTTTCACCCCGAGTGTATTGATATGTGGCTCGGGTCCCACACTACCTGCCCAGTCTGCCGGGCAGATCTCGTGCCGCTACCCGGAGAATCCGTGGCGATGCCTGATGGGATATCGCAACCCGACCCGGTAACTAATGAGAGTAATATAGCTGAAGATGACCAGCAAGGAGAAGTTCGTGTTACAATTACTGCACATGAAAATGAACAATTGGGTGGTAAAAATTTGGAAGAGACTAAACCGGAGGTACTGAAGCGGGGCGGGAGTTTGCGGTTGAATCGGCCGCCGAGGTCGGGTTCGGTTCGCTCCAAGTTGTTTGGGAATAAGTTCCCTCGGTCGCATTCAACTGGGCATTCGATGGTTCAGCCTGGTGACAATGTAGACCGATTTACGTTACGATTGCCAGAGGAGGTGCGGAAGGAGCTTATCAAAAGGGCTTTGAACCGGACCGGGAGCTGTGCTGCTTCAAGTTTGCAATGCGAAGGGAGTGGGAGAAAAGGGTACCGAACCGGAAATGGTGAGGGTTCGAGTAGGGGAAAATCTTATAGGCGGCTCGGAAGTTTGGAGCATGTGGTGAAATCGGACCGATGGGTTTTCTCTAGGATGCCCTCGTTTTTGTCGAGGGCTTTGTCGGTGAGGTCGCCAAAGGTGGTGGCCGGTGATGGCGAAGCGTCGACATCAGCTGAACCAACAAAGGGTGGTGGTGAGGACATGAAAACTACGACCGGTCTAGCAGCTAATGACTCGGCTAAGTTGCCGGTTTAAGCATAACGGTCAATTTTGGTGGTTTAACGGTTATCCTACCATTTGATGAGATGGTGGGTTTTTAGTTGGCCACGACCCAAATGGGTCCCACCTTTGAAATTAGGCCCGTGACTGTCTCAACGGTCACTCGTACACTTTGTTCCACTTGAAATATTTCTTATTTTCTTTTTATTTTTTTAATTATTTTTTTCTTTTTTATTTTACCCTTTTTGTAGCTCTGTTAAATTAAATATACTTTTGTGTAGATTTTTTCAATGGTATGGTTTTAACTTTGTGCATAGCTGTTTAGGACGTGGTTGTAAATAACTATGTTTGTTGTGTTATTTTGGGACCTCAATTCTTTTGGACAGATTCTGTTTGCCTAGAGAATCTTTTAATTTAGATGGTTATAATTTTATACATATATTGGTGATGAAAAATTTTCAAAAGTCTCCAACACAGCTGGTTCAGCATAAAATTTCAAATTAAGAGATATATTTTAATTTCTTAAGTCAGTTTATAAAATCTTATAATTCAAAATCAACAAAAGTTAATTTGATTTTTTTTTAAAACAATTATAACTATTATTCTCCTATTTTAAAATTAGATATTCAATTTGACTTTTTGAGATCAAACTAGTATTAAACTTCAAAATTACTATGACTAATAAAAGTTTAGAATAAAATAAAGTTTGTAATTAATAGTTTAGTTATATACTATACAAAAGTTTATAATAATCGTATCAATTAAAATTAAATAAATTCACATCAATTTAAAATTTTATATATCGCCATTTGATTTCAAAAGTCAAATTGTATCTCTAATTTTAAAACGGATGAAATATAAACTAATTAAAAATACTAGTGATTGTCATATTTTATTTTGATGAATCCTATGATTTTGAAAATTGAATTAAAAGGTAAAATATGCCCCTAATTTCGGAACGAGGAATTAAATAAATGGAAGTGGTTAGCATGAAGTTTATTTTTGAATAAGTTGGTCAATTGGCTAATAGAGTGCTGACACGCAGACGAGATTCTATGCGTGTTAATATTATATGTCAATTGATCAATTTATCAAAAAATAAACTTCATGCTAACCGGATCCTAAATAAATACAGTATGACAACTTAAACATATGCCAATTGAAATAAAACTTGTGAAATAAGATCCATAGGATTTAAAATCTTAATTAGTAATATTCAGCAAATATTTTTGAATATTTTGAGAATAAAATATAATTTCCAAGTATAAATTCAATGCAAGTGCAAAGCTTCCTTGTTTTGTGATTTATTGGTGAATTTTTATTTATTTATTTATTTATTGGCGAGCTTCCCTATATATTCAAGCTAACATCTTCATGGCATTTCTAGTTCTTGTCAAATTGATTCAACAGAGACTTCCCTCATCTTCCACATGATGTGTCTACTTAGACTAAGATGGTGTTTGATAAAATTGAGTGTTAAGACCTGAACAATTTAGATGTCTGAATAATATAGAGCGTCTGAATAGAATTGTATCTGAATGAAAAAATGTTATTTGATATATTTTTTTTAAATGTCTGAATAATAATATTTTACCATTTTAACCTTCTGAACAAAAATATATATATATATAAACTACAAAATTCCCAAACACAAATGTTATTCATAGCTCGAAATGCTTATACCCGTGAGAGTAAAATCTCAGCTTGAGAGAAATTAGAATTGCCCATTTCATCTTCAGCTCTTTTCCTTAATGCAAGTGCTTCCATGCTCTTACTCCAAGAACCCAATTCACCGCCGTATATCTCCGACATAAGACCAGAAGCACGAGCGGCAGTTCTGCAATGGGAAACAAAGACATCACCCAGGAGAACAACCACATTCGGTCCGATACCGCAACGGCTGAGGCAACCACATGAATTGACGATAACATTGAGAGGCGCAATTCCGGTGAAGGATCTCATTGGACCCTTTTCTTCTGCAAATTCTATTGCAGCATACTCTGATTTCGGTGTTGGTAGGAGTCAAATATTGTATGACAATCAAATATACCCCCCACACAAATCCAAAAATGAAAATCCTCTTCTAAATTCAAAGTTTTAACAAAATCCAAGATCGAAAGTTGGGAGGAAACCTCAATAGGTGGAGGCCATTAGAAGTGGAAGGACAATATTGTAATTTCAGAATATAAATTCATTCAGATGTGCCTCTAAATGGTTAAACTTTAATTTTGTGTCTAACCGATTAAGAGGCTTTAAGAGGCAATTTTTTTTTATCAAACATGTTTTGCCTCTGACCAAATCAGAGGCACTCCAATTAAGAGAGGTTAAGAGCTAATCAAACACACCCTAACTCATCATGTGCACGTATTAAGATTGGCAAAATCTATATTAGTCCCTCCCCCCATAAAAATATCTTAAGTACAATTTTAAGCAAATTAAAGATAGATTAAATTTTTTTATACTAGGTCAAAAATTTATCAACTTTTATTGTAAGTAAACACATTAATCACTTAACAAGAATCAAACTACCTAACCACACATTTCTAGGACATCAACCTTAAATATTAGGAAATTGATATTTTTATAATATTTTTTTGATATTTTTACATAAAAAGTGTCGTTATAGATGTATAGTGACGATGAAAACAGTAGCTATAGTATCTATAACAACTGTTTTCATTTGAAAATATCATTTTCTTTTATGAATTTATCAATTTTCTAAACATTAATCTAAAACCTCATAAACAATTTAAAAGTAAATTAATTTATATAACATAATTTACATTTGACTTGTGTACTCAAATTATTCTTTGATGCTCAATTTTTTTAATGTACTTAGTATCACATTTGTGAGTTTTATTTTGGGTGGATAATTTTTTTTAATTAATTATTAATAATTATTTATTAGATTTACTCTCACCATATCTAACACTTTCTTATCATTTTATAGCAAATTCCAGACTCAATGTACATATGGTTTAGTGAAAACTATAAGGTTGAAAATGGTTGGATTTTAGTTTTTAGCTACAAATAATAATATTTTGCATTCCTGTTACTAGAATCGTCTTTTATTTTCCTGAGAACCCTGAAATTCAAAAATTATCAAACCAGAACTCCGACAAAAGTACTGGGAAATCATCAAACCAGAACCCCAGCTACAACACCGAAAAATCATCAAATCGGAAAATCAAACCAGAACCCTGACAACAACACTGGGAAATCATTAAATCAATCCCCGGACACAACCCCGGGGTGTGACGCCCCCAAAATTAGGTATACATCACCCATCTTGGGTCGACACTTACATGGTACAGAATTTAAATACAACTTATTAACATAACTGTCGTGTACAATACGACATAAACTGTGAGTTTAAATACAAATATCGTCTACTAGATATTATACAAACTCAAACAAAAAGTCCTCATTACAGTTATTATTACACTATTTTACAGAATAGTGAGGACTACTAATGCTATCTTCAGGACCATCACTCGTTTCCCAGACTCGTCCCAAATTATATTATCATTTCTGAAGAAAACGGAAAAGAAAGGGTGAGCTCAACTAGCCCAATGAGAAATATTATGACTAAGATAATGCGAGAATAAATTATCAATAGTCTTCAATAATGTTAAACCGATAAAATACAATAGACAACCGTTTAAGCTGCGGTGAATATCTGATCCATTAAAAGAGTCAAGTAGAAAATAAAGTCTACTATCTTTTAGGTTTTAAAAGGTTTTTCATCACTTATTTATAATCGAGACTCGGCTTTAATAAATATTTCACATCATCGAATCACCCCACGCACTTTTCTGGCCAGGATATTCTTTAGTATCACGACCACAATTATTCATATGCACTACGGGCCAAGAATATTTGTGTATTCATTAATAGGTCATGATCATGCCAACAATCGTCCATCAATGCACTACTACCAACGAGGATTTTTATCACATCATTTGTAACATTACGGTCGTGATTACACCGAATAGTCTCTGGTCATAATCATACCAAGTCCATCTATGCACTACTGAGCCACGATGACTTTTAAAAAAATATAAACATGAGGATGATGACAATGATATAAGAATTGAATAAAACAAGTTCAAGAATTATTTTATCCGAGAATTATTAACGTCCAAATTGTCAACATGATCTTTGTTTTGTAGAGTAAAATTCAAGAATGATCGGGAAGAATATTTCCATGAAAGATATCTGGATGAAACGCAAATATCAAGGATATTCTACTAATTTCATGGAGTATAGAAGTCAAAGTTTTAACCAATTTGGGTATAACAAAGAATGGAATAACAAAAGAAATCACCATAAATGCGATGAGCGCACAGACGAGTTATTCAACGAATAATAAATAACGGAACTGTGTCGGTGAAATTCACAATCAAGCGGGATGTTCCAACGAATAATAAAGATGGAACCGGATCCGGTGTAAAACACACGATAGGATATTCCAACGAGAATAATAAAGATTTTAACCAGTCCTGTAAAACACACGAAGCATGGATGTTCCAATGAATAATAATAAAAAGCGGAACCGAATTCCGGTGTAAAAACACATGACGAGGATGTTCCAATGTAATAATAGAAGAATGTCACCAAATATAGGGTAAACCACTTATACTGAGTTATTCCAATGAGAATAATAAACAATGGAATAACAACAGTTCTCTTCATGAATAGGAAAGAATAACACCCCTTACATTTGGTAGGAGATTGAATCTTTAGGACGATGTAGTAACAAAATACTCTTCTTCTTTCTCTCTTATTCTCTCTATACTTTCTCTCTATAGCTTGAATGAATTAAGTGAAAAATAATGAAACCCTAGGCCTCTATTTATAGAAGATTTCTAGCTTAGCACTTCTTAGTGTGAAAAAAGCAAGTGGCTTGACGATTTGGTTTGGCGCTTTGAATGTGAAACGACAAGTGGTTCGATGTCCGGTAAAGGTAATTACTATTAACGAAGGTAAATACTATTGACGAAGGTAAATACTATTCACAAGGGTAATTACTATTTAGCGAAGGTAATTACTATTGACGAAGGTAAATACTATTCACAAGGGTAATTACTATTGAAGAAGGTAATTACTATTGACGAAGGTAAATACTATTCACAAGGGTAATTACTATTGACGAAGGTAATTACTATTGACGAAGGTAAATACTATTGATGAAGAGACTCTTAGATGATGACATATGAGCCCCCATAAAATAATCAAACTTACCACAAATCATTTTTTTTCATCAACACATATTTAATCTTTCAACAATTATTAATCATTTATAACTTGTCGTCTCAATTATTGATTTAATACTATAACATATTATACGGATGATCTTGTGACAATAATTGAATCAATAATATAAGAGATATGATCGTGAATTACTTTGTAGCGATAATTGAGCATAATAGTGACTTCTCACGTAAGCATCAATAATCAATACTGCTGTCTACTATGCAACTACGCCAGACATTCTTGTACTTTTACCACCGGGGTAGTTCAACGGTTTAACTTGTAACACCTCCGCCATTATTTTTATAAAATATTTTTATGTCGTTTTCTCGATCAAATGATAATTACATTAATGGGGTCCACCAATGATTGAGCCATTATCTTAATATTCCTAACAAAAGAATATTCCCAACCAAACGAATATTTTATAACAACTTGCATACTTTGCAAAATTTATAAATATTACCCACAACTATAACATTATATCAAATTTATTCCATAATATTCAAAAATAATATTTATAGAAAAATTCATCTTTATTTATAAAAGTTTGGGTCTTACAACCTCCCTTAACATGAAATTTAGCCCTCGAAATTAGAAGTGCGATACACAGGTATGTCGAAGAGGTAAGGATACCTTGATTTCATTTTAGATTCTAACTCCCAAGTCATTTCCTCAACATCGTGGTTCCTCCACAAAACTTTGACTTGAGGTATAACCTTGGGCGTAGAATATGTTCCTTCTTATCCAAAATTTGAGCAGGAACCTCTTCATACGTCAAATCTTCCGCTATTTCGTCCGGTTCTAACTTCGATAATATGGTTCGGGTCTTTCACATATTTACGTAACATAGATATGTGAAAAACGTTATGAACACGAGACATATTTGGCGGTAAAGCGAGTCTATAGGCCACAGTTCCTACTCGATCGAGGATTAAAAATGGACCAATGAATCGAGGGTTAAGTTTTCCTCTCTTTCCAAATCTTGTAACTCCTTTCCATGGAGCAACTCTTAACAACACATGATCTCCTATATCGAATTCCACGTCCTTTCGATGAAGATCGATAACTCTTTGTTGATTTTGTGAGGTTTTTATCGTTGTCGGATCGTTTGAATCTTTTCCGTAGTCATCATACGTACCAACTCCGGTCCCAACAACGTTGCTTCACCCACCTCATCCCAAAGATATCGAGAAGCGACACTTTCTTCCATACAACGCTTGAATGGAGCCATGCCAATACTTGCTTGATAACTGTTGTTGTAGGAAAACTCCACCAATGGTAAGAACTTGTCCCAACTCCCTGAAATCAAGGACACAGTCTTAATAGATCTTGAAGAGTTTGAATAGTCCTCTCCAGATTGTCCGTCCGTCTGCGAGGATGATATGCCGAGCTAAATCGTAAATCTGTGCCCATAGCTTTTTGCAAACTAACCCAAAATCGTGAAGTGAATCTTGGGTCTCGATCAGAAACTATGGATCTTACCGGCATACCATGCAGTCTTACAATCTCGTTTATGTACATATGAGCAAGACGTTCAAGTGTATAAGTTTCTCGTATCGGTAAGAAATGAGCAGACTTGGTCAACCTATCAACAATGACCCAAATCGCATCAATGCCTTGAGAAACCTTAGGAAGGCCGTGAATCGAAATCCATGGTAATGTGCTCCCACTTCCATTCTGAATTTCAAGTGGTTGCAATGGACCTTTTGGTACTTGATGCTCGCTTTAACTTCGTTGACAAGTTAGACACCTTGAGATAAACAAAGCTATCTCTCTCTTCATATTGCTCCACCAAAATGTATAGCCGAATATCATGATACATTTTGGTACTCCTGAGATGGATTGCAAATGGTGTGTTGTGTGCCTCCATCATGATATTATACTTTAAATCGAGGTCGTTAGGAACGCAAAAGTGCGGAGTTGACTCGAAGTATTCCTTCTTCATCGATTCTTGCTTCCGCGATAGCACCTTCTTGCACTTTCTTCCTCATACGCATCGCCTCGTGTGCGTAGCTTGGCGGCTTTAACTTTATCAATTAAAGTCGGTTCTACTCAGTATACTCGCTATCATCACATCGTCCTGAGTCTTTAATTCTATCTCCATCCTTTGCAAGTCACACAAAATGGGCCTTTATATTGACAATATCGCTTTTCGTGCTTGCATATGATTTTCTACTCAATCGTCGGCTACCACGTTTGCTTTTCGGGATGGTATTGGATGGTATGATCATAATCTTTCAACAGTTCAAGCCAACGTCGTTGTCGCGTGTTGAGTTCCTTTTGAGTGAAGAAATATTTGAGGCTTTTATGATCCGTAAAGATCTCCACTTTCTCCCCATACAAGTAATGCCTCCAAATTTTAAGTGCAAAAGATAACATTACCAACTCTAGATCATGAGTAGGATAATTCCTCTCATATTCTTTGAGTTATATGAGGCATAAACTATAACTTTTCCATGTTGCATAAGAACACATCCCAACCCTTTACACGAAGCATCACTTGTAGATGACAAATCCTCCGAGCCGAGATGGTATTGTCGAGCAGTCTTTGAAATAAGTCTCCTCTTGAGTTCTTGAAAACTCTTCTCACATTCTTCGCTCCAACCGAACTTTGTATCTTTCGAAGTCACCGAAGTCAATGGAATAGCGATTCGAGAAAATCCTTCCACGAATCTCCGATAATAACCAACCAGCCTAAACCGAGAAAGCTACGTACTTGATCCATCGATTTAGGTTGTTCCCGACTTTGAATAGCTTCAATCTTTCTTTGGGTCAACAGATATTCCATGACTTGATACCACGTGCCCAAGGAATGCTACTTCTTCAAGACAGAACTCGCATTTCTTCAACTTGGCATAAAGCTTATATTCACGAAGCTTTTGGAGTGTCAGCCTCAAGTGTTGCTCATGATCTTCACGGCTTTTGGAATAAATAAGGATGTCATCAATAAAGACGACCACAAAGTGATCTAAATATTCCTTGAATACTCGGTTCATCATATCCATGAAGGCAGCAGGAGCATTAGTCAATCTAAAGGACATGACTAGGAATTCATAATGCCCGTCTGGAGTTCTAAAAGCCGTCTTTGGAATGTCACGGTTCTAATCTTCAATTGGTGATATCCTAAGCGAAGATCAATCTTTGAAAAGAATTTGGCTCCTTCTGTTGGTCAAACAGTCATCAATACGTGGCAATGGATACCTATTTTGATGGTGACATGATTCAACTCCAGATAATCAATACAAAATCGCATACTCCCATCTTTCTTCTTCACGAATAGAGCAGGGAGCACCCCAAGGAGAAGTACTAGGGCCGAATAAAGCCAATGTCTAACAATTCCTGCAGTTGGGTCTTTAACTCACGAAGTTCAATAGAGCCATTCGATATGGGGCTTTGGAAATAGGTTTTGTCACTGGGTTCAAGTCGTCGATACAAAATTCAATTTCACGCTACGGGGTAGGCCAGAAGTTCTTGAGAATACGTCGGAAATTTATTAACAATAGGAATATCGTTTAAAAAAGCCATTATTTTTATTTAAATCGTGACATGAGCTAAGAAAGCTTGACATCCGTTTTCAATAAGCGAATAGCTTTATGGCTTGAGATAGACCGTGATTGATTTAAATGGTTTGAGTCGTTTGAATTAGCATAATAGGTTGATTAGGAATATGAAAGCTAACAACCTTACGAAAACAATCAATTTTTGCATGATAAGTAGTTAACCAATCAATCCCTAGAATCACGTCAAATGCAAGTATTTTTAATGAAATAAGATCGACGGTAATATGAGGGTGCCGATTTGAACCAAACAAGACTTATAAGCGATTGGATGCAATGAAGGTTTCTCCCAACGGAGTTTCCACAGATAAGTCAAAGTCTAATTTCTCCGGAGTCAAATTTAATCGATAAGCGCAAGTAGGAGAAATAAAAGAATGGGTAGAACCCAGATCAAATAAAGTATAGACTTCATTAGAGTTTATGATAAGCTTACCCGTGATGACCTCATTCGGTTCCTTGCTCTTTGGGAGGTCACAACAAATGCTCTCCCTTGCACTACTGGGTTTTGAATTTTACGGGATGGCCTTTGGTGCCTCCATCCTAGCTAAATTTGTCTTGATGGCGACAAAATCGAGCTAAGTGACCTTCTCTTCCACAATTATAACATGCTTTGGACGGCATAGCGTAGTTTGGGCCGATGTGTCCTCTCCTCCTCGCATTTGAAACATATGATAGGTGGTCTTTCTCCTTCCTTAACAATGGGTGTTGGTCTTGACGTCTTTCCATCATTGTTGAATCTCCTTTTCTTGAAATGTCCATTCTTATTATTTTGGCCCCGATTACCACCGGGTGGTTACCATATCCGCCTTGTTGATTCCCTCCACGCTTGTTGTCACCGCCTCGATGACTATTCTCGCCGGGTATTATAATTTTGCTTACCTGCTCTCTTTTAGTTGCGTTGACTCATTATCGCGCTCCACTAATCGAGCCTATTTACAACATCTCAATACAAACACGGTTTATGAAAATAAGATGTTGGCGTATCTCCTAACTTCAAACCTCTTAAAAACATTCGCGCCATTCTCTCTTCATTATCCACCAAGTGGGGCCTGAACCGTGATAACTCCGCAAATTTTGCCTCGTATTGCGACACGGTCATATTGTTTTGTTCCACTTGATAAACTCCACCTCCTTCATGTGGCGAATACTTTCGGAAAGTATTTGTCGTTGAAACGACTCTGGAACTTCTCCCAAGATATCTTGATGCAATTTGGTTGAGTCGTTTCTGGATTCCCACCAAGAATCCGCCTCTCGCGCAACATAAAAGCGTGAAAGGGAACCTTTTGCTCCTCGGAGCATCCCAAGACATCAAATATCTTGGTAATCTGCTTTATCCATGCTTCCGCGAAGTGGTTTTGGCTCTCCCTTAACCTCCGGTGGTCCCAGCTCCTTAAATTGTTTAGCGGTGACCTTGAGAGAGTTTCCGTGTTTCCACCTACGTTTTGGACAGAGTCGCTCTCACTGCTATTATTGCGATAAATTGCATAAAGCCTCTGAACATTTGATCATTCATCATTTGGTCGGTGTTGTTGTTTTTGCATGAGGATTGTCGCCTTCGATGCACATTATCCTCGATTATTGATATGTGGTGAATCAACGATCGCTGCGCTCCATTCTTTATTCTCAACATTCTCGGATGTCATTTTCGAGATCTCGCCACAAAACAAAGGTTAATTGACGTGTAACAAATTATCCCTATCTTCAACCAATAAAATATCACATAAACTTAGGTAGGTCATACTAACTAGCGAAGGTATTCCCGTCTCTCCTCTAGTACTATTCTCACATCTTAGCCGGGATCATATCCTAAGCTCGATACCAATCGTGTGCCGCCCCAAAATTAGGTATACATCACCCATCTTGGGTCGACACTTACATAGTGCATGTAATTTAAATACAACTTATTAACATAAGCGTAGGTATACAATACGACATAAACCGTGAGTTTAAATACAAATATCGTCTACTAGATATTATACAAACTCAAACAAAAAGTCCTCATTACGATTATTATTACACTATTTTACGAATAGTGAGGACTACTAATCTTATCTTCGTGACCATCACTCGTTTCCCAGGCTCGTCCCAAATATATTATCATTTCACGAAGAAACGGTGAAAAGAAAGGGTGAGCTCAACTAGCCCGAAGAAATATTATGACTAAGATAATGCGAAATAAATTATCAATAGTCTTGATAATGTTAAACCGATAAAATACAATAGACAACCGGTTTAATGCGGTGAATATCTGATCCATTAAAAGAGTCAGTAGAAAATAAAGTCTACTATCTTTTAGGTTTTAAAGGTTTTTCATCACTTTGTTTATAATCGAGACTCGACTTTAATAAATATTTCACATCATCGAATCACCCCGCACTACTGACGAGGATATTCTTTAGTATCACGACCACAATTATTCATGCACTACGGGCCAAGAATATTTGTGTATTCATTAATGGTCATGATCATGCCAACAATCGTCCATCAATGCACTACTGACATTTGAGGATTTTTATCACATCATTTGTAACATTACGGTCATGATTACACCGAATAGTCTCTGGTCATAAATCATACCAAGTCCATCTATGCACTACTGAAGCCGCGTATGACTTTTAAAAAATATAAACATGAGGATGATGACAATGATATAAGAATTCAATAAAACAAGTTCAAGAATTATTTTATCCGAGAATTATTAACGTCCAAATTGTCAACATGATCTTTGTTTTGTAGAGTAAAATTCAAGAATGATCGGAAGAATATTTCCATGAAAAGATATCTTTGGATGAAACGCATGAATATCGAGGATATTCTACTAATTTCATGGAGTATAGAAGTCAAAGTTTTAACCAATTTGGGTATAACAAAGAATGGAATAACAAAAGAAATCACCATGCATGCGATAGATCGCTTGCAGACGGGTTATTCAACGAGAATAATAAATAACGGAACCGTGTCGGTGAAATTCACACCCAAGCGGGATGTTCCAATGAATAATAAAGATGGAACCGGATCCGGTGTAAAACACACGAATAGGATATTCCAACGAGAATAATAAAGAGCGGAACCGGTCCTGTAAAAACACATGAGCAGGATGTTCCAACGAGAATAATAAAATTTTAACCAGTCCTGTGTAAAACACACATGCAGGATGTTCCAACGAAATAATAATAAAAAAACCGGAACCGGTGTCCTGTAAAACACACGCATGTGATGTTCCAATGAATAGTAGAAGAATGTCACCAAGTATAGGGTAAACCACTTATACAAAATTTATTCCAATGAATAATAAACAATGGAATAACAACAGTTCTCTTCATGAATAGGAAAGAATAACACCCTTACATTTGGTAGGAGATTGAATCTGCGGCGATTAGTAGTAACAAAATACTCTTCTTCTTTCTCTCTTATTCTCTCTATACTTTCTCTCTCTATAGCTTGAATGAATTAAATGAAAAATAATGAAACCCTAGGCCTCTATTTATAGAAGATTTCTAGCTTAGCACTGCTGCCGTGTGAAAAGCAAGTGGCTCGACGAATCGGTTTGGCGCTTTTGTAATGTGAAACGACAAGTGGTTCGACGCTTTTGTAATGTGAAACGACAAGTGGTTCGACGTCTGGTAAAGGTAATTACTATTAACGAAGGTAAATACTATTGACGAAGGTAAATACTATTCACAAGGGTAATTACTATTGACGAAGGTAATTACTATTGACGAAGGTAAATACTATTCACAAGGGTAATTACTATTGACGAAGGTAATTAATATTGACGAAGGTAAATACTATTGACGAAGAGACTCTTAGATGATGACATATGAGCCCCCATAAAATAATCAAACTTACCACAAATCATTTTTTTTTCATCAACACATATTTAATCTTTCAACAATTATTAATCATTTATAACTTGTCGTCTCAATTATTGATTTAATACTATAACATATTATACAGATGATCTTGTGACAATAATTGAATCAATAATATAAGAGATATGATCAAAGAATTCTTGTAGCAATAATTGAGCATAGGTGAGTGACTTCTCACGTAAGCATCGATAATCAATCTGGTGTCTACTATGCAACTCTGGACATCGCACTTTTACCACCGGGTAGTTCAACAGTTTTAACGGTAACACCTCCGTAGTTATTTTTATAAAATATTTTTGTCGTTTTCTCGATCCGACAATAATTACATTAATAGGGGTCCACCAATGATTGAGCCATTGTCTGCGAATATTCCCTAACAAAAAGAATATTCCCCACCAAACGAATATTTTATAACAACTTGCATACTTTGCAAAATTTATAAATATTACCCACAACTATAACATTATATCAAATTTATTCCATAATATTCAAAAATAATATTTATAGAAAAATTCATCTTTATTTATAAAAGCTGGGGTCTTACACGGGGTATCAAATCAACCTTCAGAGATAACTGTGACACCCCCAAAATAGGTATATACAACCCATTCTGAGTCGCCAAATACATGGTACAAAATTCAAATACAAACTTCATTAATACAATACGACAAACGTAAGCTGAGAGTTTTAACACGAATATTATCTTGTAGACAATATCCAAACTCAAATGGAGTCTTCATTAAAATTATTATTGCACTATTTTATAAAATAGTGAGAACTACTATAGCCACTATCTCAGACCATCACTTCGTTCCCCGACTAGTCTCACCTATATTCTCATTTCCTGAAGAGAACAATGAAAGCAAAGGGTGAGCTCAACTAGCCCAGTAAAGAATATTATGATTAAGATAATGCATAATAAATTATCGTTAGCCTTCAACAGTGTAAAACTGATAGAATATAATAGACAACAAGTCTAACTGCAGCGGAACAAGCAATCCATTACAAGAGTCAAGTAGAGCATAATATCTACTATCTTCTATGATTTAAAAGTTCATCGTCAATATTTTATCACTTAACACAGCTCAATAAATAATTCACATCATCGAATTATCCATGCACTACGAGCCAATGATATTCGTTAGTATCACATCCACGAATTATCCATGCACTACGGGTCAAGGATATTCATTATTATCACATCTATGAATTATCCATGCACTACGGGTCAATGAGGACTTTTACCACATCATTTGTAATATTACAGGTCATGATTATACTGATACATAGTCATAATCGTACTAATCAACAGTCCATCTATGCACTACGGGTTAAAGATGACTTTCATCACAATATAAGAATGAGGATGATGACAATGATATAAGAATCAATCAAATGAAATCAAAGATAAATATTAAACATTTTTAATTTATCTAGAGTTTAAAAATGTCTAAATTGTCAACATGATAACTGCTTTGTGGACTAAATTTCAAGAATAATATTCATGTATTAAAAATAATTTGGACATAAAAGAAATCAATTTTTATCGTGAATAGTACCCCGAATGAATAGTACCCGAGTGAATAGTACCTCGTGAATAGTACCCTGGCATGAAAAGATCAAAATTTAACAAGAATGTTTAGAAAAATATTTTTGTGAAACTATACTAAATGAAACACAAATTTCAAGGATATTCTACTAATTTCAAGGAGTATGGAAGCAATACTTATCAACATGAGTGTAGAATTAAGAATACGAAACGAAATAATATTACTTACATATTACAGAGTATGGAAGAAAATATTATTTCATACGAATATTGAACAAAAATAATATTTCTTACCTTAAAAGGAGAGTATTTATGCTGGTATGGCGGGGATATTCTTGAAGAAAACTTATACTGTTTTCTACACTCAAAGCTTCCTTAAACTCAAAAGAAATACGCTCAATATTATAGAGGAAGAATTCTCTGATTCTGGTGTGATTTTCATTTATAAACTAAGAATCCTATTTATAGGAGAATGGAAGAATACTATTTGAATTTAGAAAATCATGGGTGAACAGTAAGGAAATTCACGGGCGAGGTTCGGCTGAAACTTTTAAAAAAATTTGATTTTATTATGCTGCACTATGCAA
Source organism: Panax quinquefolius (assembly GCA_020205615.1). Lineage (NCBI taxonomy): Eukaryota > Viridiplantae > Streptophyta > Magnoliopsida > Apiales > Araliaceae > Panax > Panax quinquefolius. The sequence goes on along the minus strand of CM035166.1, from coordinate 17,245,528 downwards.
ACACAATATAAACACCATGCTACTATGCTACACAATATAGTACTATCATAATAAAATATAATATATTCAATTTTGCATAAAAAACAAAACTTAATATATATATATATATATATATATATATATATATATATATATATAACTTATATATATAAGTAATAAGAAAAATTGAGATAACTTTCTCCCGACGATTTTGAAAAATGAGAAAGTGGGGGTCCATGTAATAAGCCAAATTTACAATAATTACTTCATAAAATACCACTCTATTTATCTCAATTCACTTGGCTTCACTAAACGCATTTTTAATAACATTTATTCATCAATAATATTATAACTCATAATATTAACAACCAGATCATTCCCAGGAAAGATGTGGCTTTCCGATAAGGACTTCTTCATCTTGGCGCACAATTAGGTGACCAAACCCCTTTTCTTGACAGAACTTTCTAGACATTGTCAATAATACAAATAATAATATGAATAACTTTGTCGTCTCAATTATTGATTTAATAAAATAAAATATTGTGCAGATGATATTGTGACAATAATTGAATCAATAATGTGAGATACTTCAGCAATTATTGTGGCAATAATTGAATAAAACTGAGTGACTTCTCACGTAAGCATCAATAATCAAAGATATTGTGCAATAACCGTGTGCTACTGTGCAACCACACATATTACTGTACTTCTATCACCGGGTATTTCAACAGTTAACGGTAAAACTTTTGCCGTTATTTTTATAAAAAGTTATTTTTGTCATTTTCTAACTCCGGCTGTAATTCCGTTGTGGGGTCCACCAATGATTGTGTCATCGTACGAATATTTCCTGATAAAATAAATATTCCCTGACCAAACGAATATTTTATGACAACTTTCTTACTTTACAAAATTTGTAAATATTACCCACAAATATAACATTATATCAAATCCACACCTTATTATTCAAAATAACATTTAGAGAAAATTAATCTTTATTCATAAAAGTTGGGGTCTTAAAATAACCCTGAGAAAAAACAGAATCATTTGTGATCAAACCTCGGAGACAACCCTGAGAGATAGTCAAAAGCCTGTCAACCCTCAAGACAACCCCTGTTAGAGTTTGTGCCCTAGAGGTCAATTATTTAATATAATTGCTTAACATTTTTATATTATATTTGATTGAATAAATGAATGATTTTATTATGGTTTTATGTACTGCGTTATATAAATATTAACATAATAAAATTTCTTAGAATAATGATACAAATTATATAGTTTCATGTATGTGACTTGAACATGAGATTATATAATTATAATTAGTATCATTATTCTTAAAAGTCCCTAGTCGAGTATCATTGTTGATGGGACAACAATGATGCATTGAGACTAGTATATGGATTGACTGATGACCAAATTTCATTGGTCATAAATATATGAGATATTAAGTCAATGCATGGTTACATGTTAGAGAACGATGTACTAGACAAACCCACCATGAGAATTCTACGTGGAACAGTATGCAAAATGTCATTAGCGATTCTCATAGTGACAATGATGTAATGGTCCTCGGACCTGAAATAACTATATTACTACACGAGAATTTATGTACTTTGATATCATCAAATGTCACATTTAATAGGGTGGACTATAAAGGTGATTATTGGGTACATCATGAATCGTGTGAGGAATATGAGTGATCTAGATGGAATTTAACCCTCCTATATATTAGGGGGGATATCCATAGGCCTCTTGATTGGGTAGGACTATGAAATGCATTGCCATGCTCAAATAGTGATTTGTTTCATATAGTCTACTCATTGATCAAGAAAACTCAGATTAAATTATGAAGAGTATGACACATTCCATGACTCGAGTTTAATCTAGGATGTCAAGGTTAAAAGGATTAAATTACATCGAAACATTGGTCACGGAAAGGTTGTATCGAATCATCAATTTTATTATTACTTGGGTAGCAATGATGCATTACTAGATGCCGCTCACTATTTATAATTTTATAATATAATTTTAAAATTGTTGCCAACGTAATAATAACCTATAGGGTCACACACATAGAACATAATTAAAATGGAATTAATTTAAATTATAAAGATTTAAATATGTCAATATGATTGATAATATTTAAATTACGAATTTAAATTAATAGGATAATTTATATATAGGTATATTAATTAAGTAAGACTTAATTAAAATATATATATATATATATATATATATAAATTCAAATTTTATGAAATTAGGTTTTTGATTAATTCCTTTTAAATACTATATATATGATATATAGCAGCCATTTAGGTAATATATCATAACCTTACAAACCCTAGCCGCTCTTAGAGAGAGACTAGAGAGAAAACCTTTGAAGAAAATCTTGATCCTTTGGTGGCTAGTACCGCAACACCCTTTTATTGCAGAATCGTGAGACGGTTCACGGACGTTCGTGTGGATACCGTAGAGACGTAGTTCATTCGGATTGTGTTGGAGATTTGATCGCATCAATTCCAGCTTCATAATCGGTATAATCACTTACGCACTAGGGGTGAGCATGGTGCAGTTTGGTGATGTTTGAAGTCCAAACCGCACCCGAAACCGCTTAGGTACAGTTTGAAAAATTCAAAACCACACATAAAAACCGCTTGTGATTGGTGCAGTGCGGTTTTAAAGTGTCCGGTGCGGTTTCAGTTCCAAAACCAATTGAAACAACAAAAAAGTCTAAGCTTTAAATAAAATTTAATATAAAACTTACATCAATCAATTAACTTAGTGACAGAGTCGATAATGAGAATAATATCAAGCATAGAACCAAAGTTCCTTCTTCCAAACATGTCAAATGCACCATCAAATCATAGAACAGTGAGACACGTAAAATAGTTTTAGTTTATAATAAAGGAATGATGCTTTAAAACTAAAACATACGCTATATAAAACAACGGAGACCATATATTCGATAACAAGCAAGAAGGTTTATCTAGTTCCCCAAAAATTAAAAGTATATACTGAAGATAGAATGAAACTCTATCTTATATATTACAGGGAGAACTTATAGAATATAATCCTAACTATACTAATTTGAAAAATAATCTATTAGACTATTACTATTATAGCATTGACCTTAACCAATGCATCAAGTGTTCGAACCAACGAATTTGGCCCCTCAACTATAAGCCCCTCCAATAATGCATCAAACAAATTCGAAATTCCAAAACCCAATTGCTTAATTTTTGACTTTATAACCTCTAACAATCTTCTTTCAATTGGTGAAAAAATGACAATGCAAGACTGGGGTTTTATCTGAGCGTGTTCAAGTGAAAAATAACTTTAGAATTTACTAGAGATAATACATACACACACACACATGGTGCGGTTTCAGTTTTATGCGTGCGGTTTTGGCTAGTAACTAAACCAAAACCGTAAATTTGGTTATTCAACCCACCTAAAATCACCACATACGACGGAACCGTTGGTACGGTTTTAATTGGTGCAGTTTGTGCAGTTTTTGGTGCGGTTTTGGTTACAATTTGGTTACTTGCTCAGCCCTATTACATACTGAATTAACTTCTGTTTCGCATGGATCCTGTTTGGGTTTCGGATTTTGTTTTGTTCAATTTATTTTCCGTTGTGCATTGCTTTGTTGTGCCGAAAACCCTACAGTGGTATAAGAGCTACTTGCGAAACGATTAATTCAGATTACGTGTTTTATTGTTTTCGATATATATGATATGTGATGATACAATTCTACCGATCTGAAATTGATTATATTGTTTTCGATATATATGATATATGATGATACAATTTTACCGATCTGAAATTGAATATATAATATTATGTAATCGACATATTATGGTATTATGAATATCAGTAATAGATATATATGTATATGAAGTTTTGTTAATTGTATCTTAAATGGCGTAATAACATTATACAACTTCTGTTCTAATTGGATTAGAAGCATGAAAATTCGATTCTGAAACTATTTATGTACTGGGTGTATTGTTATTATGAGTATTTTGGTGGATTAAATATATGATTCTGAAATTGTTTCAGAGATTCGTATGGAAAAATTCTACAATACATGAGAGACCCCCCTTGGACACCCCCGTCGTAGCGCACGATGATCGTGACCCCAATATGTTATATATAGTTTTCTTTAATTATATATAAAATGTTATGTGTTTATTGTGATATGTATGGTGCACAGTTATGGCCTTTTGACCCATAGGTTAGTGGTTTTTGGTTTTGAAATACGGCTTGCATGTCTTGCCTTTCTATAAATTCTAATGTAATATTCTTTTCTCATCTAAATCCCCTCGAATGTAACTCAAGGTTTCTTTATGTCATGTAATAATCTATAATCAATGAAGATGACAAGATAGAGAACACGATGGAAAGATGATGATGGAGAGGAGGCACTTGCATGAGGAAGATCCAAGGAAGATACTATTTTGAGATCTTTTACCACCTTAGATTGACCTTCAATCTTTCATTAGCTTGAAAAGATTTGACGATGGATTGGGCCATAAGCGTGTGACACATTTTATTTTGCACTTTATTTATGCTTGTATGCGATATGATATGATAAATAATATGCATGTTTAATAAGATTAAAATTGGTGAGATCTAAATTAATTTATAAAATCCCTCATTAAATTATTAAGTCTAAATCAGATGCCTTCCAATGAATAAAACTCATCAAGACCTTGATCAATGGATGTAGGTTTGCCAAAGAAAATACCCTATTTATCTAGGCAAGATGCGATAGGATAATTGTGATATCCAAACTGTTAAAATCATTGGGCCCGACTTAACTAAGTTATCTCAATAGGATTGTGGACTTAGAGGCATGGAATTTGGTAGGTACCATTAGATGGACTAGAAACAAATGTTGTTTACCAAACTATTCAGGAGTTATATATGATATAATTGACAAGGGGTTGTCTACCTAAATAATTATGTTTTGAGAGAATAGCCAAAGATAACTTAAGGCATAATGAAATATGGATCTTGGCTCTCTAGAAAGATTTAATAGAAAATGATTTCTGAATTAATGGTGAGGGCTATTAATTTGAATAAACTAGTGGGAGGTATAATTTGAATGTACTATTATCAATTACATAATATCAAAAACTCTATAATTTGACTTATTATTTTTGCACTTATAAATTATAGATATCAATGGAAAACAACATCAACACAAGTAGTCTTTCACTACGATCAGTCCTTGAGAAGGACAAGCTGAGTGGAATTAATTTCCTTGACTGGCATAATAACTTGAGGATTGTCCTCAAACAAGAGTGCTAGCTATATGTCATTGAAAAGCCCATTCCTGCAGTACCAGCTGACACTGCACCACGTGCAGAGCATAATGCTTACAAGAAGCATCAAGATGATGCTCTAGACGTGAGTTGTCTCATGCTAGCAACCATGAACTCTGAGCTTCAGAAGCAACATCAGTTGATGGATGCTTATGAGATGATCGAGCATCTCAAGAAATTTTTCGAAGGGCATGCTCGACAGGAGAAGTATGATGCAAGCAAGGCGTTGTATCACTGCAAGATGGGTGAACGTGATCCAGTTGGTCCACATGTGCTGAAAATGATTGGGTATATTGAGTACCTTGATAGGTTGGGTTTTCCAATCACTCCGGAAGCCCAAACTGATCTTGTTTTGCAATCCTTGAACATCAGCTACTCTTAATTTGTTATGAAATTATCTTATGAATGAAATTGAGAAACCCTTTACTGATTTGTTGAGCATGTTAAGAACTACCGAGAACAACATGAAAAATGCAGGACCCGCTCCCATAATGATGGTGCAAAAGGGGAATGCTAAGGGAAATTGGAAAGGCAAGAAGAAGATAGGATCTAAATCTGGTGCCAAAACTAATTCCAAAACCAAACAGGCTTTAAAACCTAAAAGTCGGGTGGCTAAAGAAGGTGATTGTCACTTATGTGGAAAATCTGGACATTGGAAGAGGAATTGTCATGCTTATTTGGAAGAAGTGAAGAAAAGGAAAGGAAGTGCGACTTCTGATTCAGGTATATATGTTATAGAAGTCAACTTGTCTACTTCTACATCATGGGTATTGGATAATGGATGTGGTTCCCATATTTGTGTTAATGTGCAGGAAATCCGAAGGAGTAAAACTTTGGCGAAAGGAGAGGTTGACCTACGAGTTGGGAATGGAGTAAAAGTTGCTGCAGTGGCCGTAGAAACATATCATTTATCTTTGCCCACTGGGCTACTATTAAAATTAGAGGATTGTTTATGTGCATGCTATAAGAAAAAACATTATTTCTATTTCTTATTTGGACAAGAAAGGTTTTTCATTTATAATAAAGAACAACCATTGTTCGTTTTACTTAAATGATATATGCTATGGTATTGCAAAATTGTTTAACGGTATTTATATTCTTGATTTAGAAATGCCTATTTATAACATAAATACAAAATGATTTAAATCAAATGATTCAAATCCGACATATCTCTGGCACTGTCGTTTAGGCCATATAAATGAGAAACGCATATCCAAACTCCATAAAGATTGGTTTTTGGATTCATTTGATTTTGAATCATATGAGAAATGCGAGTCTTGTTTATTAGGTAAGATGACTAAAGCCCCTTTCATTGGACACAGTGAACGAGCTAGCGATGTATTGGGACTTATACATAGTAATGTATATGGACCCATGAGTTCGTTAGAAAGAGGTATGTTTTATTACTTCATTACATTTACTGACGACTTCAGTGGATATGGATATGTATTGAAAATAGTATGCACACAAGCCAATCATGTTTGATGATAAAGCATATACTTTGTAACAATCTTATTCATTTATTAATAAAAAGTATTAATTTATTAAAGGCTTTTAATTATCTACATGATGCTGTTTTATAATATGTGATAAACCCATAGTTTTAAGCAATGCTTTTAGAATAATGATGATGATCATTCTAATGAGATCTAAATTCTTAGAAAGCTTAAAACTAAAATAGTTCCCAATCGTTGGATTACTAAATTGGGGATTAGTAAATCCGGATAGATTGGTACATACGTTACTTGCTCATTGTATGAGGATGATTGATTTCATGATCATTTGTGTGGAGACACTAAAGCAATTATGTAGGTGCTTATTAGAGAATAAGTCCAATCGAACGTAGCTTCGCTAAGGAATACCTAATGGAGTTTTACTTGCACATCAATAGAAATTTCCCAGAGTGATAGTAGTCAAGTGATCCTTGGACTTGAGATCATCATAGTATCTTATGTATGATGAGTTATACTTTGACTTATTCCTTAAGACCCTTAGGGTATATCAAAGGGTATGCTTGGGTATAATAAGTTGTACATGGAGATAATGTATGATCAATAAAGAATCTACCACTTCATTAAAGAAGAGAAATGTCTATGTGATTCGATAAATGACAACCTAGTAGTCCTTGGCCAAGGCGAATGAAATTAGAAAGGAGTTTCTAATTTGTATTATTTGGAGTTATGCATTTAAGAGTCGAAATACATATAATTAAATAAAATAAGACTTGACAGAAATTCCATGTCTTATATTTAATTGGGACATTGTATGGTGGAAGGATTGAATTATACGGTAACTATTTACTCAAAGGTTCTTTTATGATTAATGTTGAAATCTATATTATCTGGAAAATGTTGATGATCGCTGGGAGGCTTATCCTATTGTAGAATAAATATTATTTATTTAAATAAATTAATTGTTTAATTTATTTATTTAAATAAGATTAGAATTGTTCTAATTGATTTATTCACAACCGATTTAATATGGAGAACCTAAAGGGTCACACCATAAAAGGAAGAATAATTATTTAAGAAGTTAATGGCATAATCGTAATAATATGTTATGTATATTTAATTTAATCTATGGTGATAGAATAAATTAAATAGCTTAATATTTATTATTTAATATTTTAGAAATATTAAATATAAATTAATAAGAGGAGTCTTATTAATATTATTACAATTATTATTTTAATTTCTAAAGAGTTTAGGAATTAATTTAATATAAGTACTCTCATTTATTCCTAATTGATTAGGAAGGAAAATTAATTAAAGGAGTTTAATTAATTATCCCTAATAAGATTAGGGAGCCCATTTAATTAAAAGAGTTTAATTAAATAATACCTTATTTTAATAGGGTTATTTGATATCTATATAAGAGGAGTCTTATATCAGATATCTGAGATACACAATAATTCCAATTAGTGGGAGAGTACGCCTTTTCTATAGAGATAGAAAACTAGGGTTGAGCCAATACCCCTTCTTCTTGAATCTTTATTTTTTCTTGGTGGATCACCTCTAGAGGCCAAACATATGGGTGGCTAACGTTGATCAAAGAAAGGAATCAAACCCGGTGGATTCAAGTTGAACGCTAAAGGATTTGGAGGTGAACTTGTACCTGAGGAAGCTCGATCTTCAAGGGTATGATTTTATTCTTTATCTTTTCGTTTAATTAATAATTATGCATAAAGTGTGATCCGGGTATATGGTTTGTAAAATTTTAAACTCTGATTTTTTCACGTTTCCGCACTTTGATGCAATTTGATTGCGTTCTTGAATATTACAAACCTAACAGTGGCATCAGAGCCAAACCTTTATGCAAATTATTAATTGTTTTGATTTGATATGTATATTGATATGTGTTTAGAACAATTTAATTGGGCATGATTTTGTTATATAATTTTTTTAAAAAAAAGGCCGTTTTTTTTTTGTTTTTTTTTGAAAGCTGTTACATGTTACAAACTTTAAAGGTCACCTGCCGCACGGAATTTAAAGGTCCAGGATTTCAAAGTATATTATTATATATATATATATATATATATATATGTTGCTAACATCTAACAGTGGTAAAAGTGAAGCACGCGTGCGTACGTATCCTCCTTTAAAAGTCACATGCATACTTCCCCTTTTTTTTTATTCAAATCGTAAATGAGAATGACTAGGATAACATGCACGGAAGTGATTACAAGCAAAACACGGAAATCAAGGAAGCCATATTAACGAGCAACATGAATTATAAGCAAATCACGGAAATTAAGGGGCATGTTAACGAAATATATATATATTTGATATATATATACGGTTATTATATATATATATAATAGTTATATATATATTATACTTAATAATTTTAGAATTAAAATAAAGTTTATTTTAATTTTAAAATAAAAGTTCATTTTAATCTTAAAATAAAAGTTTATTTTAATTTTAAAATTAAATTTCATGCTAACTTATTAGAGTTGGAATTGGATTTCAAGATAACTAATTAGAGTTGAAATTGGATTCTATTTTTCCTTAAATAAATGAGTTTATTTTGATATGAAATTAGATTTCATATTATTCAAAATAAAAGGTTTATTTGTGAATAGGAAAAAAATCATCTTTCCTTAAATAAAGGAGTTTATTTAGATATGAAATAAGATTTCATATTATTCAAAATAAAAGAGTTTATTTGTGAATAGGAAAAAAATCCGTGTTTCCTTTAATATTTTTTTTACATGGAATTGGATTCCATAATTAATTAAAATAAAGGAGTTTATTTTGATAAAAATTTTAATTAAAATAAAATAGTTTATTTTATTCAAAATTGGATAAATTAAATTAAAATAGTTTTATTTTGATTTAAATTTGGATTTAAATAAAGGAGTTTATTTTTATTCAAAAATAGATTTTATACTAACTAAATTTGCCCATTAAATGATATCAATATATGTATTAAATATTTATTATTCATAAGATGAATGTTATTTATTGATGCATATGGTGATATGTATAATAATAAATGGGATTGATTATGGACTATTGACCAATGTGATTGGATTTTATTTTAGTTGGATGCATGAATGTATGAGTTTTATTAAATGGGGTCTGCGTATCTCGTCTTCTCTAATTTTTTCTTAATGTAAATTCTATCTCCCTCCTATGTACTTTCCCTTGACTGCTGATCAAGGTTTCTATTTATTTTAAATAGTTTTGTAATAGGAATAGTTAGAATTAATTTTGAAGAATTAGAGATCAAGGAGCGCTTGAAGACCCGTTTGTAATGGAGCCCGGGTTTAAATGTAATAGTTATATTTAAATATTATTTCTTGCACCCCTAGGGTTTGACCTTTTGGTTCACTTGGTGGCTCTAGTGAACCAAACTAGAATAAAAGTCCATAATCAATCCGTAGAATATAGTATTCTATATGCGTGCTTATACTATATATATTATATATTATGCAAACATGTTTCAGCATGTTAATTAATACGACGCGTATTTTATATATATATATAATAAATGCGCTTAAACAAGATGAGACAAATTAATAACAAACCCTCAATTTTTATATTAAGTCCTAAACGTTCAAAGATATTTGGAATATCGAACGTCGCCTTCTAGCATGATAAAATTAATAGAGTATTAAATATTTAATATGAGTTTGTTGTGTCACCACAAGGCAAGTATTAAGTATTTAAGATGTTAATTTATCACATTTGATGCTTATAAAGAAAATTGAACAATATTATTTTGTTGTGTCACCACAAGGATGATATTTTTCTTTTTGAATATATGGAGTGCTAGGTCGGACTTAACTTGGATAATTTTGATTCGGATGCGCCACCACTTGATCAAAATAATCTAAGAGGCAAAAAAGACAAGGAGTTGCATAGTTGATGTAATTGACAAAAGTTGTCTACCTATTTATTTATATATAGTTTGTTGTGTCACCACAAGGCTATATACATTTGAAATGAGATCCTTATTCTCACTAGCAAATCTTTAATTAGATTTTCTTGAGAACTATACAAGTGAGGGTAATATAGTTTGAAGAAAATAGTGGGAGATACCAATTTAAAATAAGACCTAAATTATTTTGGTAATTAATAAAAAAATATATGTTAAAATGTTGTTAATTACAAATTTATTTACAGAATTTTACAATGTCTAAAATTACTATCACTGCGAAGCATATTAAATGCTAAATTAACCAGACCGAATTAAACGGATTGGTTAAGGAATTTGAGAATAGTTCTCATAGCTGAAAAGCTATCTTATGTCCTTAATACGCCTATCCATGCAATGGTTGCAGACAATTCCTCTGAGGAAGACATTGCTACTTTTAGAAAGTGGCAAGATGATGCACAGTTGGCTCAATGCATCATGCTCGCATCTATGAGTAACGAGCTTCAGCGTCAGCATGAAACTATGGATGCTTCTACTATATTCCTGCACATCAAGTAGTTGATGGTGAGGAAAGTAGGATTGATAGATATCAGATATCTAAGGAGCTCTTCCGATCTACAATGACCAATGGCACTATAGTACAGACAAAAAGTTCTTAACATAATCAATTTGATTGATCAATTAGGACAATTGGTTTTGTCATGGATGGAGAGTTGAGCCAAGATTTGATTTTGCACTCACTCCTGGACTCCTTTCACAATTGTTGTGAATTTTTCATATAAACAAGCTAGATATCAGCTTTGCTGATTTGCTTAACATATTGAAAAATGTTGAGAGTCACTTTCCAACCAAGAAAGACCAAGTCTTACTGGTAGGGGCCAAAGGATCTTCCGAAAAGAAGAACGATTCAAAGAAGGTAAAATAGCGAAGGCGTAAACAAAGGATAATAAGAACAAAAATCGTCACGGATAGCAAAGGAGTTTGCTTCCACCGCAATAATCCCGGACACTAGAAAGAAATCTGCGAAAGCATCTTGCAGAGGCTAACCAAAGAAGCTTAGTGAAGTTTGATTATAATACGCTTTTTTGTTCATGATTGAAATAAATTTTTCTTTAAGTCAAGGTTCTACTTGGGTATTGGATACCGACTTTGGTTATCATAAATATAGATTTATGAAGGACCAAGCGTAAGTAGAAAGTTAAACAAAGATAAGTAATCCTATGTGTGGAAAATGAAGCAAAGGTTGCTACATTAGCCATAGAAACTTATAGTTTAGCAATGCTTATGGGAAAATCTATTAAGTCAATAAGTTGTTATTGTATTTCAGCTTCTTGTTAGAAATATTATTTCAATTTTGTTGTTGGACAATAAAATTTTGGTATTATAATTAAGAACAATTGTTGTTCTATTTATAATAATAATGTTTTGTATAGAACTGGAATATTACTTAATAAATTTTGTATACTTGACTTACATGAAAATAATTTTACAAATTGAACAAACTAGTATAAGAAAAGGAGATGATCATTCAAAGAGTTGAATGTGTGTATTTGCTGAAATACAAGTGTGAATTATTTGAAAGGTTCAAAGAATTCAAAAGTGAAACAAATTAGCAAAGTATTAGGATTCTTTGATCGGATCAAGGAAGGAATACTTGTGCAATAAGTTTCTAGATCATCTCAAATGGTTTTCTCATAATGGACGCCTCCTGATACGCAATAATTGATTGATGTATCTAAAAGGAAAAATCATACCTTGTTGGACATGGTGCGGTCTATAATGATTTTACCGACATTCCAGTATTCTTCTGGGATAATGTCCTAGAAATGGTTGCATATCTACGAAAATGGTAACCTCAAAATCCAGCCCCAAGACTCCATAAAAGTTATGGATAGGGAGGATTCCTAATCTTAAGTATGTTAAGATAAGGGGTTGTCCAACTTATGTGAAAAGGTTTTAAAAAGATAAGCTTGGGACAAGATTTGACAAGTGTAGATTTATGGGACATCCTAAAGTAAGTTTAGGGTATATGTTCTATAATCCTACTTAGCAAAACGTGTTTGTTGCGAAACACGCTGCCTTCTAAGATAAAGGTGTTTATCATTGAAAGGGCTAGTGGGAGGATAATAGATCTTGAAGAGTTCAAGAACAACAAAACACTATAAGTCAAATAAGAGAAACCTGTAGATAGACCTATTATACCACAACTGAATCGTAAATCTGGAATAGTACCAAAGATACCTAGGAGGTATGGATTCATCATGGATGATGATGACGAGGTACACATCATAGAAGATGATGATCCAGAGTTACATTCGATGAGGTAAGACTTCTAGTGTGTACAAAAGGGTCAGTGGGAGCGTCGTGACATTCCTAGTATTATATGTTGATATACTACGGATAAGGAATGACATACCAATGCTACAATCAGTAAAGATAAAGTTGTCTAAACATTCCTCCATGAATGATTTGGGAAGAGTATCTTAATTGGGGATATAAATCTATATAGATAGATTTAAGAGGATGCTCGACTTGACCCAAGGAACGTATATTCATTTGATGCTAAAGTCGTTTAGCATGGCAAACTCCAAGAGATGTCTCATATAGATGAGCTATGGAGTGTATCTCTCTTAATAGTCCCCAAAGACTCATAAAAGAGAGATCGCATGAGTAATTATCATGTATGCAATGAAATGTACGAGACCCGATGTTGATCAGTCATATTATGGAGAAGTTCACTATGAGTCAGTGAAAAACATCTTAAAGTGCTTAACCGGCACTAAGGATGTGATCATATTCATGGTGGGTCTTAATTAAAACTAGAGGGCTTAATGACTCAAGTTTTTTCGAGACGCACCAAGACGACAGAAAAATCACTTTAAGGTAAAGGGTTACCTTGGGCGGTGGTGCGATGAATTGAAAAGGTTCCAAACAAAGAAAGAGTTCTTTGGTTTAGTGATAAAGACAAAGTATATAGCTATAAATGAAGCTGCAAGTTGATTGTTTGGATTAAAAGTTCATTACAGAACTAGGAATAGTTCCTAAGTCTCATCTTGGATCTAAACATGTGTTGTGGCACTTTCATTTGATTATTAGAATTATTGAAAGATAGGAAATCACTATAGAGATAGTGGACTCTCATGAACAACATTACATATCCATTAACTAAAGCTTATCCAACAGCAGGATAATCGTCACTTAGAGAAGAAGAGTATGAGATACCATGACGATTGGCTTTAGTGCAAGTGGGAGATTGAAAGTAGTATGCACACAAGCCAATCATGTTTGATGATAAAGCATATACTTTGTAACAATCTTATTCATTTATTAATAAAAAGTATTAATTTATTAAAGGCTTTTAATTATCTACATGATCTTTGTTTTATAATATGTGATAAACCCATAGTTTTAAGCAATGCTTTTAGAATAATGATGATGATCATTCTAATGAGATCTAAATTCTTAGAAAGCTTAAAACTAAAATAGTTCCCAATCGTTGGATTACTAAATTGGGGATTAGTAAATCCGGATAGATTGGTACATACGTTGCTTGCTCATTGTATGAGGATGATTCATCTCATGATCATTTGTGTGGAGACACTAAAGCAATTATGTAGGTGCTTATTAGAGAATAAGTTCATTTGAGCGTTGGCTCGCTAAGGAATACCTAATGGAGTTTTTACTTTTGTCAATAGGAATTCAGAGTAGTGATAGTAGTACAAGTGATCCTTGGACTTGAGATCATCATAGTATCTTGTGTATGATGAGTTATACTTTGACTTATTCCTTAAGACCCTTAGGGTATATCAAAGGGTATGCTTGGGTATAATAAGTTGTACATGGAGATAATGTATGATCAATAAAGAATCTACCACTTCTATTAAAGAAGAGAAATGTCCTATGTGATTCGATAAATGACAACCCGAAGAGTCCTTGGTTATGGCGAATGAAATTAGAAAGGAGTTTCTAATTTGCATTATTTGAGTTGTGCATTTAAGAGTCGAAATACATATAATTAAATAAAATAAGACTTGTGATAATTCCATGTCTTATATTTAATTGGGACATTGTATGGTGGAAGGATTGAATTATCACAGTAACTATTTACTCAAAGGTTCTTTTATGATTAATGTTGAAATCTATATTATCCGGAAAGTCGTTGATCGCTTAGGGAGGCTTATCCTATTGTAGAATAAATATTATTTATTTAAATAAATTAATTGTTTAATTTATTTATTTAAATAAGATTAGAATTGTTCTAATTGATTTATTCACAACCGATTTAATATGGAGAACCTAAAGGGTCACACCATAAAAGGAAGAATAATTAATTAAGAAGTTAATGGCATAATCGTAATAATATGTTATGTATATTTAATTTAATCTATGGTGATAGAATAAATTAAATAGCTTAATATTTATTATTTAATATTTTAGAAATATTAAATATAAATTAATAAGAGGAGTCTTATTAATATTATTACAATTATTATTTTAATTTCTCGATAAGTTTAGGAATTAATTTAATATAAGTACTCTCATTTATTCCTAATTGATTAGGAAGGAAAATTAATTAAAGGAGTTTAATTAATTATCCCTAATAAGATTAGGGAGCCCATTTAATTAAAAGAGTTTAATTAAATAATACCTTATTTTAATAGGTTATTTGATATCTATATAAGAGAGTCTTATATCGGATATAAAGATATACAATAATTCCAATTAGTGGAGAGTACGCCTTTTCTATGAGATAGAAAACTAGGGTTGAGCCAATACCCTTCTTCTTGAATCTTTATTTTTCCTGGTGGATCACCTCTGAGGCCAAACATATGGGTGGCTAACGTTGATCAAAGGAAGGAACCAAACCCGGTGGATTCAA
Source organism: Panax quinquefolius (assembly GCA_020205615.1). NCBI lineage: Eukaryota > Viridiplantae > Streptophyta > Magnoliopsida > Apiales > Araliaceae > Panax > Panax quinquefolius. The sequence continues at coordinate 17,229,961 of CM035166.1, read as the reverse complement.
GTTGAACGCTAAAGGATTTGGAGGTGAACTTGTACCTGAGGAAGCTCGATCTTCAAGGGTATGATTTTATTCTTTATCTTTTCGTTTAATTAATAATTATGCATAAAGTGTGATCCGGGTATATGGTTTGTAAAATTTTAAACTCTGATTTTTCCACGTTTCCGCACTTTGATGCAATTTGATTGCGTTCTTGAATATTACAAACCTAACATATATATCTTATGAGACACAAATCCAAATCCTTTGAACAGTTCAAGGAATTCAAGAATGAAGTTCAAAACCAATTTGGCAAAAACATAAAAGCCCTTCAATCCGATCGAGGAGGTGAATACTTAAGCCAAGACTTTGATGACCTTCTAAAGGAGTGTGGTATTATATCACAACTCACTCCACCTGGAACACCACAATGGAATGGTGTATCTGAGAGGAGGAATCGAACCTTGTTGGACATGGCACGATCAATGATGAGTCATGCTGATCTTCCAATAAGCTTATGGGGTCATGTCCTAGAGACAGTTGCATTCACACATAACCGTGTTCCTAAAAAGACGGTTCAGAAGACACCATATGAGATCTAGACTGGGAAACGTCCTAGTATGTCGTTAATTAAGATTTGGGGTTGCGAGGCGTTTGTAAAACGTCTGGATTCTAACAAGCTCGGACCCAAATCTGACAAATATAATTTTGTGGGATACCCAAAGGAAATAAAAGGGTATTATTTCTACAAACCTTCTGAGAACAAAGTGTTTGTTGCTCGAACTTGTATTTTTCTAGAAAGAGAATTTGTCTCTAAAGGAAACAGTGGGAGGAAAGTAGAACTCGAAGAAATTCGAGAACCACAAAATATCATTGAACCTGAGTTGAACGTGAGCAGGAACCAAAAGATGTTGTGGAAAGTGAACCAACTCAAATTACACAAGGCATTCATAGATTTGGTAGGACACGCCAAGAGCCCAAGAGATATTATGGATATCTTGTGACTCAAAATGACGATGTGATGCTCATAGATCAAGATGAGCTTACTTTCTACCAAAAAGCTATGAATGAACCAGATTCTGAGAAATGGCTTGAAGCCATGAAATCTGAGATGGACTCCATGTATACTAACCAAGTATAGACTCTGGTTGATCCACCCGAAGGGGTAAAACCAATCAGGTGAAAATGGATTTTTAAGAAGAAAACTGACATGGATGGTAACGTACAAACCTATAAAGGCCAACTGGTAGAAAAAGGTTTCAAATAAGTTCAAGGTGTTGACTATGATGAAACCTTCTCTCCGGTGGCAATGGTTAAATCCATTAGGATATTACTTGCTATTACAGCCTTTTATGATTACGAAATCTGGCAGATGGATGTCAAAACTACTTTCCTTAACGAAAATATCCTTGGGGATGTGTACATGACACAACCTGAGGGGTTTGTCACTCCAAAGGATGCTGGAAAGGTATGTAAACTGCAGCAATCCATTTATGGATTAAAGCAAGCCTCTCGGAGTTAAAATCTTCGGTTTGATGAAGCAGTCAAAGAGTTTGGCTTTATAAAAAATGAAGATGAACCTTGTGTATATAAGAAGGTTAGTGGGAGTCACATAGTATTCCTAGTATTATATGTTGATGACATATTAATTATTGGGAATGACATTCCTTCCTTACAGGCTATAAAAACATGGTTAGGAAAATGTTTCTCCATGAAAGATTTGGGCGATGCTGCCTACATTTTAGGTATCAGGATCTATAGAGATTGATCGAGAAAAATGTTCGGCCTAAGTTAAAGTACATATATTGATAAAGTGCTAAAACGGTTCAGCATGCAAGAGGCGAAAATAGGACACTTACCCGTGACTCATGGTGTAAAGATCTCTAAGGCCCAATGTCCTAAATCACAAGATGATGATGAGCGTATGAGAAAGATCCCTTATACTTCGGCAATTGGATCTATCATGTATGCAACGATATGTACTCGTCCAGATGTCTCGTATGCTTTGAGAATGATGAGCAGATACCAGTCGAATCCAAGTGAAGGTCACTGCACAATAATCAAGAATATCCTCAAGTACCTAAAAAGGACTAAGGATTCATTCTTGGTATATAGAGGTGAAGACGAACTGGCAGCAAAGGGTTACACAGATGCTAGTTTCCAGACTGACAATGATGACTATAAGTCTCAGTCAAGTTTTGTGTTTTGCCTTAATGGTGGTGTTGTTAGCTGGAAGAGTTCTAAGCAAGAGGCGATGGCGAGATTCTACAACAGTAGGTATATATATATTGCTTCTAGTCTTGACGAAGGAGGTCAGATGAATTAAAAAGTTTGTCACTAAACTTGGTATTGTTCCAACCATTGTTGATCCGGTTAAGTTATACTGTGATAATAATGGAGCCATTGCACAGGCTAAGGAATCCAGATCTCACCAACGATCCAAGCATATACTTAGGCGGTACCATCTCATCCATGAAATCATTGATAGAGGAAATGTACATATAAGAAGAGTGCCAACTGATGATAATATTGCAGATCCACTGACCAAGGCTTTGTCGCATCAGAAGCACGAAGGCCACACTAGTTCCATGGGTATTAGATACATGAGTGATTGGCTCTAATGCAAGTGGGAGACTGTTAGAGTTTGTGCCCTAGAGGCCAATTATTTGATATAATTGCTTAACATTTTTGATATTATATTTGATTGAATAAATGAATGATTTTATTATGGTTTTATTTACTGCGTTATATAAATGTTAACATAATAAAATTCCTTAGAATAATTATACAAAATTATATAGTTTCAAGTATGTGACTTGAACACGAGATTATGTAATTATAATTAGTATCATTATTCTTAAAAGTCCCTAAGTCGAGTATCATTGTTGATGGGACAACAATGATGCATTGAGACTAGTATGTGGATTGATTGATGACCAAATCTCATTGGTCATAAATATATGAGATATTAAGTCAATGCGTATGTATACATGTTAGAGAACGATTTATTGGACGGACCCACCATGAGAATTTCTACGTGGAGCAAGATGCAAAGTGTCATTAGCGATTCTCATAAAATGATGATGATGAAATGGTCCTCCAGACACGAAATCACTATATTACTACACGAATTTATGTACTTTGATATCATCAAATGTCACCTTTAATAGGGTGGACTATAAAGGTGATTATTGGGTACATCATGAATCGTGTGAGGAATATGAGTGATCTAGATGGAATTTAACCTTCCTATATATTAGGGGTGATATCCATAGGCCTCTTAATTGAGTAGGACTATGAAATGCATGGCCATGCTCAAATAGTGATTTGTTTCATATAGTCTACTCATTAATAAAAAAAACTCAGATTAAATTATGAAGAGGATGACACATTCCATGACTCGAGTTTAATCCAGGATGTCAAGGTTAAAAGGATTAAATTACATTGAAACATTGGTCACAGAAAGGTTGTATCGAATCATCAATTTTATTATTACTTGGGTAGCAATGATGCATTACTAGATGCCGCTCACTATTTATAATTTTATAATATGATTTTAAAATTATTGCCAACGTAATAATAACCTATAGGGTCACACACATAGAGCGTAATTAAAAGGGAATTAATTTAAATTGTAAATGTAACACCCCAGTCCCACATTTATATGAGGAATTAAGTAACTACCAATAGTACCTTCAAGTCATGATATTTTGGGAGCCTGTGGTGGGCTAAGATGACCCAAGAAGATACTATTGGGCTAGTAGTTTAAGGCCTTATTTTGATGGATTTGATTTGATTCGAACTTGGGATTTGACCCGAGATTTGTTCCAGACTCGGGATTTGACCCGGGTTATTTCATATGGTATCAGAGTCGACTCTCGAAAGCTCGGGTCGGGTCATCCGATAGGGTTACCAGAGGTGGGGACACGAAGGTGGTGGTATTATCCTGATGGAGAGATGGAGGTCCCGGAGGTGGGGATCTGAAGCCGATTCGGTATTATCCCACAATGGCTAGAGAGGCAAAGATCTTTGGGCCGTGTGTGTGATCGGTTCTGACGGGGACGTCAAAAATTTAAGTGGGGGAGTTTGTAACACCTCAGTCCCACATGTATATGAGGAATTAAGTAACTACCAATAGTACCTTCAAGTCATGACATTTTGGGAGCCTGTGGTGGGCTAAGATGACCCAATAAGATACTATTGGGCCAATAGTTTGAGGCCTTATTTTGATGGATTTGATTCAATTCGGACTTGGGATTTGACCCGAGATTTGTTCCGGACTCGGGATTTGACCCGGGTTGTTTCAGTAAAGATTTAAATATGTCAATATGATTGATAGTATTTAAATTACGAATTTAAATTAATAGGATAATTTATATATATATAGGTATATTAATTAAGTAAGACTTAATTAATATATATATATATATATAAATTCGGATTTTATGAAATTAGGTTTTTGATTAATTCCTTTTAACTGCTATATATATGATATATAGCAGCCATTTAGGTAATATATCATAACCTTACAAACCCTAGTCGGTCTTAGAGAGAGACTAGAGAGAAAACCTTTGAAGAAAATCTTGATCCTTTGGTGGTTAGTACCGCATCACCCTTTTATTGCAGAATCGTGAAACGGTTCGCGGATGTTCGTGTGGATATCGTAGAGACGTAGTTCATTCGGATTGCGTTGGAGATTCGATCGCATCAATTCCAACTTCATAATCGGTATAATCTCTTACACACTGAATTAACTTCTGTTTCGCATGGATCCTGTTTGGGTTTCGAATTTTGTTTTGTTCAATTTATTTTCCGCTGTGTATTGCTGTGTTGTGTCAAAAACCCTACAACCCCCGGATGGGCAAAATGGTCTTTTTGACGAGTTAACATCAACAACCCCAATACCGCTGCAAATAAGGTTACAAAGAGCCATTGCAGCAATTTCGAGCACAAACTACGCAAAATAGCTCAACGGACTACCTGCGAAGACCCGAAGATGCCATTTTGGTCATGGACCCATCTTCCCAGATTTAGAAAAGTGCAAGCCCTATGTCATTACGTATCTCTCGGAGAGATCTTTCTGGAATGGTATGACACATCTCCATCGGATTCCCGAATTGCAAATTACAAGCATTTTAGTTGATTGCATGTCGATCAAGTTGCACATACTTCGAGGTGGAAGAACCCAATGGGCCCTTCCGCGGGTCTACCTGCGGAAGGCGTGGCTTTATATACAAGCTGTCCAGCAGCTTATAAAAGAAGAGAAAAAAAGAAAAAGATAGAAAGAAAGATATTTCGCGCAAAAAATCGCTCGAATCTTACTTCCAAACCTGTAAACCTCACTTGTAAGCTTTCATATACATATCTATTGCACATATCAAGTTTTAACCAGTGCAAATCAAGTCTAAGGACGTTTAAAGCCGTTTGATAGCCCTTCTCGTGCATGGTCGTAAGGTTTCTTCAAGTTTTCATTTTTTCTTGCTAATTAGTTTGTTTTACAGTTTAAATATCGATATTTTCTTTTTCCTTGCGTTATTATATATATAAATAATTATACTATTTAATAGTGTCTGGATCGCAAATCTGTGGCCTTTTATTGTTTTAATATATATATATATATATATATATATATTATTTAGTCTTTATATAATTGTTTATAAATACAAGTTTTATATGTATATATATATATATAGTTAATCATTGTGATTAAATGTCGTTTGTAAATGTTCATTTGATGTAAATCTACAATATTTAAAGCTTGCTGACTAGATTTATATAAATCTAGACATATTTATCTTTTAACCGGTTCAAAAGTGTTGAAACTAGAATCGTTGAGCTAGAATGGCTAAAATTTATTTATATCTAGTTTTCTTTCTAGTTTGTAAATATTTGGCCATCACGGGTGTAAGACCCCAACTTCTTATAAATAAAATCGAATTTTCTCTAATTATTATTGTGAATAATAAGGTGTTAATTTGAAATAATACTTTGGTTATGGATGAAATGTGCAAATTTTGCAAAATAAGCAAGTGATTATATTCATTGTTGTCGGGGAATATTCGTTTGGTCTTGGAATATTCTTGCTGTCGAGGAATATTCGTACAATGGCGCAACTATTTGTGGGCCCCATAACGGAAAATGGTCGGATGAAGAAAACGACAAGTTTGAGTTTTTATAAATAACGGTGTAATGGTTACCGTTAACACTGTTGGAATACCCGGTGGCTAAAATACGAGAATAATGCTGCGTGGTTGCACAAAGAGTACGATATTATATTGCACAAGATATTTTTGAATTATTGATTCTTACGTAAGAAGGCACTACTCAATAATTGTTACAGTAATTACTATTTAATATTTTATTTTATTGATTCAATAATTTCTACGTTGATATTTATATTATTGTTGTTTCAATAATTGTCACTGCACAGTATTTTCTATTATCAGATCAATAATTCATATTATTTGAATAATATTATTAGATATCATTATTGGCAATGTCTAAGGAAGTTCTGTCGAGGAAAGGGTTTTGGTCACCTAATTGCGCGCCAGTAAAGAAAAATCGTTATCGAAAAGCCCCCTCTTTCCTGAGAACGACCTGGTTGTTATAATTGTGATTCTGTAACATTATTTGTGAATAATTAATTATTAATTTATATTATAAGGAAATATTTATTATATGTGGATGGATAGGAAAATATTTATTTTATGTGGATATAAATGAAGGAATTAATGCTGATGTGTTTTATCAGTATTTTGTCGGAATGGGGTTGTTTTATTATTATTTTGTCAAAATAGAGGTATTAAAAATCGTCCGTATGTGGATTTCAGTCATTTTTCGTTTAGAATTTGGAAAAACTTAAGTCTAAAAAGTTATAGAGAATTTAATTTCCTATGGAATGGACATAAAATTTGTATTTTTCTGATAAAAGGGTTATTTATTATGAATTATTGAAGTTTCAGAAATAAATATTTTTATTAAAATTATGGGTGGGATCCACTTTTGTCCTTTGTTGATAAAATGTGCTGAATTAATTTTTCAAAAGTGGAGGGCTGATTTTGGTCAGTGGCGTGCTTGAATAAGAATATTAATATTTTATTAATTTAGTCTGCTTTGGCGTTCTGGCATTTTCCTATAAATAGGTGCTTAGGTTAGAATTAAAAATCACACCATAAACATAAGTTTTCTCTCTCTATATTATCGAGCGTATTTTTGTGAGTATTTAAATACTTTGAGAGTTGTTATTCAGTGCAAGTTTCTTTCGGCATTACATCCGATATTTCAGTCAGAAGTACTGTTATTTTGAGGTAATGAATATTATTTTCTTCGTAAATGATATTATTTTCTTCAATATCATTATGCCAAAATATTGATATAAATTTTATTATGGAATTTCTACCTTTTTGTGTCAGAGTTACTATTCACGTATACGGCACTATTCACGAATACGACACTAATCACAGAAAAATGAAATTTTCTCTTCTTTGTCCAAGATATCAATTATGGTTACTATCTTTGATTGTATCCATGTTTTGATTTTCATTCTTGAATTTTACTCCACTATGGTTTATTATGGAGCGTTTTTGAACTTGAATAAACTGAAGTACGAATCACTAATCTTTATCCTTTTATCTCACTGGATTCGTTCTTTAAAATATTTTTCATCATCCTCAGTCTTAAATGATGATATACCTGTATATCTTTGGCCTGTAGTGCAAAAATGAATGATTACCTGATAAATATCTTTGGCCCGTAGTGCAAAGATGAACAGGTGTTGAGATGAACATGACCAACTGGCGATACAAATGAATATCTTTGGCCCGTAGTGCAAAGATGAATATTTGATGCAAGATGTATATTGATTGATGTTACAGGGATAAAATATTGATGACGGACTTTTAAATTCATAGATGATAGTAGATTTCATTCTCTACTTAACTCTTCTAATGAATTGTTATTTTCGCTGCGAATATTGATCTAAAACTGGTTGTCCATTATATTTTATCTGATTTAATGAAGGCTAACGATAATTTTTTGTTCATTATCTTAGTCATAATATTCCTTACTGGACTAGTTGAGCTCACCCTTTTCCTTTTTGTTCCATTTTTCTTCTCAGGAGGTGAGAATATAGTAGGAACTAGCCAGGGTATGGAGTGATGTTTCTAGAAAGTTGTTTTAGCAGTCTTCACTATTTTTGTAAAATAGTGTATCAATAATTTTAATGAGGACTCCTTTTGAGTTTCAATACTGTCTATTAGACAATATTTGTATTTAAACTCATAGTATATGTGTTGTCGTATTTTGCACGATAATTTTATTAATGAAGTTGTATTTGTTTCTGTACCATGTATTTGACGACTCAAAATGGGTGATGTATACCTATTTTGGGGGCGTCACAGTTGGTATCAGAGCTTAGGGATATGGTCTCTGGCGAAGATCGGGGAATATAACTAGGAGGGGAGAGAAGAGTAAATCATTCGCTAGTGTGTCCTACCTAAGCTTATTTGATATTTAATTGGTCGGTCAGAATATAGGGATAATATGTGACATGTTAATTTATTTAATTAACCCTTGTTTTATGGCAGTATTTGAGAATGGCCGCTGAGACTGTTAACAATGAAGTGAATGAGACCGTGGAGACACCTTTAATCACCAACCAGGGGAACATGTAATAGGAAGGCAATATTCCTCCTATAAACAACACTACTGAACAAACGATGAATGATGGAATGTTTAGAAGCTTTTTTCAGTTCATACAAAATCAGACGAGGGAGACTCGTGTACAAAATACCGGTGGAAATGATAGCAACGCGCGGCTTGTCACAGCCAATCAATTCAAAGAGTTAGGACCACTAGAATTTATGGGAAAGCCAGATCCGATCAAGGCGAAAACGTGGGTTAAATAAATTACCAAGATATTTGATGTCTTGGGATGCACGGAGGAACATAAGGTTTTATTCGCCACCTTTATGTTCCGTGGTGAGGCAGACTACTGGTGGGAGTCTGTGAAGCGTACCTAGCCTGCCACACTCAACATGTCTTGGAAACGTTTCAGAAACTGTTTAATGACAAGTACTTTCCTGAAAGTATTCGTCATATAAAGGAGGTAGAGTTTATTAGACTGGAACAAATAACATAACGGTGTCCCAGTACGAGGCGAAGTTCGTGGAGTTATCCAGGTTTTCACCTCATTTGATAGAGAACGAGGAACGTATGACGCGGATATTTCTGAGAGGTCTGAAACCCGAGATTCGGCAATATCTTATTTCTCACAAATTTTCTCTATATTCAGATGTTATCAACAGGGCTCAATTATTAGAGTGAGATAATGAGTATGTTCAACCGAGGGACCACAACCGGGGTCATACCGGTGGCAGCAGTCATCGGAGCAATGACAACCAGCGAGGAGGAAAACATTCGGACAAAAAGCGGTAACCACTCGGGTGGTAATCGTGACCATGATAATATAAGAAGCGATTTGGGAGGAGATTTCAAAAAGAGAAGGTACAACAATGATAACGTGAAGACGTCAGCACCAACATCAACTGTTTCTAGGGGAGGAGATTGATCACCATTCGTATGTTACAAATGCAGAAAAGAGGGACATATCAGTCCAAACTTCCCACAACAATCCAAGGTTTGTTATAAATATGGAAAAAAAGGTCATATAGCTAAAGATTATCTTGTAGCGAAACCAAGTCCAATGGGAATGGTGACTCCGAAGGCTGTTTCGGAAAATTCAAAGTCAGCGGTTCCTAGAAGAGCGTTTGTCGTGACTGGCCAAAATACGAGAAACCCGAACGAGGTGATCACTGGTAAGCTAATCTTAAACTCTTGCGAAGTTTATACCTTAGTAGATACCAGTTCTACCCATTCTTTTATCTCTCCTGCTTGTGCTCAACGTTTGAACTTGAATCCGTAGAAATTAGACTTTGACTTATTTGTTGAGACTCCGTTAGGAGAAACTTTCATTACATCTACTGTTTATAAATCCTGCTTGATCCAAGTTGGTACCATCATATTACGTGTCGATCTTATTTCTTTGAAAATACTTGCATTTGATGTGATTTTAGGGATTAATTGGTTAACTATTCATCATGTCAAAATTGATTATTTTCGTAAGGTTGTTAGTTTTCATATTCCTAACCAACCTTTTATGAGAATTCAAGCATCCAAACCACTAAAGTCAATCACTGTCATATCAAGCCATAAAGCTATTCGTTTATTGAAAAACGGATGTCAAGCTTTCTTAGCCCATGTAACGGACTTGAAAAAAAACAATTCAGATTTAAAAAATATTTCTGTTGTTAGTGAATTTCCTGACGTATTTCCTGAAGAACTTCCCGGTCTACCCCCAGAACGTGAAGTTGAATTCTTTATTGACCTTGAACCGGTACAAAACCCATTTCTAAAACCCAATATCGAATGGCTCCTATTGAACTTCAGGAGTTAAAGGTCTAACTACAGGAGTTGTTAGACATCGGTTTCATTCGTCCTAGTACATCTCCTTGGGGTGTTCCTATTTTATTCATAAAGAAGAAAGACGAGAGTATGCGAATTTGTATTGACTACCAGGAATTAAACCATATCACCATCAAGAATAGGTATCCACTACCTCGCATTGATGACCTGTTTGACCAGTTGCAAGGAGCACAATTAGGGCTGATAACCGAGCCAAGTAGTTCAGTACTCGACTCGAGATCGGCTCGAAAATATGATCCAAAGCTCGAATTCGAAGTTGATCCGAGTCGAATCTGATCCATACTCATTTTCTGTTTAATGATACACGAGTCAAACTCGAGCAGACCAGTGTTCGCTCATATTAAGGTTCGAGTATTTCATTTTTTTCTCAAACCATACTCGATACCTGCTCGATGGATCATATTCGAATATTGGTCTGATCTATGCTAGTAAGCTAAATATGTGATATTTGTATTAATCTTTATAATTTATAAAGTGTAGTATGAAATTGTGTAAACTTGTACTTGAATAAATCAATGAATTAAATGTCAATTTATATTACATTCTTTATAATTTCAATACATAAATAAAAATGAAAAAGTTATATATATAAATATTAGTTAAGTAACCAATTTAGTATGTAGTGGTTCAATTTTAAGTGATATGGTTCATATTCGAAACTCGATTTGAAGGCTCATGAGTAAATCGCTTTGTAAACGAGTCGAGTACTTATGAGCCGAGTAGGTCCGAGTAATGATCCGAGTCGAATTTGGCGCAATTTTTTCGCGTCGAGCCGAATCTGAGCATGAAGGTGTTCGTTGAGATTCGACTCGTTTGCATCCCTATGAACAATTCTTTTCAAAGATCGATCTTCGTTCTGGATATCATCAGCTGAAGATTAAAACTGAGGATATTCCAAAGACGGCTTTCAGAACTCGGTACGGGCATTATGAATTCTTAGTCATGTCTTTTGGATTAACTAATGCTTCTGCTGCTTTCATGGATATAATGAACCGTGTGTTCAAGGAATATTTGAATCAGTTCGTTGTTGTCTTTATTGATGACATCCTCATCTATTAAAAAAGACGTGAAGATCACGAGCGCCATTTGAATCTGGTACTTCAAAGGCTTCTTGATAACAAGCTATATGCCAAGCTAAAGAAATGCGAGTTCTGGCTTGAAGAAGTAGCATTTCTTGGGCACGTGGTGTCAAAACATGGAGTATCTGTTGACTCAACGAAGATTAAAGCAATACAAAGTTGGAAGCAACCGAAGTTGGTGATTGAAGTACGCAGCTTTTTGGGCTTTGTTGGTTATTATCGAAGATTTGTGGAAGGATTTTCTAGAATCGCTACTCCATTAACTCAGCTGACTCAGAAAGATACAAAATTCTTATGGAGCGAGGAATGCGAGAAGAGTTTCCAAGAGCTCAAGAGGAGACTCATTTTGACACATGTTCTGACAAAACCATCTGGTTCGGATGGATTTGTTATCTACAGCGATGCTTCAGGCAAAGGGTTAGGGTGTGTTCTCATGCAACATGGGAAAGTCATAGCATATGCCTCGCGACAACTCAAAGAATATGAGAGGAATTATCCTACCCATGATCTGGAGTTAGCAACAGTCATTTTTGCGTTGAAGATCTAGAGACACTACCTGTATGGGGAGAAAGTGGAGATCTATACAGATCATAAAAGCCTCAAATATTTCTTCACCCAAAAGGAAATTAACATGCAGAAATGATGTTGGCTCGAGTTTTTAAAAGTTTACTATCATACCATCCAATACTATCCTGGAAAAGCGAACGTAGTAGCTGAAGCATTGAGTAGAAGATCATATGCGGGTATGCGTACGATATTGTTAACGTAAAGGCCAATTTGGTATGACTTGTAAAGGATGGAGATATAGTTAAAAACTCCAGGGACCCGCATGATGATATCAAATATACAAGTAAAAACGACTTTAATCGATAAAGTTAAAGTTGCTCAAGCTACGGACTTGGAGCTGATGCATATGAAGAAGAAAGTACAAGAAGGTGCTGTTCCAGAAGTAATAATCGATGAAGAAGGAATATTTCGAGTCAACTCCAGACTTTGTGTTCCTAACGATTCTGACTTGAAGCATAAAATCATGATGGAGGCACACAACACACCATTTATAATCCATCTTGGGAGTACCAAAATGTATCATGATATTCGACATACATTTTAGTGGAGAAATATGAAGAGAGAGATCGCGGAGTTTATCTCGAGATGTTTAACTTGTCAACATGTAAAGGCAGAGCATCAAGTGCCAAAGGGTCCATTGCAACCACTTGAGATTCTGAAATGGAAGTGGGAACACATTACCATAGATTTCGTTACATGTCTTCAAAAGGTTTCTCAAGGCATAGATGCGATTTGGGTCAATATTGTTGATAGATTAACCAAGTCTGCTCATTTATTGCCTATACGGGAGACTTATTCCCTTGAACGTCTTGCTCGTATGTACGTGAATAAGATTGTGAGATTGCATGGCATGCCAGTATCCATAGTTTCGGATCGTGATCTAAGATTCACTTCATGATTTTGGGTTAGCTAGCAGAAAGCTATGGGCACGAATTTACGATTCAGTTCAGCATACCATCCTCAAACGGACGGATAATCAAAAAAAAACTATTCAAACTCTTGAAGATCTATTAAGACTCTGTGTCCTAGATTTCAAAGAAAGTTGGAATAAGTACCTACCATTGGTGGAATTCTCCTACAACAACAATTATCAGACAAGTATAGGTGTGGCTCCATTCGAAGCATTGTATTGACGAAAGTTTCACTCTCCAGTATGCTGGGATGAGGTGGGAGAAGCAATGTTGTTGGGACCAGAGTTGGTACGAATGACTACAGAGAAGATACAAATGATCCGACAACATATATAAACGGCACATGATCGATAAAAGAGTTATGTGGATCTTCATCTGAAGGACATGGAATTTAATATTGGGGATCATGTATTGTTACGTATTGCTCCATGGAAGGGATTTACAAGATTTGGGAAGATAGGAAAGCTCAATCCAAGATTTGTTGGTCCATTTGAGATTATTGACCGAATAGGAAATGTGGCCTATAGACTCGCATTACCTCCAAGCATGTCTCATTTTCATAATGTTTTTCACATATCTATGCTTCGTAAATATGTGAAAGACCCGAACCACATTATTGAGTTAGAACCAGACGCGATAGCCAAAGATTTAACGTACGAGGAGGTACCTATTAATATCTTGGATAGGAAAAAGCATGTCCTACGCACCAAGGTTATACCACTAGTTAAGGTTTTGTGGAGGAACCATGCTATTGAAGAAATGACCTTGGAGTTGGAATCGGAAATGAAAACGAGGTATCCTCACCTTTTAAAAACACCAAGTACGTACGTCAATTTCGAGGACGAAATTTCATAAGGATGGGAGGTTGTAAGACCCCAACTTTTTATAAATAAAATCAAATTTCCTTTAATTATTATTGTGAATAATAAGGTGTTAATTTGATATAATACTTTTGTTATGGTTGAAATGTGCAAATTTTTTAAAATAAAAAAGTGGTTATAAAATATTCATTGTTGTCAGGGAATATTCGTTTGGTCATGGAATATTCTTGTTATCGGAGAATATTCGTACGATAGTGTAGCCATTTATGGGCCCCATAACAAAAAAATGGTCGGATGAAGAAAATGAAAAGTATGCTTTTTTATAAATAACGGCATTGTGGTTACCGTTAACACTGTTGGAATACCCGGTGGTTAAAATATAGTAATACGCGTGGTTGCCCAGTAGCACACGGTATTACACAGTATTTTTGAATTATTGATTCTTACGTAAGAAGGCAATACTCAATAATTGTTACAATAATTACTGTTTAATATTTTATTTTATTGATTCAATAATTGCTACATTGATATTTATATTATTGTGGTTTCAATAATTGTCACTACACATTATTTCCCATTATCAGATCAATAATTCATATTAGTTGAAGAATATTATTAGATATCATTATTGGCAATGTCTAAGGAAATTATGTCTAAGAAAGGGGTTTGGTCACCTATAGACACAGGAAAGCGAGCCCAAAGTCCATGAAATTTGCAATGCAAAACTTAAGACTTTGGGCAGCATTTTAAGCCCGTGAAAACCTCGGTACGTTTTGGCTTTGGCAGATTTTGGCCGACACTTACCTCCCATGATTTTTTTTTAAATAAAATGTTTATACTTGTGGGTTGTGAGGCTTGAACATAAGACTTGTAAGTAAATAAATAAGAGTTCAAACCAACTGAGCTACAACAACTATTTGTTTTTAATGCAATCTTCAATATATTTTAACTATAATTGAAAATTATAATTAAGATATGTAGTTAATGTAAGTAATTAATTAATAATACTAATTTATAATACTATTAAAATTTTAATTGATTGAAATTATGTAGTTAATAATTTCAAAGTATAAAACTATTAAACTAACAATTATTAGTTTAAGTTAGATAATATAATTATAAAAATTTAAAATTATCTATTTATTAGTATTAATTACAGTATTTATTATTTTTAAAAGTTAAATAAATTATATTAATTTTAAAGAATCAAATTTGATTATATATACTTTGAATTACTAGCAATATATAATCTGAATCAACCACTAATTTTTTAGATTGCAAGTCCAAAATCTGTAACACAATAATATAGCTAATTTTATCCCTTAATTATGTAATCCCCCTACTTATTGTAGTACATTTGGAAAGTAAATCAATCATTATCCCTTAATTATGCATTCTCCCTACTTATTTGGAAAGTAAATCAATCATTATCCCAAATCATGCCTTTAGAATAATATCTAAAATTATAATACTATTAAAATTTTAATTGATTGAGATATGTAGTTAATGTAAGTAATTAGAATTATTGTTTATTATAAACTATTTTATTATTTTTAATATTTATTATTATTACTATTTTTAGTGTATCAAGATTTTGCCAAAAAAAAGGAAGAAGTTCATGCCATGGTAGGTAAATAACTTGAACCCACAGTACTATAATTCAAACCCTGAAAAACCCTACCCATTTAAACTGGCCAGTAGATTGGCGATCACGCTTTCAACTTTTACACGACCGCCGTTTGCCGAGTCTAGTCACTAATTATGCTTAGTAAAGAGAAATCCTTATCGAAAAGCCCACTCTAACGACCTGGTTGTCATAATTGTGATTCTGTAATATTATTTGTGAATAATTAATTATTGATTTATATGATAAGAAAATATTTATTTTATGTGGATGGATAGGGAACTATTTATTTTATATGGATATAAATGAAGGAATTAATACTGAGGTGTTTTATCACTATTTTGTGGGAATAGGGGTGTTTTATTATTATTTTATCAGAATGGAGGTATTAAAAATCGTCCGTATGTGGATTTCGGTCATTTTTCGTTTGGAATTTGAAAAAACTTAAATCTACAAAGTTGTGTAGAGAATTTAATTTCTTGTGGAATGGACATACAATTTGCATTTTCCTGATAAAAGGGCTATTTATTATGAATTATTGAAGTTTCAGAAGTAAATATTTTTATTAAAATTATGGGTGAGACCCACTTTTGTCCTTTGTTGATAAAATGTGCTGAATTAATTTTTCAAAAGTGGAGGGCTGATTTTGGTCAGTGGCGTGCTTGAATAAGAATATTAATATTTTATTAATTTAGTCTGCTTTGGCGTTCTGGCATTTTCCTATAAATAGATGCTTAGGTTAGAATTGAAAATTACACCAGAAACATAAGTTTTCTCTCTTTATATTATCGAGCGTATTTTTGTGAGTATTTAGATACTTTGAGAGTTGTTATTCAATGCAAGTTTCCTTCGGCATTACATCCGATATTCCAGTCAGAAATACTATTCTTTAGAGGTAAGGGATGTTATTTTCTTCGTAAATGATATTATTTTCTTCAATATCATTATGCCGAAATATTGATATAAATTTTATTGTGAAATCTCAACCTTTTTGTGTCAGGGTTACTATTCATGTATACAACACTATTCACGTATACGACACTATTTTCACGAATACGACACTATTCACAGAATAATGAAATGTTCTCTTCTTTGTCCAAGATGTCTATTATGGTTACTATCTTTGATTGTATCCATGTTTTGATCTTCATTCTTGAATTTTACTCTACTATGGTTTATTATGGAGCGCTTTTGAACTTGGATAAACTGAAGTACGAATCCCTAATCTTTGTCCTTTTATCTCACTATATTCGTTTCTTTAAAATATTTTTCATCATCCTCAGTCCTAAATGATGATATAACTGTATATCTTTGGCCTGTAGTGCAAAGATGAATGATTACCTGATGAATATCTTTGGCCTGTAGTGCAAAGATGAACAGGTGTTGAGATGAACATGACCAACTGGCGATACAAATGAATATCTTTGGCCCATAGTGCAAAAATGAATATTTGATGCAAGATGTATATTGATTGATGTTACAGGGATAAAATATTGATGATGTACTTATAAATTCATAGATGATAGTAGATTTCATTCTCTACTTAACTCTTCTAATGAATTGTTATTTCCGCTGTGAATATTGATCTAAAACTGGTTGTCCATTATATTTTATCTGATTTGTTGAAGACTAAAGATAATTTGTTGTTCATTATCTTAGTCATAATATTCTTTACTGGGCTAGTTGAGCTCACCCTTTTCCTTTTGTTCCATTGTTTCTAAGGAGGTGAGAATATAGCAGGAACTAGCCGGGGTATGGAGTGATGGCTCTAGAAAGTTGTTTTAGTAGTCCTCACTATTATTGTAAAATAGTTTATCAATAGTTGTAATGAGGACTCCTTTTGAGTTTGAATACTGTCTATTAGACAATATTTGTATTTAAACTCATAGTATATATGTGTTGTCGTATTTTGCACGACAATTTTATTAATGAAGTTGTATTTGTTTCTGTACCATGTATTTGACGACTCAGAATGGGTGATGTATACCTATTTTGGGGGTGTCACAACGGGACCCTATATTTGTATCTAGAGGAAACGTGGAGCTTGGCAACGCGCATACAAGGATTTAACTGATGAGTTTCTTATTTTACGACATTTAGAGTTAAATATGCCTTTTATTTTAATTGTTCAAGCTTGTAAATAATATTCTGTGAGCCTAAGAATCACGAGATCTACGGTTAAACCCATGAACCTAAATTTGGTTCCCATGATGGATCCTTTTCAGTTGTGCATCTAGCTTAAAAATTTTGTAATTGTAAATATAGGACCTTAAAACAATTATCCGAATTTAAGGTCCCCGTAATAGTGAAAATCCTATGTGTGGTGCTCGGGGAAAACTTTGATAGTTTTAATGCCTATGAAGAGCCCGACACACACACACACACACACACACACACATATATATATATATATATATATATTATTTTGTCGAAGATGCTTCGCATCTCGAGAATAAAATCAAAATAAGCAGAATACGGAATAAATTGGAAGTATCAAAGGCCTCAATTACTATGTGAGCATAAGGGTTTGAAAACCTTGATTTCTAAACATCACTTTATACGCCTTATCTTAAAATTAAACTTTTGTATAAGTCAAACCCTTTCTATATAGGTACAAAAGGGGCATTGCACTACTTCCAAATAAAGCACTTAGGCCCAATTAACTACAATGCACACACACCCACATACACACAAATTAGGGAACAAAAATCGCGATAACCGTGTTTAACGGAAGTCGGGAGGTGCCTAATACCCCCTCTTATTCAAGCCCCCAATGTGACGCCCCCAAAATCGGTATACATCACCAATCTTGAGTCGCCAGATACATGGTACAGAATTCAAATACGACTTACTAATACAACTGTCGTGTACAATACGACAAAACATAACTGTGAGTTTCAATAAAAATATTGTCTACTAGAGAGTATACAAACTCAAAAGGAGTCCTCATTACAATTATTAACACACTATTTCATAGAATAGTGATGACTACTAACGCTATCCTCTGGACCGTCACTCCGTTCTCCGACTAGTCCCTGCTACGTTCTTATTTCCTGAAGAGAACAGTGAAAGAAATGGTGAGCTCAACTAGCCCAGTAAGAAATATTATGACTAAGATAATGCAGAATAAATTATCGTTAGCCTTCAACAGTGTTAAACTGATAAAATATAACAACATCAATTTTAACTACAGCGGAACAAGCAATCCATTAAAAGAGTCAAGTAGAGAATAAAATCTACTATCTTTTATGATTTAAAAGGTTTTTCATCACTTTTATCATTTGGGACTCGACAATAAATAATCCACATCAAGAATCACCCTGCACTATGGCCAAGGATATTATTTAGTATCACGACCACAATTATCCATGCACTACGGGCCAAGAATATTTGTGTATTAATTAATGGTCATGATCATGCCAACAACTGTCCATCAATGCACTACGGGCCAATTAGGACTTTTATCACATCATTTGTAACATTACGGTCATGATTACACCAAATAATCCCTGGTCATAATCATACCAAGTCCATCTATGCACTACAGGCCACATATGACTTTCAACAAAATATAAACATGAAGATAATGACAATGATATAAGAATTCAATAAAACAAGTTCAAGAATTAATTTATCCAGGGACTAATAACGTCCAAATTGTCAACATGATACATCTTTGTGGAATAAAATTTAAGAATGCTTAGAAGAATATTTCCATGAAAAGATACTGGATGAAGCGCAAATATCAATGATATTCCGCTAATTTCATGGAGTATAGAAGTCAAAACTTTAACCAACTGAGTATAATAAAGAATGGAATAACAAAAGAAATCACCAGGCATACGATAGACCGCACAGGCAGGTTATTCCAACAGAATAATAAATAACAGAATCAGGCCCGGTGTAAAACGCACAGACATGATATTCCAACAGAATAATAAAGACGGAACCAGGTCCAGCGTAAAACGCACAGATAAGATATTCCAACATAATAATAAAGACGGAACCAGGTCCAGTGTAAAACGCATAGACATGATATTCCAACAGAATAATAAAGAATGAAACCAGGTCCGGCGACAGAATATTCCGATAGAATAATAAATAATGGAGTAACAGAAGAATTTCACTAAGTATAGGGTAGCCTGCGTATACAGATTATTCCAACAGAATAATAAGGAATGGAATAACAGAAATTCTCTTCATGAATACAAAAGAAATAACACTCTCTTACTGTAAAAGAAACTGGATATAAGAGTAGGGAAGTAGCAGAATACTTTTCTATAGTTTCTCTATAATTTCTCTCTCTAGAGTTTCAGTGAATTCGTAAGAAATAATGAAGGAATGAGCTTCTATTTATAGGAGAATTGAAGGGGCACTGTGTAAGAAAAATTCACGGATGTACAATTATGCAACTCACGGACGCTCTAAGAATTCACAGATGTATTATTTTGTCTCACTGATGCATTATTTTCAATCAATTAACAATATATATATATATATATATATACATAAACACACATGTTATAAATATATATCTATATATATAATACTCATTACCTTTTTATAAAGCAAACTCTCTCTCCCCCCATTTCCACCCGAGAACAAATAAATCCACCCCCCAAAAGTCATTATTCTTCCAACATGTGGGGCCCCCATGGGGTCCCCCACCATTATAATATAAAATAATTTTTTACCGATTATTTTGAAAAATGGGTAAGTGGAAATCCAAATAATACGCCAATATTTACAACAATTACTTCATAAAATCATCTCAATATTTTTAACAACATTTATCATCATTATTATAATACATGATATTAATCGACTGTTAGTCGCTCCCGGAAGAGGGGCTTTCCAATAAGGATTTCTCCCTATTGACGCGAATTAGGTGACCAAACCTCTCCTTGTGAGAACTTCTAGACATCGTTAATATTACAAATAATAATTTTAATAACTCACATCGTCTCAATTATTGATTTAATAATATATAAAATATCGACAATAATTGAATCAAATAACGTGAGATACTTTGCAACAATTCTTTGTAGCAATAATTGAACAAAAGCGAGTGACATCTCACGTAAGCATCAATAATCAATCTTGTGTGCTACTACTTATGCAACCACGTGTATTCTTGTACTTTTAACACCGGGTGTTTCAACAGATTAACGGTAAAACTTCCGCCGTTATTTTTATAAAGTATTTTGTCATTTTCTCGATTCGACAATAATTACATTGTAGGGTCCACCAATGATTGTCTTGGTTGTCTGAATATTCCTTGTTAAAATGAATATTCCCCACCAATCGAATATTATATAACAACTTGCGTACTTTGCAAAATTTATAAATATTACCCACAACTATAACATTATATCAAATTCATTCCATAATATTCAAAAATGATATTTATAGAAAATTCATCTTTATTTATAAAAGTTGGGGTCTTACACCCAAACTCTATGAATCTCGGTTTCCAAGACCAATTAAACAGAGTCCAATAATTGGGCTATATTGCAAAATCTTTCAAAACTCGATTGAGTTGGTACAACCATTTAACTCATATCAACTGGCGACTCTATCTAATTCGGACCAATAAAATAAATCTTTTCAAATCGTCGACATTATATGGCAGCTTTTTTCCTAAAAATCTCACCCTTCAGAAAAAATTCAAATATAAAACATAAAGGGTAGGAAACACTGTGTGAGTTCTGTATGACAAGTTTTTGTTCCTACGTCAAGTTCTCTTTGTGATCTTTGACTAAACTAAAAAAACATGGATTAATGTTGCTACTTTGGTTTAGATTCCTAAGGTCAGGATTGGTGAGACTATAAGGACCAATTCTGGGAAAGCAGTTGATTCATTTCTAAGTAATGTTAGGGCAAAGGGAAGACAATTTGATTTCACCTTGTTCTGCACTTATTATCGACAAATATAGCAATTTAATAACGACATAGTAATAAGTGAGATAAGAAATGGAATTGGGCCTAAAGGTGGTTAAGTAAGACTCTCTGAGGGATTAGAGATACTTAACCTAATGAAAATTCAAATGTGTCTGAGGTACTCTGCGTTTGTGGGTAGTAGCTTTTACGCGAACTAATTGAGTTTGGCGTGAGAGCTCCCGCATTTTCTTTAAAAGGATAGATGTCTATATGTTGGCCCTAACAGGTTTGATGTAGAGCTCCCACATTGCAGGTGAACTCAGCGATCGCACGGTTCAGCAGTTAGAGGCTTACATATTTTGGTTTGAGCTGGTTTTTGGCAGATATAAGGATTACATCGTCCCTGCCATGGACGAGTGGGAGATGTTGGATATTGGGTATCCAAATAGGTCACCCATGGAGGGTTCAACCCAATAGGTTTACTTAACTGATGTCGACACTGGAAAGATTTTCCCCTTTTCCTATGTGTTTCTTACCCTTTATATTTTTTATGTGAGTTTGTTTGATCTAAAGGGTGAAATTTTCAAGAAAAAGGCTGACATATAATGTCGACGATTTAAATTTTTTTGATTTTTATTGGTCCGAATTAGACAGAGTCGCTAGTTGATATGAGTTAAATGGTTGTATCAACTCAATTGAGTTTTGAAAGGTTTTGCAATATGACCGAATATTAGACTCTATGTAATTGGTCTTGGAAATCGAGATCTATAGAGTTCGGGGCTTGATTAAGAGGGGGGAAGATGCTTGGCACCCCCCCGACTTCCGTGAAACACGGTTATCGCGATTTTTATTCCCTAATTTGTGTGTGTGTGTGTGTGTGCATTGCAGTTAATTGGGCCTAAGTGCTTTATTTGGAAGTAGTGTTATGCCTCTTTTGCACCTATATACAAAGGGTTTGACTTATTGAAAAGTTCAATTTTAAGCAAAATATATAGAAATGATGTTTTAAAAATAGGTTTTCAAACTCTTATGCTCACATAGTAATTGAGGGCTTTGATACTTCCATTTTTATTCCTTATTCGGCTTATTTTGTTTTTATTATCGAGATGCGAAACATCTTCGGGCAACCATTTTAAGGTACTATATTTATAATTACAAATTATGGGCATGAAAGCCATCAAAGTATGCCCGAGCACCACACATAGGATTTTCACTATTACGGGGACCTTAAATCCGGATAACCATTTTAAGGTACTATATTTACAATTACAAAATTTGCAAGCTAGTTGTACAGCTGAAAAGGGTTCATCATGGGAACCAGATCTAGATCCGTCAATTAGATCTTAGATCATGTGGCTCCTAGTATCACATAAATAGCGTGCATAGCCAATATACTGAAATACAATAGATATATTTACTCTAAACGTCGCAAAACAAAGGATCCATCAGTCAAATCCTTGTATGCGGCAGAGCAAACTTCCAAATACCTCTGAATCTGAGATCTGAGGTCGTGGGTTGCTAAATATTTACAAAATAATAGAAAGAAAACTAGATCTATACAGATCTTAAACATTCTAGCTTCCAGGTTCAAGTTTTACAACTTTTGAATCGGTCAAAACCTAGATCTGGCTAGATCTAGTCAATACAGCTCAAATATTGACTATTTACAAGAAATGAAAGGTTAAAACCTCATATCTAACGAATATCAACCGTTAAAAAACTATATAAAACACTTATATACGTATTAGAGCAAGCGAAGAAGCCAGATCTGGCGAAATCTTACAGTTAGGCACGAGAATGGCTATCAAACGACTTTAAGCGTCTTAAAACTCGTTTTCCACCATTTAAAACTTGATATGTTGTAGTATATAAGTATAAGAGTGTTTACAAAGAAGTTTTACAGAAATTAGAGCTCGATTCGAACCTAGTTGTTGCGGGTCTACCTGTGGCTGGGCTTGGCGGGCCCCGTTGTCTCGAAGTACGTGGTGTCCGACCAATGAGTTGTTTGCTTGAACCTTCATAACTTTCAATCTGGGAATCCGATGGAGGCGTGCTATACCTTTTCGGAAAGCCCTTTCTGAGAGCTACACAATGAAATTGGATTTGACCTTTTCCAAATATGGGAAGATGGGTCCATGACCAGATCTTTGAATCTTCGCAGTCCGTTCGTTGAGTTGTCTTGCGCTGTTTTCACTCGGGATTGTTGTTATGGTTCCACATGACCTTTTTTATGGAATTTTGATTTGATTTGATTTGATTTGATGTTGATTTG
Organism: Panax quinquefolius; assembly: GCA_020205615.1. NCBI lineage: Eukaryota > Viridiplantae > Streptophyta > Magnoliopsida > Apiales > Araliaceae > Panax > Panax quinquefolius. The sequence continues at coordinate 17,206,349 of CM035166.1, read as the reverse complement.
GCAAAATTACGCTTTTACCCATTTTCCTTTTTGAGTTGATTTTTGGGCTTGATGTGCTGCAATTGTCTTTCCTCAAGGTTGTCTCCGGGGTTTGACTGTTTTTGATTCTTGTCTGTCTTCAGGGTTGTCTCTGAAGTTGATTTGATGATGTCCCGAGGCTTTCTCTGAGATTTGGTTTGATGATTTCCCGGTGTTGTCTCTGGGGTCTGGTTTGATGATTTCTCGGTGTTGTCTCCGGGGTATAGTTTGTTAATTTCCCGGTGTTTTCTCTGAGGTTCTGGTTTGATGATTTCCCGGTGTTTTCTCCAGGGTTCTGGTTTAATCGTTTCCCGGTCTTGTCTCCGGGGTTCTGGTTTGATGATTTTGGCTTCTAGGGTTGTCTCTTATAGATGAAAGACATTTCTGCCCTCCTGTATAGTTAGTAACAGGAATGCAAAATTTTTGAGTGTCTACAACTGACTTCCCAATTAACAAGGTCAAGATCCGTTCATTAATTTAAACGTGCCTCGACTTAACATGGAGAGAAAGTGGGGAAACAGTTCAACCACTTCCGTATTAAATACACATGCCTCGGTCGATCAATTAATACACAATTCATTCAGTTTGGCCATATACAGAGCGCTCCCATATACATACCAACCCCTAATTGTTACGAACCGTGAGTTAGTGATCCGTTATCGATCGTAGTTCGGAGACGTTATTGGGTTCAAGAGAAACGTAGATTTGCAAAAGGTTTTCTGCTTCAAAAATATTTTACTCTAGAAAAGATATGCTTTTAATTCTTCTCAGTGTAAATATATAAAATAGCATTCAAATTAAATTCTACCATTGACAAAGAAATATCGTGGTTAGATTATAATGGTATAAAGTATGATGTGTTTTAAAAAAAAATTAATTTACAAATTTGATATACCATGACATTATTCAGTTTGACTATTCAAGCTTATACTTGAAGTCAAACTTAGGATATACATATGATTTGAGATTAATATTAGTCCATCAGTTTTTTTATTTTTTCTTCCTAATATGAATCTTGAAATATTCATAGCAAAAATCCATTGATAAGGATCCAGATCTTCTATGAGAATTTCTCTGTAAGGGTTTTGTTGTGGAATTGATAACGCATTAAAAAGAAGATCAAATGATTAACAACTCTTTTTTTGTCTGTGCATCAAAACGACGTCGTTTTGATAGAATTTTTTTTAAAAGCTAATTCCTGAATATTTTTTTGCTTATATTTTAACTAATTTTCCGAACACGGATGAGTTAAATATTAGTGACATTTTTCAATAAATAATATTTTAGTGACAAAGATTAGATACAAAAAAAGGATCCAATAGAAATCCCCATAGAGGATCCAAATCCCATTGATAAACCGTAGTAGTGAGTACCGTCGGTTAGGGATATTTATGAAATAATTCTCACATTTGGTTAGGAAAAATAATTTGGCCGACTCATATCACCTTCCACATGCGTTGCTATCGAACGGTTAGGATTAGACGCCTTATTTAGGTGTCCGCCAAATTTAGGTGTCCGCCAAATTGGGATCCGGATCTTTTATGAGAATTTTTCTGTGAGGATCTTGTGAGAATTTTGTTGTGGGGTTGACAACACATTAAAAAAAAGATTCAATGGCTCACAACTCTTTTTTTTTGTATCAAAACGACGTCGTTTTGATAGAATCTTTTTTTTACAAGTTGACAAAAAATTAGAAGTCACCGAACGCCGTTTATTTTTACATATAATTATTTTAAATTTCTTGATTATTCTGTATATGATTTTTTTTTATATTTAATAACTTAGCTTGCTATTAATATTAGGATAACTACAAACTTGGCTAAAAAATTAATAAATATATCGGTTATAATTATCATTAATATTTTCAATGCGGCTTTAGTTATTTTTCGTTTATTATTGTTTTTGTTTGTTTATTTATATTATTATTTATTATTATTATTATTATTATTATTATTATTATTATTATTATTATTTGTATTTATCTGTTCCATAAAAAGAGTTTACTCTCACAATTGAAAATATTATTATTATTTATTCTAATCATTGGGCCGTCTGGGTCAACCAAGAAAATATTGTAGACCTATCAATTATTATTATTTACATATTCATTTATATCTTTTTTTTATTATTAATAATCGTTTTTTGTCAACTTGTAAAAAAAATATCAACGACGTCGTTTTGTTACAAAAAAAATGTTGTGGGCTATTAAATCTTCTTTTTAATGTATTGTCAACTTCACAATAAAATTCTCATAAGATTCTCACAAAAAAATCCTGATAGAAGATCCGGATCCCATTGATAAACCGTGGTAGTGAGTACCGTCGGTTAGGGAGATTTATGAAATAATTCTCACATTTGGTTAGGGAAAATAATTTGGCCGACTCATATCACCTTCCACATACGTTGCTATCGAACCGTTAGGATTAGACGCCTTATTTAGGTGTCCGCAAAATTGTTAGGCAGATGGTACAAATGGTTGGGTGAGCAATTGCATTTATAATTCTACTTTTGTGGTATTTACATTACTCATCTTAGCTAGCAATTGAAAAAAGTAATGTTAGGCTGATAAAACATGATTATAAAAAAATAAATATAAAATAATATGTCAAATTATAATTAGTATATATTCTATTAATAATGGATGGATGCAATGGTTATATCCAGTAACTATTATTTATATTAATAATGGATGGATGCAATGGAATTAGCTTTTGAAATTGTTCATAATTACTTTTTATGAAAATAATTTGAGTCACTAATTTAGAGTTTTTGATTATTTTATTAAATTTAATAATCAAGTTTGATCAAATACATTACTAATTTATCCTTATTTATTTTAATAATTTACTCATTAATTACCTCTCGTTATTTCTCAAAACCTTTTTTAGTAATTTAAACTTCAAATAAGTGATAAGCAATTTTTTAAACCAAATATTTTCTTTTATTTCAATTTAAGTGTTTTTTCTTTATCGAACACTAACTACTTTTTAAAAATTGAGTATAGGTAAAATACTTATTAAAATTACGCATAATCATTTTTGTCAACGACTTATTTAGTAAACATCTAAAAACCGTTAAAAATATAAAAATAAAAAAAGTTTAAAACATGAATCATAGTAAATGTGTGAAATAATGTTATTATTATATAAAAAATATCACATAATACTCGCATATACACATATACATACTGCGGACCCCACATATCAGGCAGAGACTTATAATATGCATGTGTGTATGTGAGCTTTATGTTATCATTTTTTATGTGAATGTGGTGCAAGTCCAAATGTATTAAGATGATTAAAAATATAATATAATTAAATAGAAAAAAAGGGGGAGAGTTATTAACTACATCTATCTAACAAAATACAAATGATTTTGAATTTTTCGCTCACTCAATAAATCATCTGGGCCGTCCAAAATTTAGAATAAATCTCACCGTCTATATAGTGCCGGAGGCACGACACACAACTATTTTAGTTATATTATACTCCCTCCGTCCCATGATAAAAGTCCTTATTACTATTTTGGGTAGTCTCATGTTAAATGTCCACTTTCCTTTAATAACCAAACTTTTACATATTTTTTCCTATTATGCCCGTAGCATTAAATATCTCATATTTTTCTTATTCTAATTCTCTGTCCATATTTAATGACATATTATTATGGACAATTTTGTCATTTTATTTCTCTTCTTAATATGCGTGAAAAGTCCACTAGAACTTTTATCCTGGACGGAGGGAATAGTATTTTCATAAATAATTTATGGCAAAACTAATGATTTGGCCAACGAAGTTGGCACGTTTTATTGAATACCCGATTGAACTTTTAATTTTTCAAATCAACTCACTGAACTAATTTTTATTTTCAAATTGGGTCATTCCGTTAAGAAAAAATTGATAGACGTTAATTTTTTAACTAAATGGCGCTGACATGGCGAAAAAAATAAAAAATATTGTTTATGTGGCAAAAAAAAAATTAAAAACAGATTATAAATAAAAAAAAATTAACATTTTTAAAAATAACAAAAACATAATAAAATAAAACAAAAACAAAAAAATTAAAATATATTTTCTTTTTTCAACTAAAAAGATTTAAGCATGTTTACCCCAAAATTAGGTATACATCACCCATTCGAAGTATGCCATATACATGGTACAAAATTCAAATCTGACTTCATTTATCTATTTGTTGAAATGTCAGTATAGAATATGATCACGATTAATCGTGAATTTTAATACAAATGTATGTAACTCTCTACGTGGTATGCCTCGACCATGAACCTTACAATGGTACTTTATATAAAAGTATAGTCAAAAACTGTTTTAAAAATTAAAATCTTTGGGAAGTGCTCAAGGAAACCTTCGTGCGACGGGAGGCCAATGCGTACAGGTTATAATAGATATCATATGGCCACAAAATTATCCTTGGTTGACCCGATAGACCCCAAAGAAAAATGAGAAGATTACTATCATCTTCTTTCCAACGGTGAGTCTTCTCTTGACGTATGACTATCTCCACTGTGTCCAAATGAATATTATATTTCAAAGAAACTCCAAGATCATATAGGTAGTGCCCGTAGATATACTCAAGACAAAGTGGATCGCATGAACCCCGCTTTATGATAACACGAGGTTGTATGTCATTAGACATCTTGTATGATAAAGGGCAAAACACCCTTCCAAAGTTGGGTTCACCACACCTTATTTGATTCACCAAATATAACTACTAAATGTTGTATAGAATCAACACACTTTTCTATCTTGTTTAGGGAGAACCTCCATGACTAGAGACCAACATTCTCTATTCCCTGTTATCCCCGCCGACCCTAAGAACACTCTTACGGCAATACTCTTATTACACGAAAAGGAATTGTGAAGCGAGAAAGGGTGAGCACAACTAGCCCAATAAAGAATATCATGACTAAAGATAATTAAATTATCAATAGCTCTCATCAATAATAAATCGAGATTTAGAACATATGGTAGATGATAAAATTTTTCAACCATAGTTGCGGTGAACGAAGCGATCCATTAGAAGAGTCAATAGACCATAAGGTCTATTATCTTCTCTATGTTAAAAGTCCACCAATAATGTTTTATCCATGTAAAATAAATCAGCAGTTCACATCCCATAATCATATGAATAACTCATAATCATAATTGTGGTTCTAAATTCCTCTTAGCAACTAGGGCGAAGATAATTCTCATCGCTATCTTCACTTGAAACATCAAAATTATGGTTATACCAAATCGAATTCTCGCTTTCATAATCATACTAATAAATTCATCTTTGCACCACGGCCAAAGATAATCATTAACAATTCATCTTTGCACTACGCCAAAGACATACAATCAGTATTTTAGAAGAGTCGAGTAGAACATGATATCTACTATCTTCTACGCATTTAAAAGTGTATAATAAATATTTTATCGTTGAGATTGACAATAAATAATCCACATCATCGAATCACCCCTTTACTACTGCCAGGATATTCGTTAATATCACATCCATGAATTTATATTTGATCGCTGAGACTCAACTCGATAATGTGAGGACCCCAAACTCGGGTACTTGAAACCCGAACTCAGTTCTACACGATACCATTTCTATGAGCGGAATAATACTAATAATAATAACAATAATATAAATATAAAACTTAACTTACATTTATCAGAGTCTAATCCCAAGTACGTAACCTTTACTATAATTCTTTACATGATATATAATACATATCATTATCTTAATACAGTCTAACTATTACAAAAGATATCATTAAACATGTTCTGTTTGCTTTTCTTGTCACTTGTTCTTGTCTGAACCTTCAAGTTGTTCATGCCTAGCTGAAAATATTTAAATTTAAGCAAGGGTGAGCATTTGGGTGCCCAACAAGTAATAACAATTAGAAATATAATTAGCTGAAAGAAATAAATGTTTTCTTTGTACATCACTTCTACAACGAATTTATAGTTGTGAAGTAAATCGAACCAATAATAATAACATAACAATTCTTATCTCAAATTTTTGAAACTACGATATAGACTATATATATATAGGGTAGTGATATACATCTTATGAACATTATTTTAATTTTCGATAAGGTTTAGCGAACTTCATCTCGCAAATCGTCATTAACTTGAAGCTTTAGGTTGTACTTCCATGGGCCTGTGATGATCAATACTACATTACAAGAACGATAGGATCGTTTCACTCTCACTCGCCTTGGTAGCGTAAAAGTTTTCCGTGATCGGGATGTTCATACTTTCAGGCGGAATCCGAACCAAAATAATTTGATTGGATACAAAAGGTTTTTATCATATTCAACGATATTTTGAAATTTGTGTCTAGGCGATCAAGTAGCTTAGATCGCTTATATATATATATATATATATATATATATATATATATATATATCAACATGTGATTAAATATGATGATTATCCAGTGGGGACACTTGTATAATCATATATAAAAATTATCGAACAAAATATATATATCTGAATTATCATATACTAACATGTTGATAAACAATGATAAGATATATAATATATCACAATAGGGTTAATAATATAGCATAATAATAATATAGTTCTGAAACTTCTTACTCATGTCCATTGCGTAAAGGAAATGCAAAGGTAAGATACTTGCGACGATCTACCGCTATACGATTAAGTAACTTAGTTCTATCTTTATATAACACCTATCAGTAATAAGATCATTCGTTCGATTAGAACAACATAACCTAATCACATTGTCACATATGTTTAACAACCATTGGATCACAAATAAATACATATCTAATCAAATTATCTAAGTCCAAATCGATTTCTGAAACATATCGGTGTACTGACAGCTTTATCGGGTAATTATCGAGTCTAAGACTCTATCATGTAGTTTAATATCTGTAAGTATCAGTCATATTATTTTTAAATGACTTGCAATAATTTTTAAACAGTTATTATCTTTTATCATGCATTTTCAAACACTGGAATCATTATTAAATGATTTAAATATCAAATAATTCTATTATCATTAATATTTAATTAATATTAAATTATTAATGAAACCATTGCCAAAATGTTAAAATTATTTATAATAACTCAAAATACTTTTAAAGTATTAATATTACACTTAAATGATTTTTTAAAAGAATTAAAATTATTTTTAAATAATTATCATTAATATTAAAATATTATCAGATTATTTATCAAAATATTAAAAGTCATTATTTATAACTTAAAATATTTTTAATTCATGAATATCCTTATTAAATGATTTTAAATAAATAAAACCATTTTAAAACTATTTATTTAATATAATTATTAAATAAACTTAATATCATTTATTATTAAATTAATATCATTAATATTAAATTATTAATGAAATTATCCTTTAAATATTAAAAGTTGTATTTTATAACTTCAAATATCTTTAAACACTTTATTTTTATTTAAAATGATTATTATAATATTAAAATTATTTTAAAACTAATTTATTTAATATAATTATTAAATAAATTTAATATCATTAATAGTAAATAATTAATGAAATTTACCTTTAAATATTGAAAGTTATATTTTATAACTTAAAATACTATTAAACTATTTATTTTCATTTAAAATGATTTTTTAATATTAAAATCATTTTTTAAACTAATTTATTTAATATAATTATTAAATAAATTGAATATCATTAATAATATTAAAATAATATTTTTCATGACAAAATATCAAAAGTTATATTTATAACTTAAAATACTTTTATAACCTTTAAATCATTTTTCTATAATTTTAAATCATTAATTCTATTTTTTCATAATTTATTTAATATATTAAATAAATAACTTAATTATCATTAATATTAATTAATTAATGAAATTCATCATAAAATATTAAAAGTTATCAAAAATAACTTAAATTATTTTCTTATATCATAATATAATTTTAAATGATTTTTCATGTATTAAAATCATTTTTAAATAATTTATTTAATATTATAATTAAATAAATTAAATACTTTTAATATTCCAAAATATTAAATATTTATGAAATATATTTAAAATAATTAAAATATAATTTTGAACCTTAAAATAATTTTAATAATTTATTTTGTATTTTTAATAATTAAAACTAATTTTCTATAATTATTTAATTAAAATAATTAATTTAAGAAATTATTTGTCATTAAAAGTGGCTTTAGTGACAAACTGTCGCTAATTGTGTTCTTCATTTTCTTTATGGATCTTGATGTTTGTACACAAGGTACCTACTTTGTGGGTTATAGATCTTTGGTTATCGATAAATTTGTTTTTCTTGCTAATGTGTTGGTATTGTAGTATAAATACCGAATATTACCACTAACAATAAATATCATCATAAACATAACACAAACGATCGAGAGTTATAGCCCTCAAATCCCTTGTCGGAGTGTTCTTCATTTTTTGGTTTTCGAAAATGAAGAACGATTAATCTTACTATACTTCACGATCATCATAACGTTCTCACTTCACGTATGCTTTACATGATCTAACACTTCGGTATGTAAAGGATATGCAAAAACAATATATCTAATACATAAAATACATATAACATCATCGAAATCAATAGATACATGTCCGGCCAAACGTTGTCGGAAAAATCGCTCTTGAAGGTTTCGGGTTTTCAGAATCTTCATAAGCGATCAGTCGTCAACTTTCTTTGGTATTCATCGATTAATTCACTCTGTTTGTGTTTTTAGGTGATCGAAAGATTTACAAATGAAGTCAACACAACATATTATAACACGGACACGACAAAACACACAAATCACATAACACTAAATAGATTGAGACTCACACAACAATTTATCGCCGATCCATCAAACTTCGGGTTACCCGAAACAAAAAGCAATAATCAACGATTTTGACCGATCAACGCATCCGGTCTATTGCTTTCTAAGGTTCACACGTGTTCTGGACTTGTAGTCCTCATGTCAAACTATAATATCAATACCCTTATACATCATAACGGGCTTGCGAGTGAGATTTGATCCGGTAGGTCAAAGTCAATGCCCGAACCGTTCTTCGGTTTTACGGGTTTCCCCGAAAAGATTTTTCTCGAGTCCGTCTTGGACTTAATAGTGAATAACTTTTGATATATATGTTCAATGATCATGACATCACTTTCAACATACTACCAACATTACGAGAACAACTTCTAACCTTTAAAACACAAAACCAATAAACAACCACGGATCTCTACAAGGACCGACATTTGATGTCGAACAAAAACAAAATTTTCAGCTTTTGCAAATCACTAGATCCGAGCTTATAGATGTTATGGATCCAACATCTATCAACCCGGATCATAATAACAATATATACAACATATCTTAACACTCAAACATAACTTTAACAGAGGATCAAGGTTCGAAATTTTAGATTAGGGTTTATACCTTTTATGCTTTGATTTCTGGAATTTGGCTTCTGATTTATTTTGGGTGATAGTGGGGCTCGGTTTTGGGACTGGAACACTTCAATATTTCGTATGTTTTGAGAGAGAGGGCTGAAGTTGGGTGTTTGGTGTACAAATGAACCAATTTTGTGACATTTCTCTCTCATGATCTATATATATAGATGTCAATGAATGAAGTGGTACGAGTGTATAGAGACTTATATATGTATAATTCATCACATGGGGTTAGTGAGAGTTGGTCACCAACACTCCAATCCTAGCAACATTTGCAAGCAAACCTCAATTATGCAATAAGGGCAAAATGGTCTTTTGTCTTGGAATTTTAAGGGCATTTTTGACATTTATCCAAACCCTTAGGGTTTAGGGTTTGGACCATTTTAGGGTTTAGAAATAATTTCTAGAATTTCCAATTTAGGGTTTGAAAAAAATAAATAATAAAATAATAAAATTTTAGTTTCTAAAATTTGAAAATTAAGGTTTCTTAATTAATTAGGTTTTTAATTACTTAACACCTTACTAGTTAGGTTTAAGATACACTAAATTAGCATTAAGCTTTCCAAATCAACAATTAGGGTTTACAATTTAAATAAATTAGGTTTATAAAAATAAATATTAGGGTTTCTAGAAATTAATATTTCTAAATATTAATTAGGGTTTACCTAATCAATATAAAATTATATAATAATAACATGCATTCTACCATATAACACGGTTATATAACATTCACCAATCGAACTTCGTCCCAATTTGAGTTTTAAATTAGGGTTTCCATTTATCAATAAGTTAATTATTGATTTAAGGTTTCTAATTTAAGAAATTAGGGTTTTAAATTTTAATTTGGGTTTTCTCTTGATTAATAATAATTATAATTATCATGAATCATATAACATATTGACTTAACGATTTTAAAAGTCTCATTTGACTTTCAAATTAGTGTTTGTCGGTAAAATTAGGTTTAACATAATAATATTATAATTGACCAAACCATTGTCCATCCACAAAAATACAAAAGTACATATTTATAGTATTTGAAAATCAAAATATAATATTATTATATTATTATTCTTATCCATTGATAAAAATCCAAAATTAGAGTTTGGATTCCATATCTCGATTTATTCTTTATATATAACATTATCAATTAATTAAGTTAAATTAATTAATTAATTAATCTTGCATAAATTCATATAATAAAATAAATAATTATTATAATAATTCTAAAAATTATTTTATATATTATTTAAATAATATATACCCATATTTTCATAAAAAATAATTAATAAAACATTTCTACTATAAAATTAATTATTATAAGAATAAACTTTATAATAATCAATAATTCTAAAATAAAATTATTTGTAAACATTCATATAATAAATATATTATTATTTATTATTAATTACATACATACATTATCTTGTACAAATCCTCATCCTTAAAAATAAAATAAAAATTTATATACGCAAAATTTATGATTTAATTTTTATAGAAAATATCGGGTTATTATGAGATAATCGATCAATCCATATCACTAAATTATCCAATGCACTACTGACCAAAGATATTCATTATTATCACATCCATGGATTAATATTTCATCGCCGAGACTCAAATTTCAATAATTAATCCACATCATCGAATCATCCCCGCATTACGGTGCCAATGATATTCATTAGTATCACGACCACGAATTATCCATACTACTACGGGCCAAAGATAATCGTGTTTTCATCAACAGTCTGATCATGCCATAAAATAATTCATCTTTGCACCCTTGGCCAAGAGAATTCATAGCCATAATCATACAAAAAACTCGTCCATCAATGCACTACGAGCCAACGAGATGAGGACTTTTCCACATCATTTGTAAATATTACGGTCCATGATTATACCAAATAATCCTCGGTCATAATCATACCAAGTTCATCTATGCACTTCTAAAGCCACGAGATGACTTTCAACACAATATAAGCATGAGGATGATGACAATGATATAAGAATCAAACAAATGAGATAAAGGATAAATATTAAACATTTATAATACAATTTATCCATCGTTCAATAATAACCAAATGTTATCAATCGCTTAATAATCTCATAATCTAATATCATTAATATTATAACAATATTTTAATCATTTCTTAAACTTATAAACAATTTATTTCAATTGTTTACACTTTATCAAATAATGCATTTAATCAGTCAAAAATGCCATACTTATAAGACTTCATAATCAATGATCAAATCCCTCATCAAAATCTGCATATACTCTATATAGGATTCTCAAGCCATAAAATCCTATTTTTCAATTTTATTACTTCACATAACATATTTAATTCATTTATTCATAACTACTTCATTTTTATGAAAAATACCAAATCAGTCCCAAAAATATTTCTTTTCTGGGATTTAGCAGAATATAGTCCCATCTTGAACATATATTTTTCTCGAAATTTTTAAAATTCATTTACTATTTTTATATTGATAAAATCGAATATTTAGACATTTATCATAAATTGTACTTTTGTCCAAAAATTACGAAAATACGAGTATACTCTCTTGTTATATACATGTACTCCCAATAAAAATTTCACCAATTTTGGAGTTAACCATAAGGAGTATTAAGAGTTTACTTTTAAAATAGTCTTTCCCATAAAATCCATAACTCTAAATCTATACATCCAAAAATCGCCATTTTTGGACACAATTTAGAAAACTCATTAAATTATCATTTCAATTTTTTCCAGAATTTTTGAGGGTCAGAAAAATTACGAATCTGCCCTTGGCAGAAACCCCTTTTTAATGAAAATACTATTCGCATGAATACGAAGGATCATTCACCATGCATGTGGTAATCCATATAGACAGGTTATTCCAACAAAATAATAAAGAATGGAATAACAAAAGGATTCACCATGCGTGCGATGATAGATCTACTGACCGACGAGTTATTCCCAAATGAATAATAAATAATGGAACCAGTCCCAAGTAAACGCACGCATGGATATTCGACGAATAATAAATAATGGAACCAGGTCCGGCATAAACGCACAGACAGGATATTTCGACAGGATAATAAATAATGGAACCAGGTCCGACATAAACGCACAGACAAGATATTCCGACAGGATAATAAAGAACGGAATATTAGAAGAATTTCACCATATATACGGTACTTCGCATAAACAGGTTATTCCAACATAATAATAAAGAATGGAATAAGAGAAGACTTTCACCAAGTATAGGGTAGTCTGCGTATACAGGTTATTCCAACAGAATAATAAATAATAATAATATCATTTACGAGTACGACAATTATATCCCCTACCTTAAAAAGAAAAGTATTCCGACTGGTAGGGCGGGAATATACTTAAAGAAAACTTGCACTACGCTCAAAACTTTCTTAAACTCTAAAGAAATACGCTCAAGATTATAGAAGAAGAACTCTCTCTATAGTTTCTCTCTTTAGAGTTTCAGTGAATTCGTAAGAAATAATGAAGGATTGAGCTTCTATTTATAGAAAAATGGATCACAGCAAGTAACTAACTCATGAATCGGTTCGATTGATTTACTTTAATCTGACGGTCCATATTTAAAGTAAAATCTTTTAAATAAAATATAATATATTCTATTTATAATCTAATAAAATGAATAACTTTATAAATTATTTTACTATGCAAATACTATGTAGGCACTATGCAAATACTATGCATAATAAAATATAATATATTCTAATTATTGTCTAATAAAACAGATAACTTTATAAAAGTATTATGTTTTATATAAAAAGATTTTACTATGCAAAATAGAATATAATATATTCTATTTATAGAATAACTTTATAAAAGTATTCTATTTTATATAAAAAGCTTTTCTGTTTTATTACATTAATTATACCAATAAAACAAAATTGAGTGACTTATCACATAAGCATCAATAATCAATACCGTGCTATTTACCAAAATAGAAAAAAATTTGAATACTTTTATTTCATAAAATTCGGGGTCTCACAATCACCCCTCCTTTATGAAATTTTTCCCTCAAAATTTACGTACGTACCTGATATTCGAAGAGATGAGAATACCTTGCTTTCTTTTCAGATTGTACCTTCCCGGTTATATCCTCTGTATCATGATTTTTCTATTGCTCATCTCCTGTATTTCAGATATCATTCTAGAATATATCTTCAAAACAAAGGTTAATTGACATATCACAATTTGTCAACTTATTAAGTAAAGAATTTCAGCTTAGGTAAGTCACACACTAGCGAATTATATAACTCGTCTCTCCCCTCCTAGTTCTAGACTCTTATCTCAGCCAACGACCATATCCCTAAGCTCTGATACCAAATGTGACGCCCCCAAAATTAGGTATACATCACCCATTTTGAGTCGCCAGATACATGGTACAAAATTCAAATACAACTTCATTTATACAACTGTTGAGCTGTCGTATAGAATACAACCACAGTTAACTGTGAGTTTTAATACAAATATATGTAACTCTCATGGTGCCTCGACCACAACCTTACAATGGTACTTTACATAAAAGTATAGTCAAAAATTGTTTTAGAAATTAAAATCTTTGGGAAGTGCTCAAGGAAACCTTCGTACATGGGAGGCCCATCGTACTAGGTTATAATAGATATCATATGGCCACATAATTATCCTTGGTTGACCCAATAGACCCCAAAGAAAATTGAGAAGATTACTATCATCTTCTTTCCAATGGTGAGTCTTCTCTTGACATATGACTATCTCCACTGTCTCCAAATGAATATTATATTTCAAAGAAACTCCAAGATCATATAGGTAGTGCTCGTAGATATACTCAAAGAAGTGGATGCGCACAACCCCCCGCCTTATGATAACACGAGATTGTATGTCATTAGACATCTTGTATGATAGTGACAAAACACCCTTCCAAAGTTGGGTTCACCTCACCCAATTTGATTCACCAAATATAACTACTAAATGTTGTATAGAATACAACACACTTTTCTATTATATTTTGAGTATTATATATTATTTAACCCATTCATTTCCTTTTCTAAGGATCATTATCATAAACACTAGAGATATTACAAATGATAATTTATTCTACTTTATCTTAGTCATAATATTTCTTACTGGGCTAGTTGAGCTCATCCTTTCTTTCATCGTTCTCTTGAGAATGAGAGCGTGGTTTGGGACTAGTCGAGAACGCAGTGATGGTCCTAGATGGTGCATTAGTAGTCCTCACTATTCTGTGAAATAGTGTGATAATAAATGTAATAAAGACTGAATTTGAGTTTGTATACTGTCTATGAGCACTCCATTGAGAGTGGATATTGTCTAGAAGGCAATATTCTTGATTAAACTCTCAGTTTATGTTTTGTCATATTTTACATGACTGTTGTATAATTAAGTTGTATTTGTATTCAGTACCTTGTATCTGGTGACTCAAGATGGGTGATGTATACCTGTTTTGGGGGCGTCATAGTTGGTATCAAAGCTTAGGGATATGATGTGACTCCCCCAAAATAGGTATACATCACCTATTCTGAGTTGCCAAATACATGGTACAGAATACAAATACAATCTTAAATATACAACATAAGCTGTGAGTTTTAATGCAAATATTATCTTCTAGACAGTATTTAAACTCAAAATAAGTCCTCAATACATTTATTATCACACTATTTCATAGAATAATGAGGACTACTAATGCTATCATCTGGACCGTCACTCTGTACCCCGACTAGTCCCTGCTACGTTCTCATTTTCTGAAAAGAACAATAAAAGCAAAAGGGTGAGATCAACTAGCCCAGTAAGAAATATTATTACTAAGATAATGCAGAATAAATTATCGTTAGCCTTCAACAGTGTTAAACTGATACAATATAACAAACATCAAGTTTAACTGCAGCGGAACAAGCAATCCATTAGAAGAGTCAAGTAGAGAATAAAATCTACTATCTTCTATGATTTAAAAGGTTTTTTTATCACTTTTATCGCCGGGACTCAGCTTAATAAATAATCCACATCATCCATGCACTACGGCCAAGGATATTCTTTAGTATCACAATCACAAATTATCCATGCACTACGGGCCAAGGATATTCATATTTTCATCAATGGTCATGATCATGCCAACAACTGTCCATAAATGCACTACGTGCCAATGAGGATTTTTACCATATCATTTGTAACATTACGGTCATGATTACACCGGATAATCCCTGGTCATAATCATACCAAGTCCATCTATGCACCATCGGCCACAGATGACTTTCAATGTAATATAAACATGAGGATGATGACAATGATATAAGAATTCAATAAAACAAGTTCAAAAATTAATTTATCCAAGAACCAATAACGTCCCAAATTGTCGACAACATCTTATCGCTTTGTGGTGTAAAATTCAAGAATGCTCAGAAGAATATTTCCATGAAAAAGATACTGGATGAAGCGCAAATATAAAGGATATTCCACTAATTTCATGGAGTATAGAAGTCAAAGTTTTAACCAACTGAGTATAATAAAGAATGGAATAACAAAAGAAATCACCATGCATGCGATAGACCGCACATGCAGGTTATTCCAACAAAATAATAAATAACGGAACCATGTCTGACGTAAAACGCACAGATAAGATATTCCAACATAATAATAAAGAATGGAACCAGGTCCGGCATAAAACGCACAGACAGGATATTCCAACAAAATAATAAAGACTGGAACCAGGTCCGACGTAAAACACACAGACAGGATATTTCAACAGAATAATAAAGAATGGAATAACAGAAGTTTTCTTCATGGATACAAAAGAAATAACACCCCTTACTTTAGTAGGAGATTGAATACTGCAGTAGTGTAGTAACAGAATACTCTTTTTCTTTCTCTCTTATTCTCTCTATACTTTCTGTCTCTATAGCTTGAATGAATTTGTGAAAAATAATGAAGAACTAGGCCTCTATTTATAGAAGATTTCTAGCATAGCACTTGAAATGTGAAAAGGCAAGCGGCTTGACAACTGGTGATGTGAAAAAAAAAGTGGTTTGATGCCTGTAATGTGAAACACCAAGTGGTTTGACGCTTGTAATGTGAAACACCAAGTGGTTTGACGCCTGTAATGTGAAACGATAATTGGTTCGACGCCTGTAATGTGAAACGACAATTGGTTCGACGCCTGTAATATGAAAAGACAAGTGATTTAACGTCTGGTTAAGGTAATTACTATTGGTGAAAGAGACTCTTAGATGATGACATATGGGCCCCCATAGAATAACCAAACTTACCACAAACGTCTCATAATAGACTCTTTATATACATCAAGGATTGAATAAATATTACCACAAATCATTTTATTTTTAATCAACACATATTTAATCTTTCAACAATTATTAATCATTAATATTATAACTTGTCGCCCTCAATTATTGATTTAATAATATAACATATTATATGATGATGATCTTGTGACAATAATTGAATCAATAATATAAGAGATATGATGCAGCAATTACTGTAGCAATAATTGAGTATAACTGAGTGACTTCTCACGTAAGCATCAATAATCAATATCGTGTGCTACTATGCAACCACGCGTAATAATGTACCTTTATTACCGGATATTTCAACAGTTAACGGTAAAACTTCCGCCGTTATTTTTATTAAAAGATAATTTTGTCGTTTTCTAACTCCGACAATAATTCTGTTATGGGGTTCACCAATGATTGTGTTGTCGTACGAATATTCCCCGACAAAAAGAATATTCCCCGACCAAACGAATATTTTATAACAACTTGCTTACTTTGCAAAATTTATAAATATTACCCACAACTATAACATTATATCAAATCCACACTATAATATTCAAAAATGATATTTAGAGAAAATTAATCTTTATTCATAAAAGTTGGGGTCTTACAACCTCCCCTTCTTATGAAATTTCATCCTCGAAATTAGGGTACATACATGGTATGACGAAGAGGTGAGGATACCTTGATTTCATTTCAGATTCTAACTCCCAAGTCATTTCCTAAACATCGTGGTTTCTCCACAAAACTTTGACTTGAGGTATAACCTTGGAGCTTAGAATATGTTCCTTCTTATCCAAGATTTGAACAGGAACCTCTTCATACGTTAAATCTTCTGCTATTTCGTCCGGTTCTAACTCAATAATGTGGTTCGGGTCCTCCACATATTTACTTAACATGGATATGTAAAAAATGTTATGGACACGAGACATACTTGGCGGTAAAGCGAGTCTATAGGCTACAGTTCCTACTCGGTCAAGAATTTCAAATGGGCCAATGAATCGAGGATTGAGCTTTCCTCTCTTTCCAAATCTTGTAACTCCTTTCCATGGAGCCACACGTAACAACACATGATCTCCTATATCGAATTCCACGTCCTTTCGATGAAGATCATCATAACTCTTTTGTCAATCTTGTGAGGTTTTTATACGTTGTTAGATCGTTTGAATCTTTTTCGTAGTCATACTTACCAACTCCGGTCCCAACAACGTTGCTTCACCCACCTCATCCCAGCATACTGGAGAATGACACTTTCTTCCATACAACGCCTCAAATGGAGCCATGCCAATACTTTCTTGATAACTGTTGTTGTAGGAAAACTCCATCAATGGTAAGAACTTATCCCAACTTCCCTTGAAGTCAAGGACACAGAGTCTTAATAGATCCTCAAGAGTTTGAATAGTCCTCTCTGATTTTCTGTCTGTTTGAGGATTATATGCCGAACTAAATTGTAAATCCGTGCCCATAGATTTTTGCAAACTAACCCAAAATCGTGAAGTGAATCTTGGGTCTCGATCAGAAACTATAGATACTGGCATACCATGCAGTCTTACAATCTCATTTATGTAAATATGAGCAAGACGTTCAAGTGTATAAGTTTCTCGTATCGGTAAGAAATGAGCAGACTTGGTCAATCTATCAACAATGACCCAAATCGCATCTATACCTTGAGAAACCTTAGGAAGACCGGTAACGAAATCCATGGTAATGTGCTCCCACTTCCATTCTGGAATTTCAAGTGGTTGCAATGGACCTTTTGGTACTTGATGCTCCGCTTTAACTCGTTGACAAGTTAGACACCTTGAGATAAACAGCGTTATCTCTCTCTTCATATTGCTCCACCAAAATGTATGACGAATATCATGATACATTTTGGTATTCCCAAGATGGATTGCAAACGGTGTGTTGTGCGCCTCCATTGTGATTTTATACTTTAAATCAGGGTCGTTAGGAACACAAAGTCTGGAGTTGACTCGAAGTATTCCTTCTTCATCGATTCTTGCTTCCGGCATAGCACCTTCTTGCACTTTCTACCTCATACGCATCAGCTCCAAGTCTGTAGCTTGAGCAGCTTTAACTTTATCTATTAAAGTTGGTTCTACTCGTATATTCGCCATCATCACATGGGTCCCTGGAGTCTTTAACTCTATCTCCATCCTTTGCAAGTCACACAAAATGGGCCTTTGTGTTGACAATATCGCACTCGTACTTTTATATGATCTTCTACTCAATGCGTCAGCTACCACGTTCGCTTTTCCAGGATGGTATTGAATGGTATGATCATAATCTTTCAACAGTTCAAGCCAACATCGTTGTCGCATGTTGATTTCGTTTTGAGTGAAGAAATATTTGAGGCTTTTATGATCCGTAAAGATCTCCACCTTCTCCTCATATAAGTAATGCCTCCAAATTTTAAGTGCAAAGACAACAGCTGCTAACTCTAGGTCATGAGTAGGATAATTCCTCTCATATTCTTTGAGTTGTCTTGAGGCATAGGCTATGACTTTCTCATGTTGCATGAGAACACATCCCAACCCTTTGCCTAAAGCATCACTGTAGATGACAAATCCCTTTGAGCCAGATGGTATTGTCGTAGTCTGAAATGAGTCTCCTCTTGAGTTCTTGAAAACTCTTATCACATTCTTCGCTCCAACTGAACTTTGTATCTTTCTGAGTCAGCTGAGTTAATGGAGTAGCTATTCGAGAAAATCCTTCCACGAATCTCCGATAATAACCAGCTAAGCCAAGAAAGCTACGTACTTGGTTAATCGATTTTGGTTGCTCCCAGCTTTGAATTGCTTCAATCTTTGCGGGTCAATGAGATATTCCATGACTTGATACTATGTGCCCCAGAAATGCTACTTCCTCAAGCCAGAACTCACATTTCTTCAACTTGGCATAAAGCTTGTATTCACGAAGCTTTTGGAGTGTCGACCTCAAGTGTTTCTCATGATCTTCACGGCTTTTGGAATAAATAAGGATGTCATCAATAAAGACGCGACCACAAAGTGATCCAAATATTCCTTGAATACTCGAGTTCATCATATCCATGAAGGCGGCGAGGAGCATTAGTCAATCCAAAGGACATGACTAGGAATTCATAATGCCCGCATCGGAGTTCAAAGCCGTCTTTGGAATGTCATCAGTTTTAATCTTCAATTGGTGATATCCGAAACGAAGATCAACTTTGAAAAGAATTTGGCTCCTTGCAACTGGTCAAACAGGTCATCAATACGTGGCAATGGGTACCTATTTTTGATGGTGAC
Organism: Panax quinquefolius; assembly: GCA_020205615.1. NCBI lineage: Eukaryota > Viridiplantae > Streptophyta > Magnoliopsida > Apiales > Araliaceae > Panax > Panax quinquefolius. The sequence goes on along the minus strand of CM035166.1, from coordinate 17,186,313 downwards.
ATGATTCAACTCCCGATAATCAATACAAAGTCGTATACTCCCATCTTTCTTCTTCACGAATAGAACAGGAGCACCCCAAGGAGACGTACTAGGATGAATGAAACCAATGTTTAACAATTCTTGCAATTGGGTCTTTAACTCCTGAAGTTCAATAGGAGTCATTCGATATGGGACTTTGGAAATGGGTTTTGTACCGGGTTCAAGGTCGATACAAAATTTAATTTCATGCTCTGGGGGTAGGCCAGGAAGTTCTTTAGGAATACGTCAGGGAATTTATTAACAATAGAAATATCATTCAAAACTGACGTATTTTTGTTTAGATCCGTGACATGAGCTAAGAAAGCTTGACATCCGTTTTTCAATAAACGAATAGCTTTATGGCTTGAGATGACCGTGATTGATTTTAATGGTTTGGTAGCTTGTATTCGCATAATAGGTTGATTAGGAATATGAAAGCTAACAACCTTACAAAAATAATCAATTTTAGCATGATGAGTAGTTAACCAATCAATCCCTAGAATCACATCAAATGCAAGTATTTTCAATGAAATAAGATCGAAAGGTAATGTGAGGGTACCGATTTGAACCAAACAAGACTTATAAACAGTGGATGTAATGAAAGTTTCTCCCAACAGAGTTTCCACAGATAAGTCAAAGTCTAATTTATCCGGAGTCAAATTTAATCATTGAGCGCAAGTAGGAGAAATAAAAGAATTGGTAGAACCGGTATTAAATAAAGTATAGACTTCGCTAGAGTTTATGATAAGCTTACCCGTGATGACCTCATTCGGGTTCCTTGCTTTCTGGGAGGTCACAACAAACGCTCTCCTCTTGCCTACCGGGCTTTGACTTTTACGGGGACGGCCTTTGGTGCCTCCATCCTAGTTGAACTTGTCTTGATGGCGAAAAAATTGGGCTAAGTGACCTTCTCTTCCACAATTATAACATGCTTTGGGCGACATCGTGCGCTTTGATCGATGTGTCCTCCCTCTGCATTTGAAGCGTATGATAGGTGGTCGTTCTCTTTCCTTAACAACAGGTGCTGGTGCTGACGTCTTTCCATCATTGTTGAATCTCCTCTTCTTAAAATGTCCATTCTTATTGTTTTGGCCCTAATTACCACCGAAGTGGTTACCATTTCTGGCCTGTTGATTCCCTCCACGCTTGTTGTCAACGCTTCGATGACTGCTCTCACTGGTATTATCATTTTATCGGCTACTCTCTTTTGGTTGCATTGATTCGTTATCGCGCTCCACTAACTGAGCCATATTTACAACATCTGAATACAAACACAGTTTATGAGAAATAAGATGTTGACGTATCTCCGGCTTCAAACCTCCTAAAACATCCGCGTCATTCTCTCTTCATTATCCACCAAGTGGGATGCAAACCGACAACAACTCGTGCAAACTTTGCTTCGTCTTCGCGACACTGGTCATATTATTCTGCTCCAACTTGATGAACTCTACCTCCTTCATGTGACGAATACTTTTGGGAAAGTACTTGTCATTGAATAATTCTTGAACTTCTCCCAAGACATTTTCATCGGCGAGTTGAGTACGCTTTTGGATTCCCACCAAGATGTCACCTCTCCTTGTAACATAAAGGCGGAAGAAAACTTTTTGCTCCTTGGAGCATCCCAAGACATCAAATATCTTGGTGATCTGCTTTATCCATGCTTCCGCCTTAAGTGGTTTTAGCTCTCCAATAAACTCCGGTGGTCCCAGCTCCTTCAACTGTTTAGCGGTGACCGTCCGAGAGTTTCCAGTGTTTCCACCTACATTTTGGACAGGAGCCACTCTCGCCTGCTGTTGCATGAATTGCATAAAGCCTCTGAAAATTCCATCATTCATCATTTGGTCAGTGTTGTTGTTTGCATGAAGATTGTCACCTTCCTAATGCACATTATCCTGATTATTGTTATGTGGTGAATCAACATTCTCGGATGTCATTTTTAGATACTGCCACAAAACAAAGGTTAATTGACATGTAACATATTATCCCTATATTCTGACCGACCAATTAAATACCAAATAAACTTAGGTAGGTCATACTAGCGAAGGAATTTCCCGTCTCTCCCCTCCTAGTTCTATTCTCACATCTTAGCCAGGGATCATATCCCTAAGCTTTGATATCAACCGTGATGCCCCCAAAATAGGTATACATCACCTATTCTGAGTCGCCAAATACATGGTACAGGATACAAATACAATCTTAAATATACAACATAAGCTGTGAGTTTTAATACAAATATTGTCTTTTAGACAGTATTCAAACTCAAAATAAGTCCTCAATACATTTATTATCACACTATTTCATAGAATAGTGAGGACTACTAATGCTATCATCCGGGTACCGTCACTCAGTACTGCCCGACTAGTCCCTCGCTACGTTCTCATTTCACAAGAGAACAATGAAAGCAAAAGGGTAAGCTCAACTAGCCCAAGAAAAAATATTATGACTAAGATAATGCGAATAAATTATCGTTAGCCTTCAACATGTTAAACCGATACAATATAACAAACATCAAGTTTAACTACAATGAACAAGCAATCCATTAGAAGAGTCAAGTAGAGAATAAAATCTACTATCTTCTATGATTTAAAAGGTTTTTCATCACTTTTATCATTTGGGACTCGACAATAAATAATCCACATCATCCTTTACTACCAATGATATTCTTTAGTATCACAACCACAAATTATCCATGCACTACGGGCCAAGGATATTCGTGTTTTCATCAATGGTCATGATCATGCCAACAATCGTCCATCAATGCACTACGTACAATGAGGATTTTACCACATCATTTGTAACATTACGGTCGTGATTATTACACCGATAATCCTCGGTCATAATCATACCAAGTCCATCTATGCACCACAGAGCCCACGAGATGACTTTCAATGAAATATAAACATGAGGATGATGACATTGATATACTTAATTCAATAAAACAAGTTCAAGAATTAATTTATCCAGAACCAATAACGTCAAATTGTCAACATGATATCGCTTTGTGGTGTAAAATTCAAGAATGCTCGTAAGAATATTTTCATGAAAAGATCTTTGGATGAAGCGCAAATATCAAGGATATTCCACTAATTTCATGGAGTATAGAAGTCAAAGTTTTAACCAACCGAGTATAATAAAGAATGGAATAACAAAAGAAATCACCATGCATGTGATAGATCGCATACGCAGTTATTCCAACGAGAATAATAAATAACGGAACCCGTGTCCGGCGCGTAAACGCATGCATGTGATATTCCAAATGTAATAATAAAGAATGGAATAACAAAAGTTCTCTTCATGAATACAATGTAAATAACATCCCTTACTTTAGTAGGAGATTGAATCTTTGTAGTAGTGTAATAATGTAATACTCTTCTTCTTTCTCTCTTATTCTCTCTATACTTTTTCTCTCTATAGCTTGAATGAATTCGTGAAAAATAATGAAGAACTAGGCCTCTATTTATAGAAGATTTCTAGCTTAGCACTTACAATGTGAAAAGGCAAGCGGCTTGACGACTGGTGATGTGAAAAGAAAAGTAGTTTGACGCCTGTAATGTGAAACACCAAGTGGTTTGATGCCTGTAATGTGAAACGACAATTGGTTCGACGCCTGTAATGTGAAACGACAATTGGTTCGACGCCTGTAATGTGAAACGACAATTGGTTTGGTTCGATGCCTGTAATGTGAAACGACAATTGGTTCGACGCCTGTAATATGAAACGACAAGTGGTTTGACGTCTGGTAAAGGTAATTACTATTGGTGAAAGAGACTCTTAGATGATGAAATATGGGCCCCCATAGAATAACCAAACTTACCACAAACGTCTCATAATAGACTCTTTATATACATCAAGAATTGAATAAATATTACCACAAATCATTTTATTTTTAATCAACACATATTTAATCTTTCAACAATTATTAATCATTAATATTATAACTTGTCGTCTCAAGTATTGATTTAATAATATAACATATTATATGAGATAATCTTGTGACAATAATTGAATCAATAATATAAAAGATATGATGCAAAGAATTATCGTAGCAATAATTGAGTATAACCGAGTGACTTCTCACGTAAGCATCAATAATCAATACCGTACTACTTACTATGCAACCACGCCGTAATAATGTACCTTTATTACATGGGTATTTCAATAGTTAACGGTAAAACTTCCGTAGATTGTTTTTATTAAAAGATAATTTTGTCGCTTTCTAACTCCGGCAATAATATTACATTAAGGGTCCACTAATGATTGTGTCATCGTACGAATATTCCCCGACAAAAAGAATATTCCCCGACCAAACGAATATTTTATAACAACTTGCTTATTTTGCAAAATTTATAAATATTACCCACAACTATAACATTATATCAAATCCACACTATAATATTCAAAAATGATATTTAGAGAAAATTAATCTTTATTCATAAAATTTGGGGTCTTACATATGATCCTTGGTTGAGATGTGAGACAAGAACTAGGAGGGGAGAGACGGGGAATTTCTTCGCTAGTATGACCTACCTAAGTTTATTTGGTATTTAATTGGTCGGTCAGAGTATAGGGATAATATGTGATATGTTAATTAACCCTTATTTTGTGGCAGTATTTGAAAATGACATCCGAGAATGTTGAGAATAGCAATGGAGCGCATGAGACCGTGAAGACACCTCTAATCACCAACCAAGATAATGTGATTAGAGATATCCATGTGGTGATAGAGGAATTAAAAGTTGCACTCAAGCTAGTCGCAAAGGTAGCAACTGAGAGTAAGGAAGAAGAGGAACCTGAGGAAGATTTATTAGAAGAACTTATTAATCAAAATGTAGAATTGCAAAATCGTATTCATGAGTTAAAAGAGAGTAAATTTGAAGAACCGGAAGGCGGTGCGTGGAGCAAAGGAATGTAACAATTCAAAATTGTATTACCCGATGTGCGATAGGCTTTAACAGGAGCGCTCTTTGGCGAGTATCACGATATTAAAGTCGGAATATGAGAATTCAAATGTCAAGGAGGAAATTGAAAGAAGAAACAATCGAACGCAGTGAGAATGAAAGATGCATGGGTAAAAGCCACACGACGCGTTTATATTGTGGAAAGAGAAGTCCGATCCAAGAAAGCTAAAATAGATGATATGTATTTCTCTTTTCGACAAAGAATTGGGAGAACCCAACATCGAGTTTTGAATTACCCTGTACATTGCGGTCAACCCCAATTCGATATGGATCGAAGGCTAATGATTCAGATCATGGAGCAGGAGTACGAAGAAGCAGTTGAGGGTGGAATATGCCCTATAGCGAAAGTCAATTCCAGTGGTAATGACGACACCAAAGAACCAAAGACTGTCCCGAACAAGTCAAATTCGGTAGTTTAAGGGAGAGCGTTTTTCGTGACGAGGAATCGAACGAAGTTATCACGGGTTAGTTAATTATAAATTTTTTCGAAGTCTATACCTTATTAGATACCGGTTCTACCCATTCTTTTATCTCTCTTGCTTGCGCTCAACGTTTAAATTTGACTCCTGAGAAAATAGACTTTGACTTATCTGTTGAAACTCTGTTGGGAGAAACCTTCATTACATGTGCTATCCAAGTCTTGGATGAGAGTCACAGTTTTGAATGATAATTCTATTGTTAATAAATTTCTTGACGTATTCTTGAAGACTTCTTAGCCTAACCCTAGAGCGTGAAATCGAATTTTTTATTGACCCCAGTATAAAACCCATTTCTAAAACCCTCAAATATTTCTTTACCTAAAACGATCGTATAATGTGCCAAAGACGTTGGCTCGAGCTGTTGAAGATTACGATCGTACCATTCAATACCATCGTGGGAAAAATGAACGTGGTAGCTAACGCGTTGAGTAGAAGATCGTATGCGTTTATGAGTGCGATGTTGTTAACACAATGACCCATCTCGTATAACTTACAAATGATGAAGATAGAGTTAAAGACTCTAGGGACCCACGTGAAGATAACGAATATACGATTATAATAGACTTTAATCGATAAAGTTAAAGCTGCTCAAGCGACATACTCAGAGCTGATGAATGTGAAGAAGAAGGTTCAAGAGGGCGTTATTCTAGAAATAAGAATCGATGAAGAAAGGAAATCTCAACCCTCGATTTTATTGGCCCATTTGAAATCCTTGATCGAGTAGGAACTGTGGCCTATAGACTCGTTTTACCGCCAAGTATGTCGCGTATTCATAACGTTTTTCACGTATCGATGTTACGTAAATATGTGGATGACCCGAACCACGTTATTAAATTAGAACTAGACGAGATAGTAGAAGATTTAACGTATGAAAAGCTACGTGTTAAAATCTTGGATAAGAAGGATCGTATTCAACACTCAAAGGTTATACCTCAAGAGTTAGAATTTGAAGTAAAGTCAAGGTATCCTCACCTATTCTAAGATACCGTAAGTAAATGCGTAAATTTTGAGGGCGAAATTTCATAAGAAGGGAGATTGAGACCTCCGAATTTTATGAATAAGATTTAATTTTTCTCGAAATATTTTTTTTAATATTATGGTGTGGATTTGATATAATGTTATAGTTGTGGGTAGTATTTATAAATTTTGCAAAGTATGCAAGTTGTCATAAAATATTCATTGGTCGAAATATTCTTTTATCGGGGAATATCCGTACGACGACACAATCATTGGTGGACCCCACAACAAAAGTATTGTCATATTTAGAAAATGACAAAATTATCATTTTATAAAAATAACGGCGAAAATGTTACCGTTAAAACTGTTGAACTACTAGGTAGTAAAAGTACAGTAATACGCATGGTAGCATAGTAGCAGTACGGTATTTGATTATTGATGTTTACGTGATAAGTCACTCGCTTATACTCAATTATTGCTACAAGATTTTTTTGCATCATATCTCTCTCATATTATTGATTCAATTATTGTCACAAAGATCATCTCATATAATATGATATATTATTAAATCAATAATTGAGACGACAAAGTTATTCATATTATTATTTGCAATATTGACAATGTTTAGAAGTTACACAAGGAGAGGTTTGGTCACCTAATTGTGCGCTTGATAAGGAGAAATCCTTATCGGAAATCCCCCTCTTTCCTTGGAACGACCTGGTTGTTAAATATTATGAGTTATAATATTAATGATGAATAAGTTCATGTTGATTAAAGATGAATTTTATAGTTCCATTATGTTGGAATTATTTGTGTTAGTGGAAATCGACATTTGTTTCAATAATAATTGATGTCTGGAGGTTATATTGTTCAATCGGGTATTCGGGGCACTTTTCGTGTCGGAGTTACTATTCACAAGTTACTATTCACCCGTAAGATATATTTCTTTTCGGTCCAAATCATTTTTGGGTACAATATTATTCCATGAGGAGATGTGCTAATTTTTCAGACCGTTGGTTGAAGATATAATAGTAAATAAATATGGACCGCTGGTGGAAAGTTATAATAGTAAATCAATATGGATCGCTGGTTTAAAGTTTTAATAGTAAATCAAGTATGGATGAATTTGCTTTAAGTTTTAATAGTAAACCAATACGGATATCCGTTTAAAAGTAAATCAATCTGGACCGTTCATGAATTAGTTACTATTCAGTCCATTCTCCTATAAATAGAAGCTCATTCCTTCATTATTTCTTACGAATTCACTGAAATTATAGAGAGAGAAACTAGAGAGAAATAAGAAAAGTATTATGCTACTTCACTACTCCAATATCCAGTTTCTTATAAGGTAAGGGATATTATTTGTTGTACTCGTAAGGGGTATTCTTTCTTTCTTATTCGTGAAGAGAACTTCTGTTATTCCATTCTTTATTATTCTGTTGGAATAACCTGTATACGCGGGATACCCTATACATAGTGAAATTCTTCTAATATTCCGTTCTTTATTATTCTGTCGAAATATCCTCGCTCATGCGCTTTTTTACCGGACTGGTTCCATTATTTATTATTCTATCGTAATATCCGATTACGCAGGTTTCTGTGGGACGATTCCATTATTTATTATTCGGTTTTAATATCCTCGTACATGCGTTTCTGTGGGACCGGTTCCATTATTTATTATTCTATTAGGAATAACATGTCATGCGATCTATCGCATTTATGGTGAATCCTTCATTATTCCATTCTTTATTATTCATTGGAATAACTTTTATACATGTGGATTATCACATGCATGGTGAATGATCCTTCAGATTAATTCCTTATTAAATTATGGAAATGATCCGTTTACGTGGATTACCGCATGCGATGCGCGAAAATCCATTTGCGACTTCATATATTCTATTATACTCAAATGGTTAAAGCTTTGGCTTCTATACTCCATGAAATTAGTGGAATATCCTTGATATTTGCGCTTCATCCAGTATCTTTTCATGGAAATATTCTTCTGAGCATTCTTGAATTTTACTCTACAAAGCAGTATCATGTTGACAATTTGAACGTTATTGGTTCCTGGATAAATTAATTTATAAATCTTTAAAATTTATTTTTGAACTTGTTTTATTGAATTATTATGTCATTGTCATCATCCTCATGCTTATATTGTGATGAAAGTCATCTTTGGCTTACGTGCATAGATGGACTTGGTATGATTATGACGAGGGATTATTCGGTATAATCATGACCGTAATGTGACAAATGATGTGGTAAAAGTCCTCATTGGCACCGTAGTTCATTGGTGGACGATTGTTGGTATGATTATGACCGTGGATTATTCAAGATAGTCATGACCATTGATGATTACATGAATATCCTTGGCCGTGGAGCAGGGATGATTCGATTTTATTTATTAAGCTGAGTCTCAGCGATAAAGTTAATGAAAAACTTTTTAAAACATAGAAGATAGTAGATTTTATACTTTACTTGACTCTTCTAATGGATTGCTTGTCCACTGTAGTTAAACTTGTTGTCTATTATATTCTATTAGTTTAACATTGTTGAAGGCTAATGATAATTTATTCTGCATTATCTTAGTCATAATATTTCTTACTGGGCTAGTTGAGCTCACCCTTTCTTTCACTTTTTCTCTTCGTGAAATGAGAACGTGTATTGGGACTAGTCGGGGAACAGAGTGATGGTCCTAGATGGTGCATTATTAGTCCTCACTATTCGTGAAATTGTGTGATAATAAATGTAATGAGGACCTGAATTTGAGTTTGTATACTGTCTATGAGGACTCCATTGAGAGTGGATATTGTCTAAAAGGCAATATTCTTGATTAAACTCTCAGTTTATGTTTTGTCATATTTTACACGATTGTTGTATAATTAAGTTGTATTTGTATTCAGTACCTTGTATCTCGCGACTCAAGATGGGTGATGTATACCTGTTTTGGGGGCGTCACACCCATCATCTTCGTGAAGTCCTCAAAACATGTTAGTAAAATACGAATAAAATATAGGATTCAACTATCGAATAAAAGAAGGGCAGAAATATAACTTATCGATTCAGAGCGAATTATGTTGAGCAGAGGTGTGCAATGTACTGTCCTTAAGTAGAAATTTCTCCCCTCAGAGAACTTTTCTCGGTGCTAAGGTCACTGACGAAATCCTACTCCAGGATTCAACGACTCTTCATGTAAGACCCCAACTTTTTATAAATAAAATTGAATTTTTTCTAATTATTATTTTGAATAATAAGGTGTTAATTTGATATAATGATTTGGTTATGGATGAAATGTGCAAATTTTGCAAAATAAGCAAGTGGTTATAAAATATTCATTGTTGTCGGGAAATATTCGTTTTGTCGTGGAATATTCTTTCTTGCTTGGGAATATTCGCATTTACGGCCAAGCGACCATTTGTGGGCCCCATAACGGAAAACGGGCCGATGAAGAAAACGACAAGTTTGAGTTTTTACAAATAACGACGTAGTTGTTACCGTTAACACTGTTGGAATACCCGGTGGTTAAAAGACAGTAATACGCATGGTTGCACAATAACACACGATATTGCACAGTAGAAACGTAGATTTGTAGGAGGTTTTCCGCATCAAAAGTATTTCACGCTAAAAGAGATATATTTTTAATTCTCCTAATTATGTTTAAATATATGATAACATGCATATTAAATCCTACAATTGACAAAGAAATATCGTGGTTAGATTATAATGTTATAAAATATAATGTGTTTTTTTAAAATTAATTTACAAATTTGATATACCATGACATTATTCAATTTGACTATTGAAGCTTGTTGGGCCATGATACTTTAACTATTGGGCCGGACCTATTAGGCACCTCCCTTATATTATATTCCTCATGCCTTAAATGTATTGGGCCTCTCATTTGGACCGGTCCACTATGTAAATTACAACTTAACCCATCTTTGACCGGTAATCATTACAAAAGATAACAGTTGGCTGTTATCTTCCACCTTTCTGCATGGCATTAATGAGGATGGGACTCAGATGACCGGCAGTGGCAAACAGTGGTAGCATGTAGTGGGTAAGCTGCACACTTTTGGTGAGATACCGGTACGTGGGAGAAAGTGTGTCGAACGGTGATGGGTGGTACCAGAACCCGGTTTGGAGTGCATATGGGAACGATCACACAAGAAAAATAGGTAACTAATCACTTATCCAAATTATTATCTCTCTCAGTACACTAGACATTATTTTACTCCATTGTTAACCTTGTGATTGCCGATACTGACTCTCACGCTAGAGCTATCCCCCGACGGTCAAGCCTTCAAGCTTTTGGTGTTAACTTGTTGAACTATGCAGGATATCGGACGCGTCTTGGTGATTGAGAAGTGAGGAAAGATCTTGGCGTTAACATTGGCACTAGAAGGAGGGCTGAGTTCTAGTGTCCTAAATATTTTCAATCACAAACTGTGTTCGTTCTACGTCAAAATCCATGGGGAAGAGTAGAACGCCTACACCTGAAAGACAGCCGATGGCTGCAAGTGAATCTGCACCACGAGTATCCGTCAAAGATCATTTGGGACCTGCAGTAAGTTCTCATGCTAGCACGGCTTCCAAACGTCCATCAGAGGATTCTCGTCTAAAGGCCGTGAGTAACGTTAAGCGAAGGCTGGTTTTCACGGCTGAGAAGGGATCTGGTCATGGTCAGAAACGGGTAGAAGGCACCTCGCCTAGAACTCAATACCGAGATGATTGGGATGATAAGGCCTCCAAGTTGGCCAAGATGGCAGACGAAACAGATTGGGCCATGGAGGTACTTTTGAAGCAACGACAGGATATAGCTGAACAGATGTCTCAGATGGCGAAGTTAAGGGATGAAGCGTCCAGCTATGTTCAGTCCGAAGAACACGGGGATCGAAGCGGGAAGGAACATGCCCATTCTGATCGTGAATCTCGGGGCCAACCTCGAGATCGAAGAAGGTGCAGAAGCCCTACTCCTCAAAGATCGAAGAGGGTACCTCACCCTGTCGGTTCTAAGAAGCAGGGTCGAAACAGACAGAGAGGCTGATCCAGGGAATACACTCCCGAGAATACAAAGAAGGCAATCTGCCTTGCACATTCTCACCATAGCGGCCGAGCTCAGGGACAAAGCAGATCCAGAGGACATACTCCTGAGAGTCCACTGAGGGCACCTCGCCCTGTGGACACTCATCGTCAAAAAAGTCCCGTAAAGATTGGGGATTCTACTGTTAAAGCCCGGTCTACTCAGAAGAGGAAAAGGTCGCCGGAGAAAGAAGCATCATCTCATCCAGAAGGAGTGGAATATCTGGTTAAAGAGCTGAAAGAACTTCGGAAACAGCTTGTCGAAGTCCAACAAACGAAGGATACTTCGGGAAAGAAGGCATCTCCTTTTTTTCACGGAGATTCTTAAAGAGAAAGCTGACCCCACCAAGAAGTTGCCCCACATAGAAAGCTATGATGGATCTGGGGATCCCTATGACCATAGTCAGGCGTTCGACCGACTGATAGATTATTATGACTTTAGCGATGCTGCTAAGTGTCATACCTTTGTCACAACACTCCGAAAGGATGCCAGGCAGTGGATGGGGACTTTGCCTTCAGATTCAATATCATCTTGGGCAGACATGTGCAGTAAGTTCTATGCTCACTTTGGGAGCAACAAAAGGAGTGGAAAACCAACCGGCTCATTGACTCAAGTTCGACAATATTCGAATGAGTCTTTGGGCCAATATGTAAAATGGTTCTGTGAAGCAGTCGGCCAAGTGACAGACCTGAATGACCTACAAGCCATTGGACTATTTCAGAATGGGTTAGATCTGGTCAAATCAGAAAAGTTGGTGAAGAAGTTGATGTTTCACCACCCGAAGAGTCTCGCTGAAGCCTTCGACAAAGCAGAAGGCTATATCGTGGTAGAAGAGGCCATGAATAGTCTCAAACGTCCTTCTTCAGATCGGCTTAAAGAGACAGATAGGGACAAAACAGAAGGGGGCCAGAAGAAGAATGAAGGTAATAAAGACCGCTATGATGGTGGGTCAAAGAAATACAATAACAACTGGAGATAGGGAGGAGGTCGTTCGTCTGCTCCTACCCAAAGAGTTAATAGGACGTACACTGTACTCAATACTGACAGAGCGGCCATCCTAGACCAAATCAAGCATCAACCTATATTCGAACCACCTCGAGATAACATTAAGCCCGAAAAAGGTAACTCTCGTAAATATTGCGATTATCATCAGGCTTCGGGTCATGATACAAATGATTGTGCTAGTTTGAAGGACTTTATCGAGAGAAAAGTTCAAAGTGGGGCCTTAGTTCAGTATGTGGCTGCAAGAACGACTCAACAAGCCCAAAGAGAGGATAGAGGGCTCATTGACTCAAATCAGAGCGGGATCAAGGCGTTGCCACTCTGGGCGGCTGCAAGGCATGTGGTAGATGTCATCACCGGGGGCACTTCTGGTAAGCTTGTTGGAAAGAAGTGCCGAAGCGACCTATATTCGGTCATGTCGGTGGCGGGTACCCTCCCGAAGACTGGCAGACTTTATCCTGGTATGGTAATCTCTTTTACTGATGAGGATTACCCTTCGAAAACCATCGAACCACATGAGGGATCATTGGTGGTGACTGCACAAGTAGGTTCGGTGGATATGAAGCGAATGATGATCGATAATGGGTCTTCTGTGGATATTCTGTATGCCCATGCTTATCAGAGGATGCATCTGGATGGGCAGAAGATGGAGATCGGGAAGGAGGCTCCTTTGTACGATTTCAAAGAACGATCCAAATCGAGTGGTTTGGAACTATTGAAATGCTTAGGTCATCTTCGGAATGGCCCCCCAACAGGTAGAAATAACTTGCAAATTTTATGTTGTGCATGTAGATTCTGCTTATAATGCCATTCTGGGGAGGCCTACTTTAACTGGTTTACAAGCTGTGACCTCAATACCTCATTTCAAAATCAAATTTCCTACGGCTCATGGGGTTGGTGAGGTGAAAGGAGATCTGGATCTGGCCAGAAGATGTTATAGAAATGTTGTGATCACTTCGGGAGTGGGGGTATCGAAATAGAAACGGACCATGGCGATAGAAATCGAGCCCTTCACTGAGAGCAGTTCAGAGCCATTAGTCATGCCAACTGGGGAAACATAAGAGATTGAGCTCATTCCTGGCAAGAGTCACAAGACAGTAAAAATAGGTTCGGGTCTGCCGGAACCTCTCCGGACGAACCTCATGGAACTCCTACACTGCTATGTTGACATCTTTGTGTGGGAACCTCAAGATATGACGGGGGTGAGCAGGAAGATTGATGAGCACCGATTAGAAGTAGACCCATCAAAGAAGCCGGTTCGACAGAAGAGGAGGATCTTTGCGCCTGAGCGCCAACGAATCATCGATAAAGAGATTGCCAAGCTGTTAGTTGCTGACTTCATCTTTGAGATCGACTACCCGTAGTGGATGGCAAATGTGGTGCTGGTCCAGAAGCAGAATGGAAAATGGCGAGTCTGCATCGATTATACAGATCTGAATAAGGCTTGTCCTAAGGATTTCTACCCGTTGCCCCACATCGACCAGCTCATTGATGCAACTTTGGGGTATGCTTTATTGATCTTCATGGATGCATTCTCTGGGTATCACCAAATTTCTATATGTAAAGAGGATATACCGAAGACGGCGTTCATTACACATCGTTCGGTATATGCCTACAAGAAAATGACCTTTGGCCTAATCAATGCCGGGGCCACATACCAGAGGATGATGAACTACGTCTTCCGATATCAATTGGGCAAGAACATGGAGGTGTACGTGGATGACATGATTGTCAAAAGCATGCAGGTGCAGAAACACTTAGATGATTTAGAAGAGTGCTTTCAGACAATTCGTCATCACAACCTGAGACTGAATCCTACTAAGTGCACCTTCGGATTAGGGGCTGGCAAGTTTCTGGGTTATCTTGTCAGTCAGAGAGGAATTGAAGCTAACCCGGAGAAGATTCAAGAAATTCTGAATATGAAGACTCCTCGGTCATTTAAAGATGTTCAACGTCTGACTGGAAGGATTGCAGCATTGAGGAGGTTCATGTCCAGGTCGGTAGAAAGATGTTTGCCGTTTTTTGATAATTTGAAAGGGCCGAAGAATGCAAAGACGTTCCAGTGGACTTCGGAATGTGAAGACGCCTTTCAGAGCATAAAGTCCTATTTGTCTTCTGCGCCTTCGTTGGTGAATTCCACTCCTGCTGAGCCTCTATATTTGTACTTGGCAGCTAGTTCATTGGTAGTAGGAGTAGTTTTGGTGCGAGAAGTTGGGGGTAAGCAGCACCCGATTTACTATGTAAGCCATATCCTTCGGGATACTGAAACAAGGTACCCAAACATTGAAAAGTTTGCTTTTGCTTTGATGATTACTAGTCAAAAGCTTAGGCAATACTTCCACGGTAGATTGTTGGTGGTATACACAGATCAGCCTTTGAAGAAAATTATGGGCAAACCTGAGGTTTCGGGGAGATTAGCTGCATGGACGATGGAGTTGTTCCAATTTTTCATTGAATATCATCCCCGAACTTCCATCAAGGGACAGGCTTTGGCTGATTTTGTGGTCGAGTGTTCATTTTCTGAGGCGGATGATGCTGGGACAGAAGCTGAAGGGTCTGATAGAGTAGTCGCAGTTCTTCAACAGAAGCAGAGCTCGTGGATGTTGTATACAGATGGGTCTTCTACTTTGGACATCGATTGGAGCGAGGATCATTTTGACAAGCCCGAGGATTCAAAGTCAAGTGAGCCATCGATTCGGGTTCGTGGCAAACGAAACAATGAAAGCGAGTATGAGGGTATTGGCGAGGTTTACGATTGGCTAAGAGTCTCGAAGTGCAAAGAATAGTCATCTTCAGTGATTCTCAGTTGGTCATCAAGCAAGCCTCAGGGGAGTATGAAGCTCGAGGTCCAAGGATGGTCAAATACCTGGCAGAATTGAAAGATCAGCTTCAGTATTTCCAGTCCTACGAATTTCAAGGAGTTGATCGTAACGATAATTCCATTGCCGATGCACTCTCGAAGCTGGATACTACGGATGCTAATATTTTTGATGGATCCGTTTACTTGGAAATTCTCCAGCATCCTAGCGTTCATCATGAATTGATAATGTGCATTGATCGTACCAATTGCTGGTTGACTCCATATCTGGAGTATCTGGCAGATGGCGTCCTTCCTTCGGATTAGATGCTGGCCAAGAAGATCAAATATAAGAGTGCTAACTTCGTTTTGATAGATGGAGATCTTTTTCGATGGGCCTTCTCATCTCCATTGCTGAAATGTTTGACTCCGTCCGTAGCTGAATATGCTCTCCGAGAAGTTCACGAAGGCATCTGTGGCGACCATATGGCTGCTAAGTCATTAGCCTACAAAGTACTTCGTCAGGGATACTACTGGCCTACCATATTCAAGGAAGCAACGGAGTATGTCAAGAAATGCGAGAAGTGTCAACTCAATAGCCGATCCCACATCAGCCACCAAAAGAGCTATACTCGATCTTATCTCCTATACCTTTTGTTGTCTGGGGGGTTGATATACTGGGTCCATTGCCGAAAGCTAAAGGTTAGGTCAATTTTGTTATAGTTGCCATCGATTATATGACCAAATGGGTATAAGCGAAGCCACTTAGGTTAATAACGGAACAGGAATGCTTGAAGTTCATAAAAGAGTCAGTAGTGTTTCGTTTTGAAATTCCTAAGGTGGTGATTTCGGACAACGAAAGTCAATTTGTGGGATCAAAGTTTGAAGCATTTTTAAAGGAGTTGGGAGTTCAGCACCGAAAGACTTTAGTAGCTCATCCTCAGTCAAACGGGCAAGTCGAAGTGACCAACAGAACGCTATTGAATGGGATCAAGCGTAGCCTGGATGAAGCTAAGGGAAGATGGCCAGAAGAGCTGCTCAGAGTGTTATGGGCTTATCGGACTACTCCGAGGACTACAACAGGGGATTCACCTTTCAGACTGGCCTATGGTACTGATGCCTTAGTCCCAGTTGAAATTGGATCTCCAAGTCTTCGGGTCAGTCAATTCAAAGAGATCTACAACGAAGAAGGGCTGAAAGTTAATCTTGATCTACTTGAAGAAGTCAGAGAAACGGCCTTGATCAGATTGGCAACCTATCAGTGAAGAGTGGCTAAGCATTACAACAAGGGGGTAAAGCTTCGCAGATTTGAAGTGGGAGATTTTGTTCTCAGAGAAGTCGAAGCATCTACACCTCAGAATTTGAGAAAGCTGATGCCGAACTGGGAAGGACCGTATGAAGTCATAGAAGTACCTAAGCCGGGAACTTATCGGTTGAGGGCATTAGATGGATCAGAAATTAAAAATACTTGGCATCTTTGGCGGGCTTCAAAATATTTTCAGATGAATACGATTGTCGTGATTACAATCTAAGTCTCAGAAATGTTTAAGTCCTCATCAATAAAAGTTCTTTTTTTCTCAACAAGTCTTGTCTTCGTTGTTGTTCACTACATTGGTATAAGGAGGTTCGGGTGGACTCGCTGACCATTCGATGGTAGCCTTTATGGCAGGTGGTCCTTATGAGTTTGTCAGACCCTTCGTGGTAGGAAAACGTCATTGGTGTAAGGAGGTTCGGGTGGACTCGCTGACCATTCGATGGTAGCCTTATTGGCAGGTGGTCCTTATGGGTTTGTCAGGCCCTTCGTGGTAGGAAAATGCCATCCTTTAGACGTTGTCAGGCCCTTCGTGGTAGGCAATTGTCGTCCTTATGGGTTTGTTAGGCCCTTCATGGTAGGCAAATGTCATCCTTTAGACGTTGTCAGACCCTTCGTGGTAGGCAATTTTCGTCTTTATGGGTTTGTCATGCCCTTTGTGGTAGGCAAATGTCATCCTTTAGACGTTGTCAGGCCCTTCGTGGTAGGCAATTGTCGTCCTTATGGGTTTGTCAGTGTGAGACCCCAGATTTTATGAATAAAAATTTAATTTTCTCGAAATAATTATTTAAATATTATGGTGTGGATTTGATATAATGTTATAGTTGTGGGTAATATTTATAAATTTTGCAAAGTACGCAAGTTGTTATATAATATTCGATTGGTGGGGAATATTCTTTTTGTTTGAGAATATTCGTATGACGGCCATACAATCATTAGTGGACCTACAGAATCGGAATTATTGTTTGATTGAGAAAACGACAAAAATACTTTATGAAAATAACGGCGGAAGTTTTACCGTTAATCTGTTGAAACACCCTTGTTAAAAAGTAAAAGAATACGCCGTATATTACAACAAAAGACACACGGTATTGATTATTGATGCTTACGTAATAAGTCACCGCTTTTGTTTTATTGGTATTATTAATGTAATAAAAAATACTTTTATAAAGTTATTCTATAAATAGAATATATTATATTCTATTATGCATAGTGTTGCATAGTGTTCCATGCATAGTATTTTGCATATTAAAATCTTTTTATATACAATAGAATACTTTTATAAAGTTATTCTATAAATAGAATATATTATATTTTATTATGTATAGTATTTGCATAGTGCTCTGCATAATGTTTGCATAGTAAATTTTTATAAAGTTATTCATTTTATTAGATTATAAATAGAATATATTATATTTTATTTAAAAGATTTTGCTTTAAATATGGACCGTCAGATTAAAGTAAATCAATCTGGATCGTTCATGAAGTAGTTACTATTCAGTCCATTTTCCTATAAATAGAAGCTCATTCCTTCATTATTTCTTACTTAATTCAATTTGAAACTCTGTAGAGAGAAATTATAGAGAAACTATAGAAAAGTATTCTCGCTACTTCCCTACTCTTATATTCAGCTTTTTTTACGGTAAGGATGTTATTTGTTGTACTCATGAAGAGAACTTCAGTTATTCCATTATTTATTATTCTGTTGGAATAGCTTTGTATCTGTGAGCTACCCTATACGTGGTGAAATTCTTCTTCGGTTCTTTATTATTCTTTCTAATATCCTCATCGGTGCAATTTACTTTGACTTCGGTTCCATTATTTATTATTCCGTTCTTTATTATTCTGTTGAATATATCACGTGCGTGCGCGTTCTGTGGGACTGGTTCAATTCTTTATATTCATTGGAATATCCTCGTCTCATGCATTTTACGCTTGACTGGTTCCGTTATTTATTATTATTCTGTTGAATAACTCATGTATGCGGTCTATCGCATGCATGGTGATTTCTTTTATTATTCCATTCTTTATTATACTCAATTGGTTAAAACTTTGACTTCTATACTCCATGAAATTAGTGGAATATCCTTGATATTTGCGCTTCATCCAGTATATTTTCATGGAAATATTCTTCTGAGCATTCTTGAATTTTACTCCATAAAACGGTATCATGTTGACAATTTGGACATTATTGGTTCCTGGATAGATTAATTCTTGAACTTGTTTTATTGAATTCTTATATCATTGTCATCATCCTCATGCTTATATTATGTTGAAAGTCATCTGTGGCCTGTAGTGCATAGATGGACTTGGTTTGATTATGACCAGGGATTATTCGGTATAATCATAACCGTAATGTTACAAATGATGTGGAAAAAGTCCTCATTGGCCCGTAGTGCATTGATGGACAATTTTTGGTATGATTATGGCTATGGATTCTCTTTGGCCATAGTGCAAAGATGAATTGTTTTATGGCATGATCAGGACCGTTGATGAAAACATGATTATCTTTAGCCGTAATGCATGGATAATTCATGGTCGTGATACTAAAGAATATCCTTGGCCATAGTGCGGGGTGATTTGATGATGTGGATTATTTATTAAGTCGAGTCCCAAATGATAAAAGTGATGAAAAACCTTTTAAATCATAGAAGATAGTAGATTTTATTCTCTACTTGACTCTTCTAATGGATTGCTTGTTCGCTTGCAGCTTAAACTTGATATTTATTATATTTTATCGCTTTTAACATCACTTGAAACTAACGATAAATTATTCTGCATTATCTTAGTCATAATATTTCTTACTGGGCTAGTTGAGCTCACCCTTTCTTTCACTGTTCTCTTCAGGAAATGAGAACGTAGCTGGGACTAGTTGAGGAACAGAGTGATGGTCCTAGATGTTGCATTAGTAGTCCTCACTATTCTGTAAAATAGTGTGATAATAATTGTAATGAGGACTCCTTTTGAGTTTTTATACTCTCTAGTAGACAATATTTGTATTCAAACTCACAGTTTATGTTTTGTCGTATTGCATACCTATACGTTGTATTATTAAGTTGTATTTGAATTACATACCATGTATCTGGCGACTCAAGATGGGTGATGTATACCTAATTTTGGGGCGTCCACGGTTTGGTATGAAAGCTTAGGATATGATCCCACAGCTAGGATGTGAGAATAGAACTAGGAGGGAGAGACAGGAATTCCTTCGCTAGTATGACCTACCTAAGTTTATTTGGTATTTAATTGGTTGGTCAGAATATAGGGATAATATGTGATATGTCAATTAACCCTTATTTTGAAACTATATTCTAGAATGATATCTGAAATACAGGAGATGAGAAATGGGAAAATCATGATAGAGAAGAAATAACCGGGAAGGTACAATTCGAAAAGAAAACAAGGTATGTTTTAGTTGTGGAAAAGAAGGTCACCTAGCTCGATTTTGTCGTGTAGTGAAGTCAAGTACAGTTGGGACGGTGGCACCAAAGGCGGATACGAACAAAATAATGTCGGTGGTTTCAGGAAGAGCGTTTTTCGTGACTTCTCAAAAAGCGAGTAACTCGAACGAAGTTAGCACGGATTAGTTAATTATAAATTTTTGCGAAGTCTATACCTTATTAGATACCGGTTCTACCCATTCTTTTATCTTTCTTGCTTGCGCTCAACATTTAAATTTAACCCCAGAGAAGTTAGACTTTGACTTATTGGTTGAAACTTCGTTAGTAGAAGCTTTTGTTACCTCCACTATTTATAAATCTTGTTCAAATCAACACTTTCACGTTACGTGTCGATCTTGTCTCTTTGAAAATACTTGCCTTTGATGCGATTTTAGGAATCGATTGGTTAACTACTCATCATGTTTTTTGTAAGGTTGTTAGCTTTCATATTCCTAACCAACCTGTTATGCGAATTCAAGCAACCGAACCACTAAAGTCAATTATTGTCATATCAAACCATAAGTAAAGAGCCCCGGTCTTTCGTTGTTGACTTTCTTGTGTGGAATACACCGAAGCCAGACTTTCTGTAGGCGACGTCGTGAATGACGATGACAAGTTGATAGGTATCAATGTGACGTACTATCCAAGTCTTGGATGAGAGTCACAGTTTTGAATGATATTTCTATTGTTAATAAATTTCTTGACGTATTCTTAAAGACTTCCTGGTCTACCTTAGAGCGTGAAATCAAATTTTATATTGACCCCAGTACAAAACCCATTTCTTAAACCCTCAAATATTTCTTCAACTAAAATGAACGTAACATGCGCCAAAGACGTTGGCTCTAGTTGTTGAAGATTACGATCATACCATGCAATATCATTGTGGAAGTGCGAACGTGGTAGCTGACGCGTTAAGTAGAAGATCGTATGCGATTACAAGTGCGAATATATGAACCTACGTGAAGATAACGAATATACGAGTAGAATCAAATTTAATCGATAAAGTTAAAGCCACTCAAGATACACACCCAGAGCTGATGAATGTGAAGAATTAAGAAGGTTCAAGAGGACGTTATTCTAGAAGCAAGAATCGATGAAGAGAGGAAATCTCAACCCTCAATTTAATTGGTCCATTTGAAATCCTCGGTGAAGTAGGAACTGTGACCTATAGACTCGTTTTACCACCAAGTATGTTGCGTGTTCAGAACGTTTTTTTTCGTATCGATATTACGTAAATATGTGGACGACCCGAACCACATTATTAATTTAAAACCGGACGAGATAGCAGAAGATTTAACGTATGAGGAGATACGTGTTAACATCTTGGATAAGAAGGATCATATTCGATGCTCAAAGGTTATACCTCAAGAGTTAGAATTTGAAGTGAAGTCAAGGTATCCTCACCTGTTCTGCATACTAGGTACGTACGTAAATTTCGAGGGCAAAATTTTATAAGGAGGGGAGATTGTGAGATCCCAGATTTTATGAATAAAAATTTAATTTTCTCGAAATAATTTTTTTAAATATTATGGTGTGAATTTGATATAATGTTATAGTTGTGGGTAAAATTTATAAATTTTGCAAAGTACGCAAGTTGTTATATAATATTCGATTAATCGGGAAATATTTTTTTTGTCGGAGAATATCCGTACGACGGTACAATCATTGGTGGACTGTGACGCCCCAAAATTGGTATACAACACCTATTCTGAGTCGCCAAATACATGGTATAGAAAGCAAACTACAACTTCAATAATACAATTGTCGTGCAAAATACGACAACACATACTGTGAGTTTAAATACAAATATTGTCTTCTAGACAATATCCACACTCAAATAAGTCCTCATTACAATTATTTAAACACTATTTTACAGAAATAGTGAGGATTGCTAAAACATCTTTCTAGAACCATCACTCCATACCCCGACTAGATCCTGCTATGTTCTCACCTCCTGAGAAGAAAAATGGAACAAAAAGGAAAAGGGTGAGCTCAACTAGCCTAGTAAAGAATATTATGACTAAAATAATATACAACAAATTATCATTACTCTTCAACAGGGAAAAATCTGATAAAATATAATAGACAACAAGTTTTAGATCAACAACTGCAGCGGAAATAGCAATCCATTAGAAGAGTCAAGTAGAGAAAGAATTCCACTATCTTCTAAGATTTAAAAGTCCATCATCAATATTTTATCCCTGTAACATCAATCAATATACATCTTGAATCAAATATTCATCTTTGCACTACTGGCCAAAGATATTCATTTGTATCACCAGTTAGTCATGTTCTTCTCAACACCTGTTCATCTTTGCACTACGGGCCAAAGATATTCATCAATTAATCATTTATCTTTGCACTACAGGCCAAAGATATTTAGTAATATCATCATTTAGGACTGAGGATGATGAAAAATATTTTAAAGAAAATGAATCCAAAGAGATGAAGGACAAATAGTAAGGATTCGTATAACAGTTTATCCAAGATCAATAATACTCCATAATAACCAATTTTGAAGCAAAATTCAAGAATAAAGATCAAAACAAGGATACAATCAAAGATAGTAACCATAATAGACATCTTGGACAAAAAGAAGAAAATTTTATTTTTTCGGTGAATAGTGTCGTATTCGTGAATAGTGTCGTATACGTGAATAGTAACCCCGACACAAAAAGTTCCAAATTTGATAAAAATTCAGATCAATACTTTGGCATAATGATATTGAAGAAATAATATCATATATGAAGAAAATAACATCCCTTACCTCAAAATATCCGTACTTCTGACTGAATTTCGGATATAGTGCTGACAGAAACTTGTACTAAAAATAGAAACTCACAAAGTATCTAAATACTCTCAAAATACGCTCGATAATATAGAGAAAGAAAGAGAGAAAGCTTATGTTTCTGGTGTGATTTTCAATTCTAACTTACCCTTGAATTTATAGGAAAATGTTAGCAGACTTGACCTGCAACCTGATGGCTTTACCTGCTACTATTCCCACCCACCATATTTGAAATAAAATTCAGCACATTTCTTTACCAACCACAAGTGGGGCCCACCAATTCTAGAATTTTCCACCAAAATGATAAATTGCGAAAATTCAACAATTTCTGAACCAGTCACCTCTTAAAATTCATAACAAATCATACGTTAATTTTTAACGGTTCAAAATTTGTGGACATATACTCAACTTATATATGTATAATATATCCAAAAATTACAACAATCCAACGGTCAGATTAAAAATTATAACTCACGCAATATATCTCAAAAACACTGGTTTAATTTTTAATACCTCCATTTCGACAAAAATACTGATAAAACACCTCAACATTAACTACTTCATTTTTAACCAAAATAAATATATCTAACATTTATATCCACATAAAATAAATATTTCCTTATCATATGAATCAATAATTAATTATTCACAAATAATATTACGAAATCACATTTATGATGAACCAGTAGTTCCTGGAAAGAGGGCTTTCCAATAAGAATTTCTCCTCATCGGGCGCCGCAATTAGGTGACCAAACCTCTCCTTGATGTAATTATCTAGACATTGCCAATAATGTTATCTAATAATATTATTCAAATAATATGAATTATTGATCCGATAATGGGAAATATCGTGTGCGATGACAATTATTGAAACAACAATAATATAAAATATCAACGCAAAGAATTATTGAATAATTAAAATAAAATATTAAACAAGAATTCATCGTAATAATTATTGAGTAGTGCCTTCTTACATAAGGATCAATAATTCATCAATCACAGTGCATCCACGCCAGATATCAGATTTTAACCACATAGGGTATTCCAACAAAGTTAATTGTAATAACTACGCCTGTTATTTATAAAAACTCAAACTTGTCGTTTTCTTCATCCGACAATTATTTTGTTATGGGGCCCACAAATGACTGCGCCGTCATACGAATATTCCCCGACAACAATGATTATTTTATAACCACTTGCATATTTTGCAAAATTTGCACATTTCACCCATAACCAGATAATTATATCAAACTAATACCTTATTATTCACAATAATAATTAAAGGAAATTTGATTTTATTTATAATAAGTTGGGGTCTTACATGGACCCCGCAACAGAATTATTGTCAGATTGAGAAAACAACAAAAATACTTTATGAAAATAACAGCGGAAGTTTTACCATTAACTGTTGAAACACCCGGTGTTAAAAATACTGATATCTGGCGTAAATACAGAACAACACCTGTATTGATTATTGATGCTTACATAATAAGTCGCTTTCGCTTTTGTTTTATTGGTATTATTAATGTAATAAAATGTAATACTTTTATAAAGTTATTCTATAAATAGAATATATTATATTCTATTATGATAAGTGTTGCATAAATGTATCGCATAGTGTTTTGCGTATTAAAATCTTTTTATATAAAATGTAATACTTTTATAAAGTTATTCTATAAATATAATATATTATATTTTATTATGCATAGTGTTTGCATAGTAAAATCTTTTATAAAGTTATTCGTTTTATTAGATTATAAATAGAATATATTATATTTTATTTAAAGATTTTACTTTAAATATGGACCGTCAGATTAAAGTAAATCAATCTGGACCGTTCATGAATTAGTTACCATTCAGTCCATTTTCTATAAATAAAAGCTCATTCCTTCATTATTTCTTACAAATTCACTGAAACTCTAGAGAGAGAAATTATAGAGAAACTATAGAAAAGTATTCTGCTTACTTCCTTACTCTTATATTCAGTTTTTTTACGGTAAGGGATGTTATTTGTTGTACTCATGAAGAGAACTTCTATTATTCCATTATTTATTATTCTGTTGGAATAGCCTGTATACGCGGGCTACCCTATACATGGTGAAATTCTTCTATTATTCAGTTCTTTATTATTCTTTTGGAATATCCTGTCGGTGCAAATTTCGCCTGACCTGGTTCCATTATTTATTATTCCGTTCTTTATTATTCTGTCGGAATATCCTCATGTCGTGCATTTACGCCGGACCGGTTCCATTCTTTATTATTCTCATTGGAATATCCTCATCATGCGTTTTTGGCGGGACTTCGTTCCGTTATTTATTATTACATTTGAATAACTCGCCTGCATGCGCAAGCTATCGCATGCATGGTTATTTCTTTTGTTATTCCATTCTTTATTATCCTCAGTTGGTTAAAACTTTGACTTCTATACTCCATGAAATTAGTGGAATATCCTTGATATTTGCGCTTCATCCAGTATATTTTCATGGAAATATTCTTCTGAGCATTCTTGAATTTTACTCCACAAAACAGTATCATGTTGACAATTTGGACATTATTGGTTCCTGGATAAATTAATTCTTGAACTTGTTTTATTGAATTCTTATATCATTGTCATCATCCTCATGCTTATATTATGTTGAAAGTCATCTGTGGCCTGTAGTGCATAGATGGACTTGGTATGATTATGATCAGGAATTATTCGGTATAATCATAACCGTAATGTTACAAATGATGTGGAAATAGTCCTCATTGGCCCGTAGTGCATTGATGGACAATTTTTGGTATGATTATGGCTATGGATTCTCTTTGGCCATAGTGCAAAGATGAATTGTTTTATGGTATGATCAGGACCGTTGATGAAAACATGATTATCTTTAGCCGTAGTGCATGGATAATTCGTGGTCGTGATACTAAAGAATATCCTTGGCCGTAGTGTAGGGGTGATTTGATGATGTGAATTATTTATTAAGCTGAGTCCCAGCGATAAAAATGATGAAAAACCTTTTAAATCATAGAAGATAGTAGATTTTATTCTCTACTTGACTCTTCTAATGGATTGCTTGTTCCGCTGTTGTTAAACTTGATATTTATTATATTTTATCAGTTTAACACTGTTGAAGGCAGGCTAACGATAAATTATTCTGCATTATCTTAGTCATAATATTTCTTACTAGGCTAGTTGAGCTCACCCTTTCTTTCACTGTTCTCTTCAGGAAATGAGAACGTAGCTGGGACTAGTCGGGGAGCAGAGTGATGGTCCTAGATGTTGCATTAGTAGTCCTCACTATTCTATGAAATAGTGTGATAATAATTGTAATGAGGACTCCTTTTGAGTTTTTATACTCTCTAGTAGACAATATTTGTATT
This sequence comes from Panax quinquefolius, assembly GCA_020205615.1. NCBI lineage: Eukaryota > Viridiplantae > Streptophyta > Magnoliopsida > Apiales > Araliaceae > Panax > Panax quinquefolius. The sequence continues at coordinate 17,160,110 of CM035166.1, read as the reverse complement.
CAAACTCACAGTTTATGTTTGGTCGTATTATACACGACAGTCGTATTATTAAGTTGTATTTGAATTCTGTACCATGTATCTAGCGACTCAAGATGGGTGATGTATACCTAATTTTGGGGGCGTCACAGTCAGGCCCTTCGTGGTAGGCAAATGCCATCCTTTAGACGTTGTCAGGCCCTTCGTGGTAGACAACTGTCATTCTTTATACTTTGTCAGACCCTTCGTGGTAGGCAAATGTCATCCTGTGGTTTTGTTAGGCCCTTCAAGGTAAACAAATTCTCTATGAAGCAGATCTATCTTGCACTTCGGTAACGAATAAGTATTCCTTTACTTTATTACCAAAATTTTCTAAGTGTTGAGTTCAGATTACCTCATTATTTAACTTCATCTTATCTGTTATATGACTTGCCTAGTTGTTAACTAACATTTTAAGCTAAGTTCATAAAGAGCTTGTATATTTTTCAAAATCATTAATAACTGCACCGAAGTCATAAGGAACGAAGCCCATATTTCATTAATATTTAAACTGATTACAAAAGATGGAAAATTTTACAGAAATCCTATAAGCTAAGAGAAGGGAAACTCGTCTTCAGGCGTTAGCTTCGTCTCCAGAAGAATCGAGTATGGTCGGATCAACCTTAGCTGTGACAAGTTTTGCCTTGTCCTTGCTTCGGCATTCATAGTACCCGTCAGAAAACATCTGGACCACCTTCTCATTCAGCTCATTGGACTGACGATATTCTTCCTGGATTTGCTTGCGAAGCTCTTCGGTCAATGGGGGACCTAAATCTTCCAAGGCTTTCAATTTATCCTAAAGCTCACGACGCCTGGTCAAATGTCTCTCTTTGTCATCGCGAGCCTGCTCTTGAAGATTGTCAACTTGTATAGCCAATAGTTCTTCATTTCTAAGCCTCAGATCGCATGGTTCTGAGTGTCAAGATCAACGTTCAGACTCATCATCTCTTGCTGGCTGGCCTTCATCTTCTTCAGTTCCTCCTTGCAGATCTTCAGCTCCTCCATTCTTTGAGTTAGATCCTTCTGGAGGTTTTCATTATTGAAGAGAGCAGTGCCGAGGTCACCTCTTTCCTTAGTCAAAGTTGACTTCAGAATGATGTTCTCTCGTCTGGCTGCATCCTCTTCGGCTTCAACTTCTGAGTAGCAAGGAAGAAGACGTCCGAAGACCGCATTCGCCTATGAATGATCACGAACAGTCAGCTAATCTTCGAGAGATATATAATTTTATATAAGCATAAAAAATGACAAGTTACCTTGGCGTGATAGCTCATGCCTTCCTTGATTAGGTCCATGATTGAGCTATTGCCAAACCGATGCTCATCGGTCTCTCTAACAAATGAATTAAAGAGTTGGAAAGGGAAATTGGCATTGAATTGGGGCCATAAGTTGGAGACCCCATCGTATCATTTTGAAACTCATCGACAGAAGGCCTTGAAAAGAAGGGCGTACGTTCTTCACGGAGAGGTGATGGTGTAGGATCTGTGTATATGTTCTCGTGGGATGGCGAAAGAACAAGAGTAAGTTCCCGAGTTGGTGAAGGGATAGATGATGAATTTGGTTGATCTGGAGTAGGCCCTTCGGGTGGTGGCGGTTGATCATCTGAAGGTTGTTTTTTTTTTCGAGAAGAAATTGAAGCCTAGGTTGTTCTTCATGTTCCTCTTCGGAAACCTGAATTTCCACTGGGCCAGTGGGAACCCGAAGCTCATCGGCAGATAGAGGAATTACCTTAACCCGCCTTTTCTTGATACGAAGAGCCTGCATCCGTTCGTTTGCAAGCATATCGATCAAGCTGGAGGTAGAGATCGGTTGGGATTCTTGGGAGATACCTCTTGGCTTTCGAACAGCTCTCTTCTTCTTGCGAGGTCAGAGAGTCTCTTCGACAACTTTGGGTTCTATAGGAAGATCTTCGGCATCTGGAGCCTCAGAAGCCGGAACCTCTTCCTGGGGGGTGATGGAGCTTTGCCCGAGAGAAACTTTTCCAAGTCCCTTCGGTCCATCGATGAAGGTTTGATCAAAGATACTGCAACAGAAAAACACATTTTGTTAGATCTATTCACAATAATAAACTCAGAAGTTTTATTTCAGTAAAAATTTGAGACTTACATTTGTGGTCATATAACCAAGCTTGTTTGGTAAGAAGACTGTAACTCCATTCCTTCTTTAGGAAGTTGTCCAGGAGTTCAATCATTTCATTAACGCGTTCTTCGGCTATATCCCCAAAGTCGGCAAATACTTTGTCCAACTTAGTCCAGTCTGGCAGAGAGGCAATTTCTGGCCCTTTGACGAAGAGCCACTGCTCATGCCATCCTCGGTTACTGGAGGGAGTGTTGATCAGAGACCGTCTCTCAAAATTCTCTCCGGGTTTTGCAGCTATTTTGCTCAAAACTTTGAAACCCTTCTATCTGGACTTGGTGACACTGTATATTGAGAAGAAGAAGTCGAGAGTGGGGGAGACACCCACTTCGTGACAGAAGGCGACAAACGCCAAGATGTGAATGTAGGAGTTCGGGACCAGTTGGGCGAATTTGACGCCAATGAACCCCAGGAGTGTAACCAAGAAGACATGTAAGGGGAATCGAACCCCTTTTTCCAGAAATGTCAGAGGCATGGCCGTCCAGCCTTCAGGGCATTGATACATCCTCTCAGTGGCGGTGGGACGGCGAAATTGGTGGGTCGCCGGAACCTGGTACCGTTCATATGCGTTTTGAACGTCTTTCTCAGTCAGAGTTGATACAGTGTTGGCATGGGTGAATTGTTCTGCATTCTGGAAGAAGATGGAAGGGTTAGGAAGAGGTTTTTTCAGTATACTTTTGCTTGGGGTACCAGTGGGGTTAGGGTTTGACCCCGAAGCGGCCTTACTAGGGCTAGGTGTAGGAGGAATATTGGTAAGAGGAATGGCATGGATTGGAGTGGCGTTAGCAGAACCAGAAGACGCCATTGTTGATAATTTGCAAAGAAGAGTAAGAAATCTGAGAAAGAAGGAATTCTAGAGCTCGAAAAGGCGTCTGAAATTTGAATTGATAGGTAAGTTGTCAATTTGGGGGGAAATTACCTTTTATACTAGGCGGTTACACGTTGTACGAGGGCGTCGCATTTAATTGACAGCAATGATGGAGAAGTTGGGGAGGTAGCGTCTATTTTTGGTCCTAATTGCTAATTGGGTTGGGCTTCTCTCGTGTGGACTTATGGATTCATTTGAATTAATGGCTGGTGTTAGTCAGTTGGGTCTCAGTGAGATTCCTCTTAGCCCCTTTTGATTTACTACAAATCTTTTTCATTATGGACTTATATTCTTTACAGTCTTCCATTAAACATCCTGTTTAATAAAAGACTGAGAGGCAATGTTGGGCCATGATACTTTAACTATTGGGTCGGACCTATTGGGCTTCTCCCTTATATTATATTCCTCATGCCTTAAATGTATTGGGCATCTCATTTGGACCGGTCCACTATGTAAATTACAACTTAACCCATCTTTGACCGGTAATCATTACAAAAGATAACAGTTGACTGTTATCTGCCACCTTTCTGCATGGCATTAATGAGGATGGGACTCAGATGACCGGTGGTGGCAAACAATGGCAGCATGTAGTGGGTAAGCTGCACACTTTCGGCTTAGATGACTAGCATGGGAGACTACTGCAATTTGTGTCGAAATGGTGAGTGGGTGTACGAGAACCTGGGTTTGGAGTGCATATGTGAACGATCACACAAGAAAAACAGGTAACTAATCACTTATCCAAATTATTATCTCTCTCAGTACACTAGACATTATTTCCCTCCATTGTTAACCTTGTGATCGCCGATACTGACTCTCACGCCGGAGCTATCTCCCGACGGTCAAGCCGTCAAGCTTTTGGTGTTGACTTGTTGAACTGTGCAAGATATCGGACGCGTCTTGGTGATTGAGACGTGAGGAAAGATCTTGACGTTAACAAAGTTTATAGTTGAAGTGAAACTTAGGATATACATATGATTTGAGATTAATATTAGTCAATCAAAATATGAATCTTTAAATATTCATAGCAAAAACACATTGATAAACCGTAGTTAGTGAGTACGGTCGGTTAGGGAAATTTATGAAATAATTCTCACATTTGGTTAGGGAAAATAATTTGGCCGACTCATCTCACCTTCCACATACGTTGCTATCGAACGGTTAGGATTAGACGCCTTATTTAGGTGTCCGCCAAATTGTTAGGCAGATGGTACAAATGGTTGGGTGAGCAATTGAATTTATAATTCTACTTTGGTGATATTTACATTACTCATCTTAGCTAGCAATCGAAAAAAGTAATGTTATGGTGATAAAATATGATTATAAAAAAAATAAATATAAAATATATGCATAAGTAAACATCTAAAAACTGTTAAAAATATAAAATTAAAAAAGGTTAAAACTTGAATCAAAGTAAATGTGGTGAAATAATATTATTATCACATAAAAAAGTTATATAATGTTCACATACATACACACGCATCATCATGAGCCCATATGTCATAGGCACACAAAGATATACGTGTGTGTGTATGTGTAAGATATGCTGGCCATTTTTATGTTAATGTGGTGCACGTCCAAATGTATTAAGTTGATTAAAAATATAATATAATTAAATGAAAAAAAAAAACAGGAGGAGAGTTATTAACTACATTTAGTTAGAAAGTGGTTACCATGAAGTTTATTTTAGATAAATTAGTTAATTGATCAATAGAGTACTGATACATAAGCGAAATTTTATATGTGTTAATATTTTATTGGTCAATTGATCAATTTACCAATAAATAAATTTCATGTTATTTGAATCTATTTAGCTATATTATAGTATTTTCGTAAATAATTTATCCATCGTATATAGTCGTCTCATATACGGCGCAAATTGACCGCCATCTAAAAACTCGTTTCTTGTAGACCGTAGTGATGTGAAATGAAAGCAAAATTAATTGAATAAAATCTTTGATGGGACGTGGGAGTGTTATCGGTATCTTTCTTCTAGATGTTGGGCATGCATCTCATGTTTTGGACAAGTACTTGAGCCTGTCTCTCTCCCTTGTCTCTTCATTTCATTATGGTATTAATTTGTCAACTTCAATATTTAAAGGAAAAAAATCCCTGCACACACACACACACACACACACACACACACACATTATATATATATATATATATATATATATATATATATATATATACGTTAATCCATTCTGTATTAGATTTTTGACCTGTAAAATTTTTGCTGGAACAAAAAAAAAAATATTCACAGGCCAAAAAATGGGTTGCTCCACCAGGGACGGAGCCAGAATTTGTTCTTTGGAGGGGCTAAAAAAAATTTTAACAGCATAAAATATATTCCTCACTAAAATGTCAAATTTCACTATTACAAACCCATATTTTTACTAAAACAAAAATAATATAGTAATAAAATTTGTTTTGACAAAGATAATAAAATATAGCCAAAAAAAAGTCTTTTAACACATATCAAAACTTCGTCAAAACTTGGGGGTCGTAGTCGTACAAAATTTTTAAAACAAATCAAATGTACAAATGATTTTTATAAAATTTTCAAACTTTGGGGCGAATCTTACAAAAATTTTAAACCTTGGGGGGGTGGCCCTCTCAACATCCATGTAGCTTCATCCACATGTGCTCCACAAAGAACCGGTTCATTGTGGATGGAACCCCTATATATATATATGGATCCGGTTAGCATAAAGTTTATTTTTTGGTAAATTGGTCAATTGACCAATAGAATATTGACATACATAGTGTCAGCAATCTATTGGCCAATTGACCAACTTACCCAAAAATAAACTTCATACAAACTACTTCCATATATACGGATTCGGTTAGTATAAAGTTTATTTTTTGGTAAATTGGTCAATTAACCAATAGAATATTGACACACATAGAGCATCGTCTACGTGTCAGCAATCTATTGGCTAATTGACCAACTTACCCAAAAATAAATTTCATGCAAACTACTTCCATATATACGGATCCGGTTAGCATAAAATTTATTTTTTGGTAAATTGGTTAATTGACCAATAGAATATTGACACACACAGAGCATCGTCTGCGTGTCAGCAATCTATTGTCCAATTGACCAACTAATCCAAAAATAAACTTCATGCAAACTACTTCCATATATACGAATCCGGTTAGCATAAAGAGTATTTTTTGGTAAATTGGTAAATTGACCAATAGAATATTGACACACATAGAGCATCGTCTGCGTGTCAGCAATCTATTGACCAATTGATCAACTTACCCAAAAATAAACTTCATGCAAACTACTTTCTATATATACAAATATATAATTCTTTTGCCGTCATTTCTAAATTAACCTATATTTTATACAATAAAAATATATTATTAGAATTTATAAATTTCGTAAATATAGTTTTTTTGCACAACAAATTTAGTATTTTACAAAATTCTCTTTGCCCAAATAATAATTAGTGACCACAAGAATTTATATTTTTTTTAAAAACATATATTTTTTATTCATAAAACTAATTAACACTCTTTCTACCGATTACTTTTCAATTTCAAATAAAAAGTGTTCTTTAAGAGAAATGACTAATTGTTGTGATAGTTTCACATCAATGTTTTAAAATAATTATTATTTTACATAATTATTATTTTAATTTTTATAAAAATAATATTTTATTTTAAAATATTAAAAATTAATATTTTAAAATAATTATTATATTTTAAAATATTAAAAATAAATATTATTTTAAAATTATAATTTATTTTAAAATATTAAATATAATAATTATTAAAAAAATATTAAAAAATATTTTATTTTAAAATATTAAAAATTGGGGTTAAGTCAAACTGGGTCTGGTTGGGTCAAAATGGGTCGGATAGAGGTCAAATCTGGTAGAAGAAACGAAAACGCCAAAAAATATTAACCTAAGGATCTAATTGACGAAAAATGAATTTTAAAGACAACTTTGAAAGTTAGTGATAACTTGGAGGGACCAATGTTTCATTTTGCCATATTTTGTGTGTTACATATTTTGTTTTCTATTTTCACTTTTTTCTAGGTCTCATTTTAAATTCTACATTTTATATAAGGTTAAAGTTAAGGGTTAAATACACTTTGGTTACATCAAATATCACTGTAAGACCCCGACTTTTATAAAATAAAAATATTCAATTTTCTTTATAAGTATTATTTAAATTAGTAATTGTTTAAATTGATAAAATGTAAAAGTTAATGGTGATATATATATATATATATATAAATTATAAAAGTATGTCGGGGAATATTCGTTCTGTCTGAAAATATTCGTTTTGTCGGGAATATTAGGTAAAATTACGACGCTGCCGTCGAAATAACCAATCATTGGTGGGCCCCACGACGAAATATTGTCAGATGCAGAAAACGACATAAATAATCTTTTTTAATAAAAAAAGGTTTAAATATAATTTACTAACCTAAACTATAAGTAATATTTCATTTCAGTGATCCATCTTTTAATTTTGCCAATTAAATGATTGTACTATTAATTATTTTCAATTCCATTCAATTGGTTTTTTCACGTCAGAAATTGTTGACGTGGTTGTTTAGGTGGGGCATAACTGAGCTGATGTATTGTGACGCCCCCAAAATAGGTATACGCAGCTCATTCTGAGTCACCAAATAGATGGTACAAAATTCAAATACAAACTTAATTATACAACTGTCGTGTAAAATACGAAAAAAATATAAGATGAGAGTTTTAACACGAATATTGTCTCGTAGACAATATCCAAACTCAAATGGATTCCTCATTATAATTATTATCACATTATTTTATAAAATAGTGAGGACTACTATAGCCACCATCTCAGACCATCACTCCGTTCCCCGACTAGTCCCATCTATATTCTCATTTCCTGAAGAGAACAATGAAAGCAAAGGGTGATCTCAACTAGCCCAGTAAAGAATATTATGACTAAGATAATGCAAAAAAAATTATCGTTAGTCTTCAACAGTATAAAAATGATAGAATATAATAGATAACAAGTCTAACTGCAGCGGAACAAGCAATCCATTAGAAGAGTCAAGTAGAGCATAATATCTACTATCTTTTATGATTTAAAAGTTCATCATCAATATTTTCTCGCTGTAACACAACTCAATAAATAATTCACATCATCGAATTATCCATGCACTACGGGCCAAGAATATTCGTTAGTATCACATCCACAAATTATCCATGCACTATGGGTCAAGGATATTCGTCATTATCACCAGTGGTCATGATCATGCCAACAAATGTCCATCAATGCACTACGGACCAATGAGAACTTTTACCACATCATTTGTAACATTAGATGTCATGACTATACCGATACATAATTCCTAGTCATAATCATACCAATCAACAGTCCATCTATGCACTACGGGCCAAAGATGACTTTCATCACAATATAAGCATGAGGATGATGACAATGATATAAGAATTCAATTAAGTGAAAGCAAGGATAAATGTGACACCCCCAAAATAGGTATACATCACCCATCTTGAGTCGTTAAATACATGGTACATAATTTAAATACAACTTCTTTTATACAGTACGACAAAACGAAGCTGAGAGTTTCAAAACGGATAATGTCTCGTAGAGAGTATCCAAACTCAAATAAAATTCTCATTACAATTATTATCACACTATTTCACTAAATAGTGAGGACTACTAATGCAAACATCTAGACCATCACTCTGTTCCCCAACTTGTCCCAGCTACGTTCTCATTTCCTGAAGAGAACAATGGAAGCAAAAGGGTGAGCTCAACTAGCCAGTAAAAAATATTATGACTAAGATAATGCAGATTAAATTATCGTTAGCCTTCAACAGTGTTAAACTGATAAAATATAATAAACATCAAGTTTTACTGCAATGGAACAAGCAATCCATTAGAAGAGTCAAGTAGAGCATGATATCTACTATCTTCTATGATTTAAAAAGTTTATCATCAATTTTATCGCTAAGACTCAGCTTAATAAATAAACCAAATCATCAAATCATCCCTGCACTACGTGCCAAGGATATTCATGTAATCATAAATGGCCATGATTATACCGAATAATCCCTGGTCATAATCATACCAACAACTATCCATCAATGCACTACTGGCCAATGAGGATTTTTAACACATCATTTATAACATTACGGTCATGATTATACCGAATAATCCATGGTCATAATCATACCAATCAATAGTACATCTATGCACGTAAGCCACATATGACTTTTATCACAATATAAGCATGAGGATGATGATAATGATATAAGAATTCAATTAAAAGAAAGCAAGGGATAAATTTTTAAAGATTATAACTTAATTTATCCAGAATTCAATAATGTCCGAATTGTCAACATGATACTGCTTTGTGGAGTAAAATTCAAGAATAATATTGTATCAAAAATGATTTGGACACCAAAGAAATCAATTTTTGTCATGAATAATTTCCCTGGTGAATAGTACCTGAGTGAATAGTACCCCGAGAATAGTACTTCAGGAACAGTACCCCGTAAATAGTACTGTGTAAATAGTACTCGTGAATAGTACTTTGTGAATAGTACTCGTGAATAGTACTTTATGAATAGTACCATAAAAATGAATACTACTCATGGACAGTACTCTGGCATGAAAAGCTTAAAATTTAACAAGAATGTGCAGAAAATATCCTTGTGAAACGATACTAGATGAAGCGCAAATTTCAAGGATATTCTACTAATTTCACGGAGTATAGAAGCAATACTTTAACAAAATGAGGGTATAATCAGGAATACGAGATGAAATAATATTACTCACATACTACAGAGTATGGAAGACAATATTATTCCTATGAATACTAAAAAAATAATATCCCTTACCTCAGAAGAAGACTGGATACTGGAATAGTGAGGTAACAGACTTCTCTTCTACTTTCTCTCTAAATCTTCTCTCTCTATAGCTTCTCTTTCTATAATTGCTCTTGTGAGTCTTTGTGAATTGGTGAGAATGAAAGAAGAATGAACTTCTATTTATAAGAAAACATAGTTTCGATAATTGCACGTTTTGGGGCTCAAAATATTACAGTATAATACCTTCATCGTTTCCTTCATTTTTAATTTAGTCCTGCAAGTATTATCAAACTTACACCACCTCCCCTACTAGTACATCTTGTGAATCAATAGTACAATCATGTGAATCAATAGTACAATCATGTGAAAAAAATAATTACAGTATAGTACCTTCATCTATACCTCTATTTTTAATTTAGTCATGCAAGTATTATCAATCTTGCACCACCTCCCCTAATAGTACATGCATGTGAATCAATAGTACACATGTGAACAAATAGTTATAAACCTGTGAATTAATAGCAATTAATTGCTCATTTATCCGATTAATTATCCGATTGGTCAATATAACCTCCAGACATCCATTATTACCGAAATAGATGTTGATTTCCACTAACACTAATAATCCCAACACAATTGAAATATCAATTTTATCTTTAATCAACACGAACTTATTCATCATTAATATTATAACTCATAATATTTAACAACCAGATCATTCTCAGGAAAGAGGGGCCTTTCCGATAAGGATTTCTCCTTATTGGCGCGCAATTAGGTGATCAAACCTCTCCTTGACAGAACTTTCTAGACATTGTCAATATTACAAATAATAATATGAATAACTAAGTCATCTCAATTATTGATTTAATAATATAAGATATTATGCAGATGATACTGTGACAATAATTGAATCAATAATATGAGAGATATTATTATCGTGAATCATCAGAGAAATAATTGAGTATAGCTGAGTGACTTCTCATGTAAGCATCAATAATCAATACCGTGTGCTACTATGCAACCACATGTATTACTATACTTTTACCACCGAGTAGTTCAACAGTTTAACAGTAAAACTTTCGTCGTTATTTTTATAAAAAGATAATTCTGTCGTTTTCTAACTACGGCAATACTTACATTGTGGGGTCCACCAATGATTGTGTCATCGTACGAATATTCCCTATTAAAACGAATATTCCCCAACCAATCGAATATTATATAACCACTTGCTTACTTTGAAAAATTTATAAATAATACCCACAACTATAACATTATATTAAATCCACACCATAATATTCAAAAATATATTTCGAGAAAAATTAATCTTTATTCATAAAAGTTGGGGTCTTTCAATAAATTTTAAAGATTTATAATTAAATTTATCTAGAGTTCAAGAATGTCCAAATTGTCAATATGATAACTATTTTGTGGAGTAAAATTCAAGAATAATATTCATATATCAAAATAATTTGGACAGAAAATAAATCAATTTTTGTCATGAATAGTACCTCAGGTGAATAGTACCTCTTGAATAGTACTTCGTGAATAGTACCCCGACATGAAAAGATTAAAATTTAACAAGAATGTTCGGAAAAATATTTTCATGAAAAGATACTCTATGAAGCGCAAATTTCAAGAATATTCTACTAATTTCAAGGAGTATAGAAACAATATTTAACAAAATAAGTGTAGAATTCGGAATCTGAAACGAAATAATATTACTTACATACTACATAGTATAGAAGAAAATATTATTTCTTACGAATATTGAACAAAAATAATATCCCTTACCTTATAAGGAGAGTATTTCTGACTGGTATGGCGGTGATATTCTTGAAGAAAACTTACACTTTTTTCTACACTCAAAGCTTTCTTAAACTCTAAAAAATATGATCAATATTATAGAAGAAGAATTCTTTGATTCTAGTGTAATTTTTAATTCTAAACTAAGCATCCTATTTATAGGAGAGTGTCAGGATACTATTTGAATTAGAAAATCACGGGTGAACAGTAATTGAAAATCACGGACGCAATCGACTGAAACTTAAAAAAAATGATTTTACTATGCTGCACTATGCAGCACTTATGCAACACTATGCAGTACTATGCATAATAAAATATAATATATTCTATTTTATATAAAACAATATAACTTATAATATATATATATATATATATATATATAAGTAATAAAACAAAGCTGAGATAACTTTCTACCGATGATTTTGAAAAATGAGTAAGTGGGGGTCCATTTAATAAGCCAAATTTACAACAAATACTTCATAAAAAACTCCTTTATTTATCTCAATTCACTTGGCTTCACTAAACACATTTTTAATAAAATTTATTCATCATTAATAGTATAACTCGCAATATTAACAACCAGATCATTTCCAGAAAAGAGGGGACTTTCCGATAAGAATTTCTCCTTATTAGCGCATAATTAGGTGACCAAACCCCTTTGAAAGTAGTATGCACACAAGTCAATCATGTTTGATGATAAAGCATATACTTTGTAACAATCTTATTCATTTATTAATAAAAAGTATTAATTTATTAAAGGCTTTTAATTATCTACATGATGTTGTTTTATAATATGTGATAAACCCATAGTTTTAAGCAATGCTTTTAGAATAATGATGATGATCATTCTAATGAAATCTAAATTCTTAGAAAGCTTAAAACTAAAATAGTTCCCAATCGTTGGATTACTAAATTGGGGATTAGTGAATCCGGATAGATTGGTATATACGTTGTTTGCTCATTGGACGAGGATGATTGATCTCATGATCATTTGTGTAGAGACACTAAAGCAAGTATGTAGGTGCTTATTAGAGAATAAGTTCACTGAACGTGGCTCGCTAAGGAATACCTAATAGAGTTTTACTTGTCATCATCATAGGAATTCTGTAGTGATAGTAAATACAAGTGATCCTTGGACTTGAGATCATCAAGATCTATCTTGTGTATGATGAGTTATACTTTGACTTATTCCTTAAGACCCTTAGGGTATATCAAAGGGTATGCTTGGGTATAATAATCATGTACATGGAGATAATGTATGATCAATAAAGAATCTATCACTTCTAGTAAAAGAAGAGAAATGTCCTATGTGATTCGATAAATGACAACCCAAAGAGTCCTTGGCGGCGTAATGAAATTAGAAAGGAGTTTCTAATTTGCATTATTTGAGTTGTTCATTTAAGAGTCGAAATACATATAATTAAATAAAATAAGACTTGATGAAATTACATGTCTTATATTTAATTGGGACATTGTATGGTGGAAGGATTGAATTGTATTTCAGTAACTATTTACTCAAAGGTTCTTTTATGATTAATGTTGAAATCTATATTATCCGGAAAGTCGTTGATTGCTAGGGGAGGCTTATCCCTATTGTAGAATAAATATTATTTATTTAAATAAATTAATAGTTTAATTTATTTATTTAAATAAGATTAGAATTGTTCTAATTGATTTATTCACAACCTGGTTTAATATGGAGAACCTAAAGGGTCACACCATAAAAGGAAGAATAATTATTTAAGAAGTTAATGGCATAATCTTAACAATAAGTTAAGTATATTTAATTTAATCTATGGTGATAGAATAAATTAAATAGCTTAATATTTATTATTTGATATTTTAGAAATATTAAATATAAATTAATAAGAGAGTCTTATTATTATTATTACTATTACTATTATTTAATTCCCATATTTAATTCCTAAAGGAGTTTGGGAATTAATTAATAAAAGTACTCTCTTTTATTCCTAATAAGATTAAGAGGCTAATTAATTAAAAGTTTAATTAATTATTCCTAATAAGATTGGGAGCTTAATTAATTAAAAGAATTTAATTAATTAAATAAAACCCAATTTCTTAATTGTTAAGGAGGGTTGCCCACATCTATAAATAAGAAGAGTTTTATTATGGGTGTAGGGGTTGTTGACTTTTTCACAACACACGTAATTTCAATAGTTGGGAGAGGGGCGCCTTTTTTATATAGAGATAGAAAAACTAGGGTTTAGCCAACCACCCATCTTCTTGAATCCTTCTTCTTCCTTGGTGGATCACCTCTAGAGGCCAAACACTTAGGTGGCTAACGTTGATCAAAGGAAGGAACCAAACCCAGTGGATTCAAGTTGAACGCGAAAAGAATTGGAGGTGAACTTGTACACGAGGAAGCTCGGATCTTCAAGGGTATGATTCTTGTTCTTCAATTTTTTCGTTTAATTAATAATTAATATAAAGGGTGATCCGAGTTTATGGTTTGTAAAAAATTTTAAACTCTGATTTTTCACGTTTTCGCTTATTTATGCAATTTGATTGCGCTCATGAATATTACAAACCTAACAGTGGCATCAGAGCCAAACCTTTATGCGAATTATTAATTGTTTTAATTTGATATATATATATTGATATGTGTTTAGAATAATTTAATTAGGCATAATTTTGTTGTATAAAATTTATTTTAAAAAAAAAAAGAGGCTAATATTGGATTCAAGGCGAATATTGGATTCGGTAATTTAGAGATCACTGATCACGTGATTTTATTATGTAGATATATAAAAGGTGCCGAATTTTTCTTTTCCAGAAGTATTTTTTTTTATATGAACAGTTTGTTTTTATATGATTACTTCCGTGACATGAAGTCTGCACATGAATATATATATATATATATGATATATTTATTTATATAGTTTACATAAGATATCCAGACATCCTGTTTTTCCTGCAATCCTGCTTATGTTATTCACGTGATTCAGTATGTCCCTTAAGGGATTCACGTGAAGGAAGGATTACTGTAAGTATAAGTGTACTGGGATTACATATTAAATGTAATACTTATATATTATATATATATATATAATATATATATATTACCGTAATATATATATATATATATATATATATATAATATATTTTAATAATTTTATAATTAAAATAAAAGGTTTATTTTAATTTTAAAATAAAAGTTTATTTTAATATTAAAATAAGAGAGTTTATTTTAATTTTAAAATTTGAATTTCATGCTAACTAATTAGAGTTGGAATTGGATTCCATAATAACTAATTAGAGTTGAAATTGAATTTCATCTTTCCTTAAATAAAGGAGTTTATTTAGATATGAAATAAGATTTCATATTATTCAAAATAAAAGAGTTTATTTGTGAATAGGAAAAAGAATCCTAATTTTCTTAAATAAAGGAGTTTATTTAGATATGAAATAAGATTTCATATTATTCAAAATAAAGGAGTTTATTTGTGAATAGGAAAAGAAAATCATGGTTCCTTTAATAAAGAAGTTTTTTTTTATACATGGAATTGGATTTCATAATTAATTAAAATAAAGGAGTTTATTTTGATTAAAGATTTTGATTAAAATAAAATAGTTTATTTTATTCAAAATTGGATAAATTAAAATAAAATAGTTTTATTTTGATTTAAATTTGGATTAAAATAAAGGAGTTTATTTTGATTCAAAAATAGATTTTATACTAACTAAATTTTCCCATTAAATGATATCAATATATATATTGAATGTTTATTATTCATCAGATGAATGTTATGTATTGATACATATGGTGATATGTATGATAATAAATGAGATTGATTATGGACAATTGACCAATGTGATTGGATTTTATTTTAGTTGGATGCATGAATGTATGGGTTTTATTAAATGGGGTCTGCGTACCTCGTCTTCTCTAATTTTTCTGAATGTAAATTCTATCTCCCTCCTATGTACTTCCCCTTGACAACTGATCAAGGTTTCTATTTATTTTAAATAGTTTTGTAATAGGAATAGTTAGAATTAATTTTGAAAAATTAGAGATCAAGGATCAAAGAGCGCTTGAAGACCCGTTTGTAATGGAGCCCAGGTTTAAATGTAATAGTTATATTTAAATATTAATTCTTGCAACCCTAGGGTTTGACCTTTTGGTTCACTTGGTGGCTCTAGTGAACCAAACTAGAATAAAGTCCATAATCAATCCGGGTAGAATATAGTATTCTATATGTGCATGCTTGTACTATATATATATATATTATATATTATTCAAACATGCTTCGCATGTTAATTAATATGACTCGTATTTTATATATATATGTGCATGTGCGCTAAACAAGATGAGACATTTAATAATAAATCCCTCAAATTTTTTTTTATATTAAGTCCTAAGCGTTCAAAGATATTTGGAATATCGAACGTCGCCTTCTAGCATGATAAAATTAATAGAGTATTAAATATTTAATATGAGTTTGTTGTGTCACCACAAGGCAAGTATTAAGTATTTAAGATGTTAATTTATCACATTTGATGCTTATAAAGAAAATTGAACAATATTGTTTTGTTGTGTCACCACAAGGATGATATTTTTCTTTTTTGAATATATGGAGTGCTAGGTTGGACTTAACTTGGATAATTTTGATTCGGATGTGCCACCACTTGATCAAAAATAATCTAAGAGGCAAAAATACAAGGAGTTGCATAGTTGATGTAATTGACAATAGTTGTCTACCTATTTATTTATATATAGTTTGTTGTGTCACCACAAGGTTATATACATTTGAAATGGGATCCTTATTCTCACTAGCGAGATCTTTAATTAGATTTCACTAAACTATATAATTGAGGGTAATATAGTTTGAAGAAAATAGTGGGAGATACCAATTTAAAATAAGACCTAATTTATTTTGGTAATTAATAAAAGAATGTATGTTAAAATGTTGTTAATTACAAATTCATTTATAGAATTTTACAATGTCTAAATTACTATCAACTGCGAAACATATTTGATGTTAATTAATCTGATCAAATTACTCGGATTGGTTAAGGAATTTGAGAATAGTTCTCATGGTCAAAAAGCTATCTTATGTCCTTAATACGCCTATCCTCTCGCAATGGTTACAGAACAATGCCTCGAGGAAGAGATTGCCACTTTTAGAAAGTGGCAAGATGATGCACGATTAGCTCAATGCATCATGCTCGCATCCATGAGTAAATGAAGCTTCGTCGTCGACTTGAAACTATGGATGTTCTTACTATATTCCCGCACATCAAGTAGTTGATGGCGAGGAAAGTAGGACTGAAAGATATCAGATATCTAAGGAGCTCTTCCGATCTAGAATGACCGATGACACTACAGTACAGACACATGTCCTTAACTTTATCAATTTGATTGATTAATTAGGACAACAGGTTTTGTCATGGATGGATAGTTGAGCCAAGATTTGATCTTGCACTCACTCCCGGACTCCTTTCACAATTGTTGTGAATTTTTCATATGAACAAGCTAGATATCGACCTCGCTAATTTGCTTAACATATTGAAAAATGTTGAGAGTCACTTTCCAACCAAGAAAGACCATATCTTACTGGTAGGGGCCAAAGAATCTTCTGAAAAGAAGAACGATTCTAAGAAGGTAAATAGAAAGGCAAAAACAAAGGATAATAAGAACAAAACTGATACGGATAGCAAAGGAGTTTGCTTCCACCGCAATAAGCATGGACAATCGGAAAGAAATCTGCGAGAAGCACCTTGCGTATGGCTAACCAAAGAAGCTTAATGAAGTTTCTTACATAAATACAATTTTTTCAAGATTTAAAATAAATTTCTCTTTAAGTCAAGGTTCTACTTGGATATTGGATATCGACTTTGGTTATCATAAATATAGATTTATGAAGGGACCAAGAAGAAGTAGAAAGCTAAACAAAGATAAATAATCTTATATGTGGGAAATGAAGCAAAGGTTCTTTGCATTAGCTATAGAAACTTATAGTTTAGCACTTTTCACAGATCAAATCTATTAAGTCAATAAGTTGTTATTGTATTCCAATTCTTGTTAGAAACATTATTTCCATTTTATTGTTGGACAATAAAATTTTTGGTATTATAATTAAGAACAATTGTTGTTCTATTTATAATAATAATGTTTCATATAAATGAAAGATTACTTAATGGATTTTGTATACTTGACTTACGTGAAAAATTATTTTGTAAATTGAACAAACTAGTATAAGAAAAGGAGATGATCATTCTAAGAGTTGAATGTATGTATTTGTTGAAATACAAGTGTGAATTATTTGAAAGGTTCAAAGAATTCAGAAGTGAAACAAATTTGCAAAGTATTAAGACTCTTTGATTAGATCAAGGAATAAATACTTGTGCAATAAGTTTCTAGATCATCTCAAATGGTTTTTCTCATAATGGACACCTCATGATACGTAATAATTGATTGATGTATCTGAAAGGAAAAATCGTACCTTGTTGGACATGGTGCGGTCCATAATGATTTTTCCGACATTCCAGTATTCTTCTAGGGTCATATCCTAGAAATGGCTGTATATCTACGGAAAAGGTAACCTCAAAATCCGACCCCAAGACTCCATAAAAGTTATGGACAGGGAGGATTCCTAATCTTAAGTATGTTAAGTTAAGGGGTTGTCCAACTTATGTGAAAATGTTTCAAAGGATAAGCTTGGGACAAGATTTGAAAAGTACAATTTGTGGGACATCCTAAAGTAAGTTTAGGGTATATGTTCTATAATCCTACTTAGCAAAAGGTGTTTGTTGCAAAACACGCTGCCTTCTAAGATAAAGGTGTTTATTATTGAAGGGGCTAGTGGGAGAATAATAGATCTTGAAGAGTTCAAGAACCACAAAACACTATAAGTCAAATAAGAGGAACCTATAGATAGACTATTGTACCTGGCAAATCCGAATCGTAAATCGGAATAATGCATCAAGATACCTAGGAGGTATGGATTCATCATGGATGATGATGATGAGGTACGCATCATAGAAGATGATGATCCGAGTTACATACGATGAGGTAAGAGTTCTAGTGTGTACAAAAAAGGGTCGGTGGGAGTATAGCGCCCCAAAATAGGTATACACCACACCCATTCTGAGTCGCCAAATACATGGTACGTAAACAACTACAACTTTATTATTACAACAAGAAACTGTGAGTTTAAATACAAATATTATCTTCTAGACAATATTTATACTCACATAAATCCTCATCACATTTATTGATACATTATTTTACAAAATGGTGAGGACTACTAAACAATCTTTCTAAAACCTTCATTCCATACCCCGACTAAGTACTCGCTATATTCTCGCCTCCCGAGAAGAATGGAACAAAAAGGAAAAGGGTGAGCTCAACTAGCTTTCAAGAAAAGAATATTATGACTAAGATAATATACAACAAATTATCGTTAGTCTTCAACAGGAAAAATGATGTAGAATACAATAGACAACAAGTTTCGGATCAATATTCGCAATGAAATAATAATTCATAGAAGAGTTACGTAGAGAATGAAATCTACTATAATCTATGAATTTAATAAATCCATCATCAATATTTTATCCTCAGAACATCAATCAATATTCATCTCAAATCAAACATTCATCTTTGCACTACTGAGCCAAAGATATTCATCAATCGGTCATGTTCATCTCAACACTGCTCATCTTTGCACTAAAGGCCAAAGATATTCATCAATCGGTCATGTTCATCTCAACACTGCTCATCTTTGCACTAAAGGCCAAAGATATTCATCACCGGTCATGTTCATTTAAACACCGCTCATCTTTGCACTACAGCCAAAGATATTCTTCGAAATCATTCATCTTTGCACTACAGGGCCAAAGATATTCAATAATATCATCATTTAAGACCGAGGATGATGAAAATATTTCTAAAGAACGAATCCAAAGAAAACAAAATGACAAGGATTAAGGATTAAGGATTCATACTTGTTTTATCCATGTCCAACAATACCTCAAAAATAATCATAGTGGTGTAAAATTCAAGAATGATCAAAACATGGATACAATCAGAGCTAGTATCCAAAATAGATATTTTGGATGAAAAGAAGAAATTTTATTTTTCGGTGAATAGTGCCGATATCGTGAATAGTGTCAGATACGTGAATAGTGCCGATACGTGAATAGTAACTCGACACCAAAAGATAGAAATTCCACAAAAAAAACATTTTCACGCTTCATGAATAGTACTGTGAATAAGAACTCGTGAATAGTAACTCATGAATAGTAACTCGTGAATAGTAACTCATGAATAGTAACCCCGACATGAAAAGTTCCAAATTTGATAAAAACTTCAGATCAACATTTCAAAGATAATGATATCAAGAAATAATATCATTACGAAAAAAATAATATCCCTTACCTCAAAGAATCAAGATTTCGGAGGAAAGGCTCAAGTGATGCTTTGAATGAAACTTGTATGAATAAAGAACTCTCAAAGTATCTAAATACTCACAAAATACGCCAATAATATAGAGAGAAAGAGAGAAAACTTTGTTTCTGGTGTGATTTTCAATTCTAACTTAGCCCTCTATTTATAGGAAAATGTTAGCCCGCCGAAGCAGACTTGACTGCCACCTGATGGCTTTACCTTGCTACTATTGCCACCCACCACATTTGAAATAAAATTCAGCACATTTCTTCACCAACCATAAGTGGGGCCCACTCAATTCTAGAATTTTCCACCAAAATCAATTATAACCCTAATTTCCGAATCAGACACCTCTTAAAATTCATAACAAATCATTCGTGCATTTTTAACGGTTCAAAATTTGTGGACATATACTCAACTTATGTATGTATAACATACCCAAAAATTACCACAATCCAACATTTGATTAAAAATTATAACCCCAATATATCTCAAAAACGTGATTTAATTTTTAATACCTCCAATCCGATAAATATCGATAAAACACCTCAACAATAATTTCTTCATTTATAACCACATAAATAAATCCATCATTTATATCCACATAAAATAAATATTTCTTTATCATATGAATCAATAATTAATTATTCACAAATAATATTACGTAATCACAATTATGACAACCAGTAGCTCCTCCGAGAGCAGGGGGCTTTCCGATAAGGATTTCTCCTCATCGGCGCCAAGCAATTAGGTGACCAAACCTCTCCTTGATGTAACTTTCTAGACATTGCCAATAATGCTATCTAATAATATTATTTAAATAATATGAATTATTGATCCGATAATGGAGATAATGTGGTAAGGACAATTATTGAACAACAATAATATAAAATATCAACGCAAAGAATTATCAATCAATAAAATAAAATATTGAACAAGAATTACCGTGAAAAATTATTGAGTAGTGCCTTCTTACGTAAGGATCAATAATTCAACAATACTTTGCAATACCGTAAGCTATCGCAGGCAACCACGCCAGACATCGTATTTTAACCACCGGGTATTCCAACAGTTTTAATTGGTAATAACTACGCCGTTATTTTTAACCAACTTATATTTGTCGCTTTCTTCATCCAATCGCTTTCCGTTATGGGGCCCACACACGGTCACTACCATTGCATTTAATATTCCCCGACAAAGCATTTAATATTCCACGACCAAACGAATATTCCCAAATAAAATGAATATTTTATAACCACTTGCTTATTTTTAAATATTTGCGTATTTAACCCTTAACTATCCACATTAATCAAATCAACCCTTACTATTTTAAAATAATAAATAAAGGAAATTCCTTTTTATTTAAAAAATTTTGGGTCTTACAACCTCCCTCCTTATGAAATTTCGTCCTCGAAATCGACGTGACGATTCTGTGTGTTTCAAAAGGTGAGATACCTCGCTTTCATTTCCGCTTTCCAATTCCCGTGTCATTTCCTCTATAGCATGATTCCTCCACAAAACTTTAACTTGTGGTATGACCTTTCATGGCAGTAGGACATGCTCCTTCCTATCCAAGATCTTGACAGTACCTCCTCATACGTTAAGTCTTCTGGCTATCTCGTCCCCTGCTTCTAACTCAATAACGTGGTTCGGGTCTTTCACATATTTACGAAGTACAGATATGTGAAACACATTATGAACACGAGACATACTTGGAGGTAACGCAAGTCTATAGGCTACATTTCCTACTCGGTCAAGAATTTGAAATGGACCAATAAATCGTGGATTTGAGCTTTCCTCTCTTCCCAAATCTTGTAACTCCCTTCCATGGAGCAACTCGCAACAATACATGATCCCCACACATAAATTCCACGTCCTTTCGATGAAGATCCGCATAACTCTTTTGTCGATCTTGTGCCGCTTTGTATCGTTGTCGAATCAATTGGATCTTTTCGGTCATAATACGTACTAACTCGGGTCCCAACAATGTTGCTTCACCCACCTCATCCCAACATATTGGAGAACGACATTTTCGTCCATATAATGCTTCAAATGGAACCATGCCTATATTTGTTTAATAACTATTGTTGTATGAGAATTCCACCAATGGCAAGTACTTATCCCAACTTCCTTTGAAATCTAGGACACAGAGTTTTAATATATCTTCAAGAGTTTGAGTAGTCCTCTCGATTGCCCATCCGCTTGAGGATGGTATGCCAAATCGAATCGTAAATTGCGTGCCCATAGCTTTCTAACCCAAAATCATGAAGTGAATCTTGGGTCACTATCCAAAACTATGGATACAGCATGCCATGCAACCTCACAATCTCATTTACGTACATACTAGCAAGATGTTCAAGGAAAAAGTCTCCGTGTCGGCAAGAAATGAGCGAGACTTGGTTAATCTATCAACAATAACCCAAATAGATTGATGCCTTGAGAAACCGTAGGAAGACCCGTAACGAAATCCATGGTAATGTGTTCCCACTTCCATTCCGGAATCTCAAGTGGTTGCAACGGACCCTTAGGTACTAGATGCTCCGCCTTTACACGTTGGCAAGTTAAACACATCGAGATGAAACTTTGCAATCTCTCTCTTCATATTATTCCACCAAAATGTATGTCAAGATCACGATACATTTTAGTACTTCCACGATGGATTGCAAATGGTGTATTGTGTGCCTCCATCATAATCTTGTACCTCAAATCGTAGTCGTTAGGAACATAAAGTCTAGAGTGGACTCAAGTATTCCTTCTTCATCAATTCTCGCCCCTAATAGCTCCTTCTTGTACTTTCCTCTTCATACGATCACCCGGCCTGGCTTGAGCAAATTTTAACTAAAGTCGATTATACTCAGATATCATCACGTGGGTACCTAGAGTTTTCATCTCCATCTCTATTATTTGTAAATTATACTGAAATTAGTCTTTGACAATATCGCACTCGTATTGATATATCGATCTTCTACTCAACACGCCGCCTACCACGCTCGCTTTTCCAGGATGGCATGGTCGTAACATGTAATTGAAATGAGTCTCCTCTTGAGTTCTTCAAGCTCTTCCCACATTCCTTGCTCCATTCGAATTTTGTATCTCTACGAAGTCACCATATAATGGAATAGCGATTCGAGAATATCCTTCAACGAATCTCCGATAATAACCAACTAAGCCTAGAAAGCTACGATTTCGATTCTCGACTTAGGTTGCTCTCAACTCGTGACTCATATCCCAATCTTGGATAAGACGTCACAATGACACCTATCGCTTTACTATCGCATTTAATATGACGTCCCCTACAGAGAGTCTCGCTTCTGCATTCCACAAAGGAAGTCACAAGATAAAGGCTCAGTACCAAATTCTATAGTTGAATTTTTAACTCACGAAGTTCAATAGAGCCATTCTATATGAGATTTTAGAAATGAGTTTTGTACCGGGTTCAAAGTCGATACAAAATTTAATATCGCTTTGGGAGTAAGCCAAGAAATTCTTCAGAAATACATCGAAAAATCAATAACAACAGAATATTATTCAAATCGACGTGTCTTTATTCAAATCCATAACATGGACTAAGATAACTTGACATCCGTAATAAACGAATGACTTCATGGCTTGATATGAAAATGTTTGATTACAATGGTTTGATTGCTTGAATTGAATAACAAAGTTGCTTAGGAATATGAAAACTAACAACCTTACAAAAGCAATCAATTTGGCATGATGAGTAGTTAACCTTAAAATCACATCAAAAGCAAATATCTCTATAGAAATAAGGTTAACAGTGTAATGTGATAGTGCCAACTCCGAATCAAACAAGATTTCTAAACAACAGATGTAATGAAAGTTTCTCCTATCTGATTCTCCATAAATAGGTCAAAGTCTAATTTCTCCGTAGTCAAGTTCAAACGTTGAGCGCAAAGCAAGAGAGATAAAAGAATGGGTAGAACCCAGTATTCTAGTAAGGTATAAACTTCGCAAGAATTTATAATTAACTAACCTGCTAAACTTCGTTCGGGTTCCTCGCATTTTGACCGGCCACGACAAACGCCTTCCAAGAACCGCTGACTTTGACTTTTCTCGGGACATCCTTTTTGAGTCACCATTCACGCTTTGATCGGTTTCGATATCGCATAACTCGAGCGATATGTCCTTCTTTTCCACAATTATAGCATACCTTGAAGGCTTTGAAACAGCTTGACCTTATATGTCCCTCCTCTCCACATCTCAGTAGCATCTAACCGGGCGATCGTTCTCTTCCCTAGAATTTGTTGATAGTCTTTGATGTTGTCAGCCGACGCCTTTCCGTCATCGTTAAATCTTTTCTTTTTAGATTGGACATCTCTTTCCATAATATCAACGCTACGCAGCGCCTTTTACCCATGCATCACTCATTCTCACTCGCTCGCTTATTTCTTCTTTCATTTCGATTCCAACTTTATCATCTTATACTCGCCAAAGAGTGCTTCTATTCAAGCATCACGATCGGGTAACACAAGCTTGAATCGTTGCATCCTTTTGCTCCACGATCGCCGCAATTCTTTAGCCTTGCTCTTCTAACTCATGAATACGATTTTGCAATTCTATATTTCGATCATAAAATACCTCTAATAAACTCTCTTCAGTACCTCTTCTTCCTCTTCTTCCTCACTCTCACCGTTACCTCTCACGATTATCTCTAAAAGTGCAACTATCAATTCTTCACTCACCACATGGATATCTCTAATTCCTTCTTCACCGACATCACATTATCCTCGGTTGGCGATTAGAGGTGTCTCCAAGATCTCATTCACTCCATTGTTAACGCTTCTCAAAGAGACCATTCTAAAAAAACTATCATAAAACAAGGGTTAATTAAATAAATTAACAAATCACATAATACCCTATATATATGACCAACCAACAAATAAGCTTAGGTAGGACACACTAGCGAAGGATTTACTCGCCTCTCCTCCTAGTTTTATTCCCCGATCTCCGCCAGAGATCATATCCCTAAGCTCGATACCAACCGCGACGACGCCCCCAAATAGGTATACACCACACCCATTCTGAGTCACCAAATACATGGTACAAAAACAACTACAACTTTATTATTACAACAAAAAATCGTGAGTTTAAATACAAATATTATCTTCTAGACAATATTTATACTCAAATAAATCCTCATCACATTTATTGATACATTATTTTACAAAATGGTGAGGACTACTAAACAATCCTTTCTAAAACCTTCATTCCATACCCCACTAAGACTCGCTATATTCTCGCCTCCCCGAGAAAAAATGGAACAAAAGGAAAAGGGTGAGCTCAACTAGCTCAAGAAAGAATATTATGACTAAGATAATATACAACAAATTATCGTTAGTCTTCAACAGGAAAAATCGATAGAATACAATAGACAACAAGTTTCGGATCAATATTCGCAGCGGAAATAATAATTCATAGAAGAGTTACGTAGAGAATGAAATCTACTATAATCTATGAATTTAACAAATTCCATCATCAATATTTTATCCTCGTAACATCAATCAATATTCATCTCAAATCAAATATTCATCTTTGCACTACAAAAAGCCAAAGATATTCATCATCGGTCATGTTCATCTCAACACTGCTCATCTTTGCACTAAAGGCCAAAGATATTCATCAATCGGTCATGTTCATCTCAACACTGCTCATCTTTGCACTAAAGGCCAAAGATATTCATCGATCGGTCGTGTTCATTTAAACACCGCTCATCTTTGCACTACTGTGCCAAAGATATTCTTCAGAAATCATTCATCTTTTACTACTGAGCCAAAGATATTCAATAATATCATCATTTAAGACCGAGGATGATGAAAATATTTCTAAAGAACGAATCCAAAGAAACAAAATGACAAGGATTAAGGATTAAGGATTCAGTACTTTGTTTTATCCATGTCCAACAATACCTCAAAAATAATCATAGTGGTGTAAAATTCAAGAATGATCAAAACATGGATACAATCAAAGCTAGTATCCGAATAGATATTTTGGACGAAAAGAAGAAATTTTATTTTTCTATGAATAGTGCCAGATATCGTGAATAGTCAGATACGTGAATAGTCCGACACGTGAATAGTAACTCTACACCAAAAGATAGAAATTCCACAAAAAACATTTTCACGCTTCATGAATAGTACTCGTGAATAAGTAACTCGTGAATAGTAACTCATGAATAGTAACTCGTGAATAGTAACTCATGAATAGTAACCCGACATGAAAAGTTCCAAATTTGATAAAAACTTCAGATCAACATTTCAAAGATAATGATATTGAAGAAATAATATCATTACGAAAAAAATAATATCCCTTACCTCAAAGAATCAAGATTTCTAAGAAAGGGCTCAAGTGATGTTTGAATGAAACTTGTCAATCGAACAAAGAACTCTCAAAGTATCTAAATACTCACAAAATACGCTCAATAATATAGAGAGAAAGAGAGAAAACTTTGTTTACGTGTGATTTTCAATTCTAACTTAGCCCTCTATTTATAGGAAAATGTTAGCCCACCAAGCAGACTTGACCAAGCTACCGATGGCTTTACACTCGCTACTATTGCCACCCACCACATTTGAAATAAAATTCAGCACATTTCTTCACCAACCATAAGTGGGGCCCACTCAATTCTAGAATTTTCCACCAAAATCAATTATAACCCTAATTTAGAATCGATACACTCTTAAAATTCATAACAAATCATTCGTGCATTTTTAATTGGTTCAAAATTTGTGGACATATACTCAACTTATGTATGTATAACATACCCAAAATTACCACAATCCAACGGTTGGATTAAAAATTATAACCCCATAATATATCTCAAAAACCAATGATTTAATTTTTAATACCTCCAATCCGATAAAATACTTGATAAAACACCTCAACAATAATTTCTTCATTTATAACCACATAAATAAATCCATCATTTATATCCACATAAAATAAATATTTCTTTATCATATGAATCAATAATTAATTATTCACAAATAATATTACGTAATCACAATTATGACAACCAGTCGCTCCTGTGAAAGAGGGGCTTTCCGATAAGGATTTCTCCTTCATCGGGCGCCGCAATTAGGTGACCAAACCTCTCCTTGATGTAACTTTCTAGACATTGCCAATAATGCTATCTAATAATATTATTTAAATAATATGAATTATTGATCCGATAATGGAGATAATGTGCAAAGTGACAATTATTGAACAACAATAATATAAAATATCAACGCAAAGAATTATCGAATCAATAAAATAAAATATTGAATAAAGAATTCATCGTAAAAATTATTGAGTAGTGCCTTCTTACGTAAGGATCAATAATTCAACAATCTTATCGCAATACCGTATGCTATCGCGGCAACCACGCCAGACATCGTATTTTAACCACCGGTATTCCAATGTCTTTAATCTGTAATAACTACGCCTGCTATTTTTAACCAACTTATATTTGTCGTTTTCTTCATCCAATCGCTTTCCGTTATGGGGCCCACACATGGTCATACTGTAGCCGCTCATTTATTTAATATTCCCCGACAAGATTTAATATTCCACGACCAAACGAATATTCCCCAACAAAATGAATATTTTATAACCACTTGCTTATTTTGAAATATTTGCGTATTTAACCCTTAACTATCCACATTAATCAAATCAACCCTTACTATTTTAAAATAATAAATAAAGGAAATTCCTTTTTATTTTAAAAAATTTCGGGGTCTTACAGGGAGCGTCGTGACATTCCTAATATTATATGTTGATATACTACGGATAAGGAATGACATACTAATGCTACAATCAGTAATGATAAAGTTGTCTAAACATTCCTCCATGAATGGTTTGGGAAGAGTATTTTAATTGGGGATAAAATCTATATAGATAGATACAAGAGGATGCTCGACTTAACCCAAGGAACGTATATTCATTTGATGCTAAAGTTGTTTAGCATGGCAAACTCCAAGAGATGTCTCATGTCGATGAGCTATGGAGTGTATCTCTCTTAATAGTACCCACAGACTCCTGAAAAGAGAGGTCACATGAGTGACAATCATGTATGCAATGAAATATAAGAGACCTGATGTTGATCAGTCATATTATGGAGAAGTTCACTATGAGTCAGTGAAAAACATCTTAAAGTGCTTAACCGACACTAAGGATGTGATCATATTCATGGTGGGTCTAAATTAAAACTAGAGGGCTTAACAGACTCAAGTTTTTCAAACAGACCAAGATAACAGAAAAATCCACTTTAAGGTAAAGCATTATCTTGAACAGTGGTGCAGTGACTTGAAAGGTTCCAAACAATGAAAGAGTTCTTTGGTTTAGTGATAAAGACAAAGTATATAGCTATAAATGAAGCTGCAAGTTGATTGTTTGGATTAAAAGTTCATTATAGAACTAGGAATAGTTCCTATGTCTCATCTTGGATTTAAACATGTGTTGTGGTACTTTCATTTGATTATAAGAATCATTGAAAGATGGGAAATCACTATAGAGATAGTGGACTCTCAATAACAACATCACATATCCATTAACTAAAGCTTATCCAACAGCAGGATAATCGTCACTTAGAAAAGAAGGATATGAGATACCATGACGATTGGCTTTAGTGCAAGTGGGAGATTGAAAGTAGTATGCACACAAGCCAATCATGTTTGATGATAAAGCATATACTTTGTAACAATCTTATTCATTTATTAATAAAAGTAATTAATTTATAAAGGCTTTTAATTATCTACATGATGTTGTTTTTATAATATGTGACAAACCCATAGTTTTAAGCAATGCTTTTAGAATAATGATGATGATCATTCTAATGAGATCTAAATTCTTAGAAAGCTTAAAACTAAAATAGTTCCCAATCGTTGGAATACTAAATTGGGGATTAGTGAATCCGGATAGATTGGTATATCGTTGTTTGCTCATTGGGCGAGGATGATTGATCTCACGATCATTTGTGTGGAGACACTAAAGCAAGTATGTAGGTGTTTATTAGAGAATAAGTTCACTTTGAATTGGCTCGCTAAGGAATACCTAATAGAGTTTTACTTGTCATCAATAGGAATTCTGTAGTGATAGTAGTATAAGTGATCCTTGGACTTGAGATCATCATAGTATCTTGTGTATGATGAGTTATACTTTGACTTATTCCTTAAGACCCTTAGGGTATATCAAAGGGTATGCTTGGGTATAATAAGTTGTACATGGAGATAATGTATGATCAATAAAGAATCTATCACTTCTAGTAAAGAAGAGAATGTCCTATGTGATTCGATAAATGACAACCCAAAGAGTCCTTGGCGATAGGCGAATGAAATTAGAAAGGAGTTTCTAATTTGCATTATTTGAGTTATGCATTTAAGAGTCGAAATACATATAATTAAATAAAATAAGACTTGACGAAAATTACATGTCTTATATTTAATTGGGACATTGTATGGTGGAAGGATTGAATTGTGCGGTAACTATTTACTCAAAGGTTCTTTTATGATTAATGTTGAAATCTATATTATTTGGAAAGTCGTTGATCGCTAGGGAGAGCTTATCCTATTGTAGAATAAATATTATTTATTTAAATAAATTAATAGTTTAATTTATTTATTTAAATAAGATTAGAATTGTTCTAATTGATTTATTCACAACCTAGCTTAATATGGAGAACCTAAAGGGTCACACCATAAAAGGAAGAATAATTATTTAAGAAGTTAATGGCATAATCGTAATAATAAGTTAAGTATATTTAATTTAATCTATGGTGATAGAATAAATTAAATAGCTTAATATTTATTATTTGATATTTTAGAAATATTAAATATAAATTAATAAGAGGAGTCTTATTATTATTATTATTATTACTATTATTTAATTCCCATATTTAATTCCTAAAGGAGTTTGGGAATTAATTAATAAAAGTACTCTCTTTTATTCCTAATAAGATTAGGAGGCTAATTAATTAAAAGTTTAATTAATTATTCCTAATAAGATTGGGAGCTTAATTAATTAAAAGAATTTAATTAATTAAATAAAACCCAATTTCTTAATTGTTAAGGAGGGTTGCCCACATCTATAAATAAGAGGAGTTTTATTATGGGTGTAGGGGTTGTTGACTTTTTCACAACACACGTAATTTCAATAGTTGGGAGAGGACGCCTTTTCTATAGAGATAGAAAAACTAGGGTTTAGCCAACCACCCATCTTCTTGAATCCTTCTTCTTCCTTGGTGGATCACCTCTAGAGGCCAAACACTTGGGTGGCTAACGTTGATCAAAGGAAGGAACCAAACCCAGTGGATTCAAGTTGAACGCGAAAAGAATTAGAGGTGAACTTGTACCTGAGGAAGCTCAGATCTTCAAGGGTATGATTCTTGTTCTTCAATTTTTCGTTTAATTAATAATTGTGCATAAAGGGTGATCCGAGTTTATGGTTTGTAAAAAATTTTAAACTCTGATTTTTCACGTTTCCGCTTATTTATGCAATTTGATTGCGCTCATGAATATTACAAACCTAACACCCTTTTCTCGACAGAACTTTTTAGACATTGTCAATAATACAAATAATAATATGAATAATTTTGTCATCTCAATTATTGATTTAATAATATAAAATATCGTGACAATAATTAAATCAATAATGTGAGATACTATGCAACAATTACTGTGGCAATAATTGAATAAAACTGAGTGACTTCTTACGTAAGCGTCAATAATCAAAGATACTGTACAATACTGTGTACTACTATCCAGGTGAAGAAAAGAGAAATGGAGAGAGAGAGAGAGTCTGGGATGAAGGACAAAGGAGGACAAAGATGGGAGGTTGAATGATTTTCCAAATTTACCCTTGATAAAATAATTTAATTTAATAACATGATAGAAATAGTACTTTTTTAGAAAAATACACATCAGCTGGACATGCCCCCACTCAGGAGACACGTTGTCAATTTCTAACGTGTCAAGTGAATTTGGACAAAAGTGAAAAAAATTAATAGTTTACTCATCTAATTGACAAAATTAAAAGGTGAATCATCGAAGTGGAAAAATAGTAATAGTTTAAGTTAGTAAAGTATATTTAAGCCTAAAAAAAAAGTCAACGGTACTATCATTTTTAACTGTTTAAATACACAGTGATAAAAGTACAGTAGCACGTGGTATTCTGCAGTGACACACAACATTTCACAGTATCACACTGTGACAATAATACATGGTACATAATTCAAATACAACTTAATAATACAACTGTCGTGTACAATACGACAAAACATAAACTGTGAGTTTGAATACAAATATTGCCTACTAGAGAGTATACAAACTCAAAAGGAGTCCTCATTACAATTATCATCACACTATTTCACAGAATAGTGAGGACTACTAATGCACCATCTAGGACCATCACTCCGTTCCCCGACTCGTTCCAGCTATATTCTCATTCCCTGAAGAGAAGAGTGAAAGAAAGGGTGAGCTCAATTAGCCCAGTAAGAAATATTATGACTAAGATAATGCAGAATAAATTATTATTAGCCTTAAACAGTGTTACACCGATACAATATAACAAACATCAAGTTTAACTGTAGCGGAAACAAACAATCTATTAGAAGAGTCAAGTAGAGAATAAAATCTACTATCTTCTATGATTTAAAAGGTTTTTCATGACTTTCAGCTTAATAAATAATCCACATCATCGAATCACCCCTGCACTACGGCCAAAGATATTCTTTAGTATCACGACCACAATTATCCATGCACTACGGGCCAAGAATATTTGTGTATTCATTAATGGTCATGATCATGCCAACAACTGTCCATCAATGCACTACGGGCCAATGTGGACTTTTACCACATCATTTGTAACATTACGGTCATGATTACACCGAATAATCCCTGGTCATAATCATTCCAAGTCCATCTATGCACTACAGGCCACATATGACTTTCAAAAAATATAAATACGAGGATGATGACAATGATATAAGAATTCAATAAAACAAGTTCAAGAATTAATTTGTCCAAGAACCAATAACGTCCCAAATTGTCAACATGATCTCGCTTTGTAGAGTAAAATTCAAGAATGCTCGGAAGAATATTTCCATTAAAAGATCTTTGGATGAAGCGCAATTATCAAGGATATTCCACTAATTTCATGGAGTATAGAAGTCAAAACTTTAACCAACTGAGTATAATAAAGAATGGAATAACAGAAAAAATCACCATGCATGCGGTACTTCGCATAGACAGGTTATTCCAAAAAAATACTAAATAACGGAACCAGTCACCAAAATTAAACCCCAAGCGGGATGTTCCAACAGAATAATAAAGAATGGAATAACAACAAATCACCATGCATGCGGTGCCCGGCAGACAAAGTTATTCCAACGAGAATACTAATAAGGATTTTAATCGAGTCCCACGTAAAACGCACGTATGTGATATTCCAATAGAATAATAATAAAGACGGAACCAGGTTCGGCGTAAAACGCACAGACAGGATATTCCAACAGAATAATAAAGACGGAATCAGGTCCGGCGTAAAACTCATAGACAGGATATTCCAACAAAATAGTAAAGACGGAATAATAGAAGAATGTCACCAAGTATAGGGTAGACCGCGTACCCTATATCTTCTGCTATTTCGTCCGGTTCTAACTCAATAATGTGGTTCGAGTCTAAAACATATTTACGTAACATGGATATGTGAAAAACGTTATGAACACGAGACATACTTGGCAGTAAAGCGAGTCTATAGGCCACAGTTCCTACTCGATCAAGGATTAAAAATGGGCCGATGAATCGAGGATTGAGCTTTCCTCTCTTTCCAAATCTCGTAACTCATTTCCATGGAGCAACACGTAACAACACATGATCTCCTATATTGAATTCCACGTCCTTTCGATGAAGATCAGCATAACTCTTTTGTCGATCTTGTGAGGTTTTTATACGTTGTTGGATCGTTTGAATCTTTTTCGTAGTCATACGTACCAACTCCAGTCCCAATAACGTTGCTTCACCCACCTCATCCCAGCATACTGGAGAATGACACTTTCTTCCATACAACGCTTCGAATGGAGCCATGCCAATACTTGCGATATAATCGTTGTTGTAGGAAAACTCCACCATGGTAAGAACTTGTCCCAACTTCCCTTGAAGTCAAGGACACAGAGTCTTAATAGATCTTCAAGAGTTTGAATCATCCTCTCCGACTGCCCATCCGTCTGAGGATGATATGCCGAGCTAAATTGTAAATCTGTGCCCATAGCTTTTTGCAAACTAACCCAAAATCTTGAAGTGAATCTTGGGTCTCAATTAGAAACTATGGATACTGGCATACCATAAAATCTTACAACCTCGTTTATGTACATATGAGCAAGACGTTCAAGTGTATAAGTTTCTCGTATCGGTAAAAAATGAGCAGACTTGGTCAATCTATCAACAATGACCCAAATCGCATCTATGCCTTGAGAAACTTTGGGAAGACCGGTAACGAAATCCATGGTAATGTGCTCCCACTTCCATTCTGGAATTTTAAGTGGTTGCAATGGACCTTTTGATACTTGATGCTCCGCCTTAACTCGTTGACACGTTAGACACCTTGAGATAAACAGCGCTATCTCTCTCTTCATATTTCTCCACCAAAATGTATGACGAATATCATGATACATTTTGGTACTCCCAAGATGGATTGCAAACGGTGTGTTATGCGCCTCCATCATGATTTTATACT
Organism: Panax quinquefolius; assembly: GCA_020205615.1. Classification (NCBI taxonomy): domain Eukaryota; kingdom Viridiplantae; phylum Streptophyta; class Magnoliopsida; order Apiales; family Araliaceae; genus Panax; species Panax quinquefolius. The sequence continues at coordinate 17,126,317 of CM035166.1, read as the reverse complement.
TTAAATCAGGGTCGTTAGGAACACAAAGTCTGGAGTTGACTCGAAGTATTCCATCTTCATCGATTCTTGCTTCCGGCATAGCACCTTCTTGCACTTTCTTCCTCATACGTATCAGCGCTAGGTCTATAGTTTGAGCAGCTTTAACTTTATCAATTAAAGTCGGTTCTACTCGTATATTCGCCATCATCACATGGGTCCCTGGAGTCTTTAACTCTATCTCCATCCTTTGCAAGTCACACAAAATGGGCCTTTACGTTGACAATATAGCATTCGCACTTGTATATGATCTTCTACTCAATGCGTTAGCTACCACGTTCGCTTTTCCAAGATGGTATTGGATGGTATGTGTGACGCCCCCAAAATAGGTATACATCACCTATTCTGAGTCGCCAAGTACATGGTACAGAAACAAATACAACTTCATTAAACTGTGAGTTTAAATACAAATAGAGAGTATAAAAACTCAAAAGGAGTCTTCATTACAATTATTGATACACTATTTTAAAAATAGTGAGGACTGCTAAAACAACTTTCTAGAACCATCACTCCGTACCCCGACTAGTTCCTGCTATGTTCTCACCTCCTGAGAAGAAAAATGGAATAAAAGGGTGAGCTCAACTAGCCCGATAAAGAATATTATGACTAAGATAATATCTGACAAATTATCATTAGTCTTGAACGAGGAATAATCGATAAAATATAATAGACAACAAGTTTTAGATCAACAATCGCAATGAAAAACATCAATCCATTAGAAGAGTCAAGTAGAAAAAGAATTCTACTATCTTCTAAGATTTAAAAGTCCATCATCAATATTTTATCCTCAGTAACATCAATCAATATACATCTTGAATCAAATATTCATCTTTTACACTACATGGCCAAAGATATTCATTTGTATCACCAGGTTAATCATATTCATCTCAACACTTTGTTCATCTTTGCATTACGGGCCAAAGATATTCATTAGGTAATCATTCATCTTTTTTCTGGGCCAAAGATATTCATTTGTATCATCATTTAGGACTGAGGATGATTAAAAATATTATAAAGAAAATAAATCTAGTGAGATAACAGATCAAATATTAAGGATTCGTATTACAGTTTATCCAAGTTCAATAATATTTCGAAATAACCAATTTTGAAGCAGAATTCAAAAATAATGATCAAACATGGATACAATCAAAGATAGTAACCATAATAGACAACTTGGACAAAAAGAAGAAAGTTTCATTTTTCTAATGAATAGTGCCGTATTCGTGAATAGTGCCATATCGTGAATAATCAAGTATCGTGAATAAGTAACCCGACACAAAAAAGTTCCAAATTTGATAAAAGTTCATACCAATATTTCGGCATAATGATATTGAAGAAAATATCATTTAAGAAGAAGATAATATCCACTTACCTCAAAATATCAAGATTTCGATCGGAATATCGGATAAAATCAAGAAAACTTGCACTCGATTAATGAAAACTCACAAAGTATCTAAATACTCACAAAATACACTCAATAATCTAGAGAGAGAAAGAGAGAAAACTTGTTTACGGTGTGATTTTCAATTCTAACTTAGCCTCTATTTATAGGAAAATGTTAGCACGCTCAAGGCATTTAACTTGCAACCTTTGATGGCTTTACTCGCTACTATTCCCACCCACCACATTTGAATAAAAATCTCAAAGACATTTCTTCACCAACCAAGAGTGGGGTCCACCAATTCTAGAATTTTCCACCAAAATGATTTATAACCTGATTTTCGTATCAGCCACCTCTTAAAATTCATAACAAATCATACGCTCATTTTTAACGGTTCAAAATTTGTGGACATATACTCAACTTATATATGTATAATATATCCAAAAATTACAACGATCCAACGGTCGGATTAAAAATTATAACTCCCGCAATATATCTCAAAAAATACTTGTTTGATTTTTAATACCTCCAATCCGACAAAATACAAATAAAACACCTCAACATTAATTCCTTCATTTATAACCACATACATAAATCCATCATTTATATCCACATAAAATAAATATTTCCTTATCATATGAATCAATGATTAATTATTCACAAATAATATTACAGAATGATATTTATGACAACCAGTTGCTTTCCCGGAAAGAGGGGCTTTCGATAAGGATTTCTCCTTCTTCGGCGCCAAATTAGGTGACCAAACCTCTCCTTGATAGAACTTTCTAGACATTATAAATAATGTTATCTAATAATATTATTCCAAATAATCAATTAATGATCCGATAAAGGAGATATTTGTGCGGTGGCGATAATTGAAACAACAATAATATAAAATATCAATGCAAAGAATTATTGAATCAATAAAATAAAATATTGAACGAAGAATTCTTGTGACAATTATTGAGTAGTGCCTTCTTACGTAAGGATCAATAATTCAACAATTGTGCAATACTGTATGCCATCTTCTTGTGCAACGCGTAGACATTTTTTACTTTAAGCTGTAAGACCTCAAATTTTTTAAATAAAAAGGAATTTCCTTTATTTATTATTTTGAAATAGTAAGGGTTGATTTGATTAATGTGGATAGTTAAGGTTAAATATGCAAATATTTCAAAATAAGCAAGTGGTTATAAAATATTCATTATCGTTGGGGAATATTCGTTTGGTCGTGGAATATTAAGATGCTTGTCGGGAATATTAAATGCATTACGGCCAAGCAGCCATGTGTGGGCCCCATAACGAAAAGATTGGATGAAGAAAACGACAAATATAAGTTGTTTTTAAATAACGAAGCGTATTGTTACTATTAATCTTTGTTGGAATACCCGTTGGTTAAAACACACTAATACGCGTTGTTGAACAAGAAGCACCTGCGCGGTATTGCACAAATTATTGATTCTTACGTGAAGGCACTACTCAATAATGGTTACGATGAATTACTTGTTCAAAGATATTTTATTGAGTTAATAATTCTTTGCGTTGATATTTTATATTCTTTGTTGTTTCAATAATTGTCATTACACAAGATATCTTTCATTATCGAAGCAATAATTCATATTATCCTAATAATATTATTAGATAACATTATTGGCAATGTCTAGAAAGTTCTGCTAAGGAGAGGTTTGGTCATCTAATTGCGCGCATGAAGAAGAAATTCTTATTGAAAGCCCCTCTTCCTGAACCTGCCTTGTCAATATTGTGATTCTCATAATATTATTTGTGAATAATTAATTATTGATTTATATGATGAGGAAAATATTGATTTTATGTGGATATAGATGGAGAAAATTTTAAAATGACAATTGTTGAAAATTAATATTTTATCTTTTTCGATAAAATAATTCATTTAAATATATTATTTTAATAATATATTAACTGTGATATTTTTACAATGAATGTGGGATATATGAGTATATGAGGAGGAAGAGTATTTTGTGGCATTAAATGTTTAACACATGTTTTGTGTGTTGGTGGACATAATTATTGGCCAGAAATTTGATTATAGCTTGTAAAATCACCGCTTGTGGATTTGATCGAATTTCTATTTGGAATTTGGAAAACTTTCTTCTCGCAAAGTTGTAGAGATTGAATTTCCTATAAAAACTTGCAAGATTCGAATTTTCTGATAAAAGGGCTATTTATTATGAATTATTGAAGTTCAAGTTCAAAATAATTAATTTTTGGGAGTTTTAGTTAATTATTTTGAGAAAACGTTTTTTGCAACTAAGTTGGCCTCACATGTGATTCAAATGGGCTGAGATCAGTTGTCTAAGGTGGGCTAAAGAAAATGTGGAAAATATATTAATATTATATTCAATTTTCTGCTTTGGTGTTCTAAGCATTTTCCTATAAATAGGGTGCTTAGGTTAGAATTGAAAAACACACCAGAAACTGAAGTTTCTCTCTATTTCTCTCTCGATATATTGAGCGTATTCTTGTGAGTATACTTTGAGTATTGTTAGGCGGTGCAAGTTCCTTCAAAGACTATACACGTATTCCAAATAAAGTACTAATCTTTCGAGGTAAGGGATATTATTTTTTTTTGTAATGATATTATTTCTTCAATATCATTATGATGAAATGTTGATCCGAAGTTTTTATCAAATTTGGAACTTTTTCATGCTCGGGTTACTATTCATGAGTTACTATTCACGAGTTACTATTCACGAGTACTATTCATGAAGCGTGAAGATGTTTTTTGTGGAATTTCTATCTTTTGGTGTCTGAGTTACTTATTCACGTGTCGGCACTATTCACGATACTGACTGACTATTCACGATATGGTACTATTCAATTAAAAATAAAATTTCTTCTTTTCGTCCAAAACATCTATTCGGATACTAGCTTTGATTGTATCCATGTTTTGATCATTCTTGAATTTTACACCACTATGATTATTTTTGAGGTATTTTTGGGCGTGGATAAAACCAAGTACGAATCCTTAATCCTTAATCCTTGTCATTTTGTTTCACCGGATTCGCTTTCTTTAAAAATATTTTCATCATCCTCGGTCTTAAATGATGATATTATTGAATATCTTTGGCCAGTGTGCGAAGATGAATGATTTCTGAAGAATATCTTTGGCTCAGTAGTGCAAAGATGAACAGTGTTGAGATGAACATGACCGATTGATTAATATCTTTGGCCTCAGTAGTGCAAAGATGAGCAGTGTTTAAATGAACATGACTAATCGATGAATATCTTTGGCTGTAGTGCAAAGATGATTATTTGATTCGGATGCATATTGATTGATGTTACGAGGATAAAATATTGATGATGGACTCATTAAATTCATAGATTATAGTAGATTTCATTCTCTACGTAACTCTTCTATGAATTATTATTTCAATTGCGAATATTGATCTCTAAACTTGTTGTCATTGTATTCTATCGATTTTTCCCTCATTGAAGACTAACGATAATTTGTTGTATATTATCTTAGTCATAATATTCTTTATTGGCTAGTTGAGCTCACCCTTTTCCTTGTTGTTCCATTTTTCTTCTCGGGAGGCGAGAATGTAGCGAATAGTACTAGTCGGGTATGGAATGAAGATTCTAGAGAGAGTTGTTTAGTAGTCCTCACCATTTTGTAAAATAATGAATCAATAATGTGATGAGGATTTATTTGAGTATAGATATTGTCTAGAAGATAATATTTGTATTCAAACTCACGCAGCTTTCTTGTTGTAATAATAAAGTTGTAGTTGTTTCTACATACCATGTATTGACAACTTCGAGAATAGGTGATGTATACCCTATTTTGGGGGCCGTCACGGTTAGTATCGAGCTTAGGATATGATATCTGGCGGAGATCGGGAATAGAACTAGGAGGGAGACGAGTAAATCCTTCGCTAGTGTGTCCTACCTAAGCTTATTTGTTAGTTGGTCAAGATATAGGGATATTATGTGATATATTGATTTCCTTAATTAACCCTTATTTTATGACAATGTTTGAGAATGTCGATTGAGAATATTAACAAAGTGGAGTAAATGAGACCGTGGAGATGCCTGTACTTTCACCAACGAGGAGAAACGTGCAACAGTCGGCAATGTTCCTCCCGTGAACAACACCAACGAAGAAGATGATGAACGAGGATGTTTAGAAGCTTTTTGCGGTTCATGCAAAATCGACGAGGAGACTTCGTGTTCAAAATACTGAGGAGGAAATGATAGCAATTCACGAGTGGTCACAAACCAAGCGCTTTCGAGAGTTGGGACCACCGAGTGCAGAAAGCGGATCCGATTAAAGGCGAGACGTGGGTCAAACAAATTACCAAGATATTCGATGTCTTGGGATGCACGGAGGAACGAAAGTTCCATTCGCCACCTTTATGTTCCGTGGCGAGGCAGACATTGGTGGGAATCAGTGAAGCGTACCATCCAAATTTGCACTCGGCGTATCATGGGAGAGCGTTTGAAGCAGCGTTCAATGACAAGTACTTCCTGAAAGTATTCGTCATATGAAGGAAGTGGAGTTTATTAGACTAGAGCGAGAATAACATGATGGTGTCCCAATCACGAGGCGAAGTTCATGAGTTATCCGAGTTTGCACCTCATTTGGTGGAGAATGAGGAACGATGACGCGGATGTTTCGAGAGGTTTGAAACCCGACATACGTCAAGATCTCATTTCTCATAAATTTTCTCTCTATTCGGATGTTGTCAATGGGGCTCAATTGTTAGAGCGAGATAACGAGTACGTTCAACCGAGGGACCATAACCGAGGATCATCTACAGAAGATAGCGATCATCGAATAACGATAACCAAATGGAGAAAGAAGAATACAGACAAAGGCGGTAACCACTCGGTGGTAATCGTGGCCATGAAAATAGAAGAAGCGAGTCGGGAGGAGATTTTAAAAGAGGAGATTTAACAACGACCATGTGAAGATGGTAGTCTTGTGTGAATCGGTTCTAAGGGAGAGAACGACCACCGGTCATATATGCTACAAATGCGAAAAAGAGGACATATCAGTCAAACCGCCCACAACAGATTCAAGGTATGCTATAGTTGTGGAAAGGAAGGACATATCGCTCGAGATTGTGCGATGGCGAAACCTAGTTCAATGAGATACGGTGACTCAAAAGATCGTCCCTTAAAAGTCAAAGTCAACGATTCCGGGAAGAGCGTTTGTTGTGATCGGTCATAATGCAAGAACCCGAACGAAGTTAGCACGGGTTAGTTAATTATAAATTCTTGCAAGTATATACCTTACTAGATATCGGTTCTACCCATTCTTTTATCTCTCTTACTTGCGCTCAACGTTTAAACTTGACTCGGAGAAATTAGACTTTGACCTATCTGTGGAAACTCCGTTAGAGAAACTTTCATCACATCCACTCGCTTATAAATCTTGCTTGATTCAGGTTGGCACTATCACATTACACCGTTAACCTTATTTCTATAGAGATATTTGTTTTGATGTGATTTTAAGGTTAACTACTCATCAATGCCGAATTGATTATTTTCGTAAGGTTGTTAGTTTTCATATTCCTAAGCAACTTTTGTTATTCAAATTCAAGCAATCAAACCATTGTAGTCAAACATTTTCATATCAAGCCATGAAGTCATTCGTTTATTACGGATGTCAAATTTTCTTAGTCCATGTTATGGATTTGAATAAAGACACGTCGATTTGAATAATATTCTGTTGTTATTGATTTTTCCCGACGTATTTCTGAAGAATTTCTTGGCTTACTCCCAAAGCTCGATATTAAATTTTGTATCGACTTTGAACCCGTACAAAACTCATTTCTAAAATCTCATATCGAATGGCTCTATTGAACTTCTTGGAGTTAAAATTCAACTATAAATTTGGTACCGAGCCTTTATCTTGTGACTTCCTTTGTGGAATTCACCTAAGCCGAGACTCTCTGTAGGGGACGTCATATTAGATGCGATAGTAAAGCGATAGGTGTCATTGTGACGTCTTATCCAAGATTGGGATATGAGTCACGATTGAGAGCAACCTAAGTCGATGTCGAAATCGTAGCTTTCTAGGCTTAGTTGGTTATTATCGAGATTCGTTGAAGGATATTCTCGAATCGCTATTCCATTAACGCAAATGACTCGTAGAGATACAAAATTGAATGGAGCAAGGAATGTGGGAAGAGCTTGAAGAACTCAAGAGGAGACTCATTTCAAAGACATGTTACGATCATGCCATCCTGGAAAAGCGAACGTGGTAGCCGACGAGTTGAGTAGAAGATCATATCTTGACGAACGAGTGCGATGATGTCAAGTATCGCGACAGAGCCAACTTTAATAGAAAAAAGTTAAGGTTGCTCAAGCCACCGGCAGAGCCGATGCGTATGAAGAAGAAAGTACAAGAAGGAGCTATTCCTAAGCGAGAATTGATAAAGAAGGAATACTTGAGTCAACTCCGGACTTGGCATTCCTAATGATTTTGATTTGAAGCATAGAATCATGATGGAGGCACACAACACATTGTTTGCAATCCATCTCAGGAGTACCAAAATGTATTATGATCTTCAACATACATTTTGGTGGAGCAATATGAGGAGAGAGATCGCGTAGTTTATCTCGAGATGTTTAACTTATCAACATGTAAAGGCGAGCATCAAGTGCCAAAGGGTCCATTACAACCACTTGAGATTTTGAAATGGGAGTGGGAACACATTACCTGAATTTCATTACTAATCTTCCCAAGGTTTCTCAAGGCATAGATGCGATTTGGGTTATTGTTGATAGATTAACCAAGTCTACTCATTTCTTCACCGAATCGAGAGACTTATTCCTTGAACGTCTTTCTCGTATATGTACGTAAATGAGATTGTGAGATTGCATGGCATGCCAAGATCCATAGTTTTGGGTTAGTTTGTAGAAAGCTATGGGCACGAATTTACGATTCAATTTGGCATACCATCCTCAAACGGATGGGCAATCAGAAAGGACTACTCAAACTCTTGAAGATATATTAAAACTCTGTGTCCTAGATTTCAAAAGAAGTTGGGATAAGTACTTGCCATTGGTGGAATTCTCATACAACAATAGTTATTAAACAAATATAGGCATGGTTCCATTCGAAGCATTATATGGACAAAAATGTCGTTCTCCAATATGTTGGGATGAGGTGGGTGAAGCAACATTGTTGGGACCCGAGTTAGTACGTATGACTAATGATTCGACAACGTATACAAACGGCACAAGATCGACAAAAGAGTTATGCGGATCTTCATCGAAAGGACGTGAAATTTAATGTAGGGGATCATGTATTGTTGCGAGTTGCTCCATGGAAGGGAGTTACAAGATTTGGGAAGAGAGGAAAGCTCAATCCATGATTTATTGGTCCATTTCAAATTCTTGACCGAGTAGGAAATGTAGCCTATAGACTTGTGTTACCTCCAAGTATGTCTCGTGTTCATAATGTGTTTCACATATCTGTACTTCGTAAATATGTGAAAGACCCGAACCACGTTATTGAGTTAGAACCGGACGAGATAGCCGAAGACTTAACGTATGAGGAGGTACCTGTCAAGATGTTGGATAGGAAGGAGCATGTCCTACGCGCAAAGGTCATACCACAAGTTAAAGTTTTGTGGAGGAATCATGCTATAGAGGAAATGACCTGGGAATTGGAAACGAAAATGAAAGCGAGGTATCCTCACCTTTTTGAAACACCAGGTATGTACGTCAATTTCGAGGACGAAATTTCATAAGGAGGGGAGGTTGTAAGACCCCGAAATTTTTTAAATAAAAAGGAATTTCCTTTATTTATTATTTTGAAATAGTAAGGGTTGATTTGATTAATGTGGATAGTTAAGGGTTAAATATGCAAATATTTCAAAATAAGCAAGTGGTTATAAAATATTCATTATCGCTTAGGAATATTCGTTTGGTCGTGGAATATTCGTGATCTTTTGTGAATATTCGCATTTACTGCCAAAACCGTGTGTGGGCCCCATAACGAAAAGCGATTGGATGAAGAAAACGACAAATATAAGTTGTTTTTAAATAACTTGGCGTAATTATTATCAAGTATTATCTTGTTGGAATACCCTAAGGTTAAAACACACTAATACGCGTTGTTGAACAAAGAGCATACGGTATTGCACCAATTATTGATTCTTACGTAAGAAGGCACTACTCAATAATGGTTACGATAATTCTTGTTCGATTATTTTATTGAGTTAATAATTGTCAGCGTTGATATTTTATATTCTTGTTGTTTGAATAATTGTCATTACACAAAGATCTTTCATTATCGAAGCAATAATTCATATTATCTGAATAATATTATTAGATAACATTATTGGCAATGTCTAGAAAGTTACATCTAAGGAGAGGTTTGGTCATCTAATTGCGGCGCCAAGAAGAAGAAATTCTTATTGAAAGCCCCCTCTTCCTAGAACCGCTGGTTGTCAATATTGTGATTCTGTAATATTATTTGTGAATAATTAATTATTGATTTATATGATGAGGAAAATATTGATTTTATGTGGATATAGATGGAGAAAATTTTAAAATGACAATTGTTGAAAATTAATATTTTATCTTTTTCGATAAAATAATTCATTTAAATATATTATTTTAATAATATATTAACGGTGATATTTTACAATGAATGTGGGATATATGAGTATATGAGGAGGAAGAGTATTTTTGTGGCATTAAATGTTTAACACATGTTTTGTGTGTTGGTGGACACAATTATTGAATCAAATTTGATTATAAACTTGTAAAATCACTGCTTGTGGATTTCGGTCAATTTCTATTTGGAATTTGGAAAAACTTTCTTCGCAAAGTTGTAGAGAATTGAATTTCCTATAAAACTCGCAAGATTCGAATTTTCTGATAAAAGGGCTATTTATTATGAATTATTGAAGTTCAAGTTCAAATAATTAATTTTTGGGAGTTTTAGTTAATTATTTTGAGAAAAACGTTTTTTTGCAACTAAGTTGGCCTCACATGTGATTCAAATGGGCTGAGATCAGTTGTCTAAGGTGGGCTAAAGAAAATGTGGAAAATATATTAATATTATATTCAATTTTCTGCTTTGGTGTTCTAAGCATTTTCCTATAAATAGGGTGCTTAGGTTAGAATTGAAAAACACACCAGAAACTGAAGTTTCTCTCTATTTCTCTCTCGATATATTGAGCGTATTCTTGTGAGTATACTTTGAGTATTGTTAGATTCGCAGAAGTTCCTTCAAAGACTATACAGTATTCCAAATAAATCTTAATCTTTCGAGGTAAGGGATATTATTTTTTTTGTAATGATATTATTTCTTCAATATCATTATGCTGAAATGTTGATCTGAAGTTTTTATCAAATTTGGAACTTTTTCATGTCGGGGTTACTATTCATGAGTTACTATTCACGAGTTACTATTCACGAGTACTATTCATGAAGCGTGAAGATGTTTTTTGTGGAATTTCTATCTTTTGGTGTCGGAGTTACTATTCACGTATACTGACTATTCACGATATCTGACACTATTCACGATATATGGTACTATTCATTCAAAAAAATAAAATTTCTTCTTTTCGTCCAAAACATCTATTCTGGATACTAGCTTTGATTGTATCCATGTTTTGATCATTCTTGAATTTTACACCACTATGATTATTTTTTGAGGTATTTTTGGGCGTGGATAAAACCAAGTACGAATCCTTAATCCTTAATCCTTAATCCTTGTCATTTTGTTTCACCGGATTCGTTTCTTTAAAAATATTTTTCATCATCCTCGGTCTTAAATGATGATATTATTGAATATCTTTGGCACCTAGTCACGAAGATGAATGATTTCAAGAATATCTTTGGCACAGTGGTGCAAAGATGAACAGTGTTGAGATGAACATGACCGATTGATTAATATCTTTGGCTCAGAGTGTGCAGATGAACAGTGTTTAAATGAACATGACCAATCGATGAATATCTTTGGCTTTAGTAGTGCAAAGATGATTATTTGATTCCGATGCATATTGATTGATGTTACGAGGATAAAATATTGATGATGGACCATTAAATTCATAGATTATAGTAGATTTCATTCTCTACGTAACTCTTCTATGAATTATTATTTCCGCTGCGAATATTGATCTCGAAACTTGTTGTCTATTGTATTCTATCGATTTTTCCTCGTTGAAGACTAACGATAATTTGTTGTATATTATCTTAGTCATAATATTCTTTACCGGGCTAGTTGAGCTCACCCTTTTCCTTGTTGTTCCATTTTTCTTCTCGTGAGGCGAGAATGTAATGCAGTACTAGTCGGGGTATGGAATGAAGATTCTAGAGAGAGTTGTTTAGTAGTCCTCACCATTTTGTAAAATAATGAATCAATAATGTGATGAGGATTTATTTGAGTATAGATATTGTCTAGAAGATAATATTTGTATTCAAACTCACAGCTTTACTGTTGTAATAATAAAGTTGTAGTTGTTTCTGTACCATGTATTGACAACTCAGAATAGGTGATGTATACCTATTTTGGGGGCGTCACATTAACCACCGGGTATTCCAACAGTGTTAACGGTAACAACTACGCCATTATTTAATTTTGTCATTTTTTCATTCGTGAATTGCTATCCGTTATGGGGCCCATAATTGGGCTGCATACTGGTCGTCACTAATATTCCCCGACGTAAAGAATATTCCAATCGACAAAATGAATATTTTATAACCACTTGCTTATTTTGCAAAATTTTCACATTTCACCCATAACTAAAGTTATTATATCAAATTAATACCTTATTATTCACAATAATAAATAAAGGAAATTTGATTTTATTCATTAAAATGTTGGGGTCTTACAACCTCCCTCCTTATGAAATTTCGTCCTCGAAATTGGCGTGACGTACTGGTGTTTTCAAAAGGTGAGGATACCTCGCTTTCATTTCGATTCCAACTCCCGTGTCATCTCTTCAATATAGCATGGTTTCTCCACGAAACCTTAACGTAGGTATAACCTTCGTATGTAGGACATGCTCTTTCCTATCCAAGATCTTAACAGGTACCTCCTCATACGTTAAATCTTCAGCTATCTCGTCTGGTTCTAACTCAATAATGTGGTTCAGGTCTTTAACATATTTACAAAGCATAGATATGTGAAAAACATTATGAACACGAGACATACTTGGAGGTAATGCGAGTCTATAGGCCACATTTCCTATTCGGTCAAGAATCTCAAATGGACCAACAAATCTTGGATTGAGCTTTCATCTCTTCCCAAATCTTGTAACTCCCTTCCATGGTGCAACACGTAATAATACATAATCCCCAATATTAAATTCCATGTCCTTCCAATGAAGATCTGCATAACTCTTTTGTCGATCATGTGCTATTTGTATACGTTGTCGAATTGTTTGGATCTTCTCTGTAGTCATGCGTACAAACTCTTGTCCCAACAATGTTGTTTCACCTACCTCGTCCCAACATACTAGAGAACGATATTTTCTTCCATACAACGCCTCGAATGGAGCCACACCTATGCTCGCCTGATAACTGTTGTTGTAGGAGAATTCCACCAATGGTAGGTACTTATCCCAACTCCCTTTGAGATCTTGGACACAGAGTCTTAATAGATCTTCAAGAGTTTGAATAGTCCTCTCTGATTGTCCATCCGTTTGAGGATGGTATGCCGAATCAATCAATAAATCCGCGCTCCATAGCTTTACGTAAGCTAACCCAAAATCGTGAAGTGAATCTTGGGTCACGATCCGAAACTATGGATACTGGCATGCCGTGCAATCTCACAATCTCGTTCACGTACATACTAGCAAGACGTTCAAGGGAATAAGTCTCCCATATAGGCAAGAAATGGGCAGACTTGGTTAATCTATCAACAATAACCCAAATCGCATCTATGCCTTGAGAAACCTTGGGAAGAACTATAACAAAATACATAGTAATGTGTTCCCACATCCATTTCGGAATCTCAAGTGGTTGTAATGGACCCTTTGGCATTTGATGCTCCGCCTTTACACATTGACAAGTTAAACACCTCGAGATAAACTCCACGATCTCTCTTTTCATATTGCTCCACCAAAATGTATGTCGAAGATCATGATACATTTTGGTACTCCTAGGATGGATTGCAAACGGTGTGTGGTGTGCCTCCATCATGATTCTATGCTTCAAGTCAGAATCGTTAGGAATACAAAGTCTGGAGTTGAATCTAAGTATTCCTTCTTCATCGATTCTCACTTCTGGAATAGCTCCTTCTTGCACTTTCTTCTTCATATGTATAAGCCCCAAGTCCGTAGCTTGAACAGCTTTAACTTTATCGATTAAAGTCGGTTCTACTCGCATGTTTGATATCATCACGTGGGTACTTGGAGCCTTTATCTCTATCTCCATCCTTTTCAAGTTATACAAAATGGACCTATGTGTTAACAACATTGCACTCGTACACGCATATGATCTTCTACTTAATGCGTCAGCTACCACGTTTGTTTTTCCAGGATGATATTGGATGGTGTGATCGTAATCTTTCAACAGCTCGAGCCAACGTCGTTTTCGCATGTTGAGTTCCTTTTGGGTGAAGAAATATTTGAGGCTTTTATGATCTGTATAGATCTCCACTTTCTCCCCCATACAAGTAGTGTCTCCAAAACTTCAACGCGAAAACGACTGCTGCCAACTCCAAATCATGAGTAGGATTATTCCTCTCATATTCTTTGAGTTCTTAGAGAGGCATAAAGCTATGACTTTCCCATGTTGCATGAGAACACATCCTAACCCTTTGCACAAGCATCGTTGTAGATAACAAATCCATCCGAACCGGATGGTATTGTCGAAACAGTCTTAAAATGAGTCTTCTCTTGAGTTCTTGAAAACTCTTCTCGTAATCCTCGTTCCAACCGAAATTTATATCTTTACGAGTTAGCTGAGTTAACGAAGTAGCGATTAGAGAAAATCCTTCCACGAATCTCCGATAATAACCAGCTAAGCCCAGAAATCTACGTACTTCGGTCACCGACTTTGGTTGCTCCCAACTTTGTACGGCTTCAATCTTCATCGGGTCGACAGATACTCCATGTTTTGACACCACGTGTCTAAGGAATGCTACTTCCTCAAGCCAGAACTCGCATTTTTTCAACTTGGCATATAACTTGTTATCACAAAGCCTTTGCAGTACCAGCTTCAAATGGTGCTCATGATCTTCACGGCTTTTGGAATAGATGAGGATGTCATCAATACAGACAACAACGAACTGATCCAAGTATTCTTTAAACACACGGTTCATCATATCCATGAAAGCAGCAGGAACATTAGTCAATCCAAAAGATATGACTAAGAATTCATAATGCCCGCATCTAGGGTTACGAAGGCGCCTTTTGGAATATCCTCGGTTTTAATCTTGGTGATGATGACATCCGAATGAAGATCGATCTTTGAAAAGAATTGTGCTCCTTGCAACTGGTCGAACAAGTCATCAATGCGAGGTAGCGGATACCTATTCTTGATGGTGACATGGTTTAATTCTCGGTAGTCGATACAAAAGTCGCATATTCCCGCCTTTCTTCTTTACGAATAAAACAGGGAGCACCCCAAGGAGATGTACTTAGATCCAGAATGAAACCTATGTCTAACAATTCTCAGAAGTTAGACTTTTAACTCTGAAGTTCAATAGGAGCCATTCGATATGGGGTTTTAGAAATGGGTTTTGTACCCAGCTCAAGGTCAATAAGGAATTCAACATCACGTTCTGGGGGTAGACCGGGAAGTTCTTCAGGAAATACATCAGGAAATTCTCTAACAACATAAATATTATTCAAATCTGACTTGTCTTTGTTCAAATCCATAACATGGGCTAAGAAAGCTTGACATCCGTTTTTCAATAAACGAATAGCTTTATGGCTTGATATGATAGTGACTGATTTTAGTGGTTTAGTTGTTTGAATTCGTATGACGGGTTGGTTAGGAATATGAAAACTAACAGCCTTACGAAAACAATCGATTTTGGCATGATGAGTGGTTAACCAATCAATTCCTAAAATCACATCAAAAGCAAGTATCTTTAAAGAGATAAGATCAACAGGTAATGTGATAGTGCCAACTTGGATCATGCAAGATTTATATACTGTGGATGTAACGAAAGTTTCACCCAACGGAGTCTCCACTGATAAATCAAAGTCTAATTTCTCCGGAGTCAAGTTTAAACGTTGAGCACAAGCAGGAGAGATAAAAGAATGGGTAGAACCGGTATCTAGTAAGGTATAAACTTCGCAAGAGTTTATGATTAGCTTACCCGTGATCACCTCGTTTGGGTTCCTCGCATTTTGGGCAGTCATGACAAACGCCCTTCCAGGAACCACCGACTTTAACTTGTCCAGGACAGCCTTTGGAGTCACCATCCCTGTTGAACTTGGTTTCGAAACTAGACAATCTCTAGCTATATGACTTTCCTTTCCACAGTTATAACACACCTTGAATTGTTGTGGGCAGTTTGGGCTGATGTGTCCCTCTTTCCCGCATTTGTAACATACGACCGATGGTCGTTCTCCTCCCCTAGAAACAGTTGATGTTGGTCCTGATGTCTTTATGCTATCATTGTTGTACCTTCTCCTTTTGAAATCTCCTCCTGACTCGTTCCTTCTATTATCACGGCCACGATTACCACCAGAGTGGTTACCGCTTTTGTCCGAATGCTTTCCTTCCCTTTGGTTGTCATTGCTCCGATGACCGCTGCCACTGGTATGACCCTGATTGTGTTCCCTCTGTTGAACACACTCATTATCTCGCTCTAATAATTGAGCCCTGTTTACAACATCTAAATATAAAGAAAATTTATGAGAGATAAGATATTGTCGAATCTCGGGCTTTAGACCTCTCAGAAACATCCTCGTCATTCGTTCCTCATTTTCGACCAAATGAGGTGCAAACCTGGATAACTCTGCAAACTTCGCCTCGTACTGGGACACCGTCATGTTGTTTTATTCCAGTCTGATAAACTCCGCCTCCTTCATATAACGAATACTTTCAGGAAAGTACTTGTCATTGAATAGTTTCTAAAACGCTTCCCAAGACATCTTGAAAAGCGGTGGTCAGTACGCTTCACGACTCCCACTAGTAGTCCGCCTCACCGCGGACACAAAGGTGGCGCATAGAACCTTCTCTTCCTCCGCTCTCACCAAGAGACATAATATATTGGTGATTTGTTTGTGCCACACGTTTCTGCCATGATCGGATCCGCTTTCCCTTAAATTCGGTGGTTCCAACTCTTTGAACTTGCTTGTTTGTGATAAGTCGCGCATTGCTAGCATTTCCACCAGATTTTATGCACGGGTCTCCCTCGTCTGGTTTTGCATGAACTGCAAAAAGCTTCTAAACATCCCATCATTCATCATTTGTTCGGTAACGTTGTTTACGGAGGAGGATTATTTCCTTCCTTCATGCACGCCCCACAGGTAGTGATCAAAGGTGTCTCCACGGTCTGATTCACTCCATTATTAACGTTCTCAGCTGCCATTCTTAAATACTGCCATAAAACAAGGGTTAATAGTCATGCAACATATTATCCCTATACTCTGACCGACCAAATAAATACCAAATAAATTTAGTCAGGTCATACTAGCGAAGGAATTCCCCGTCTCTCCCCTCCTAGTTCTTGTCTCACATCTCACCCGAGGATCATATCCTAAGCTCGATATTAATCGCGACGCCCCCCAAAATAGGTATACATCACCTATTCTCGAATTACATCGCCAAATACATGGTACGAAATAAATACAACTTCATTAAACTGTGAGTTTAAATACAAATAGAGTATAAAAAACTCAAAAGGAGTCCTCATTACAATTATTGATACACTATTTAAAAATAGTGAGGACTGCTAAAACAACTTTCTAAAACCATAGTTCCTGCTATGTTCTCACCTCTTGAGAAAAAAAATGGAACAAAAGGGTGAGATCAACTAGCCGAGTAAAGAATATTATGACTAAGATAATATACAACAAATTATCATTAGTCTTCAACAGGGAAAAATCTAATAAAATATAATAGACAACAAGTTTTAGATCAACAATTGCAGCGGAAACAACAATCCATTAGAAGAGTTAAGTAGAGAAAGAATTTTACTATCTTCTAAGATTTAAAAGTCCATCATCAATTTTATCCTCATAACATCAATCAATATACATCTTTAATCAAATATTCATCTTTGCACTACAGGCCAAAGATATTCATTTGTATCACCAATTGGTCATGTTCATCTCAACACCTGTTCATCTTTGCACTACGGGCCAAAGATATTCATTAGGTAATCATTCATCTTTGCACTACAAGCCAAAGATATTCATTTGTATCATCATTTAGGACTGAGGATGATGAAAAATATTTTAACGAAAACGAATCCAATGAGATAACAGATCAAATATTAAGGATTCGTATTACAATTTATCCAAGTTCAATAATATTCCGAAATAACCAATTTTGAAGCAGAATTCAAAAATAATGATCAAAACATGGATACAATCAAAGATAGTAACCATAATAGACAACTTGGACAAAAAGAAAAAATTTCATTTTTCTTGTGAATAGTGTCAGATAAATGAATAGTGCCGTATACGTGAATAGTAACCCCGACACAAAAAGTTCCAAATTTGATAAAAAGTTCATACCAATATTTTGGCATAATGATATTGAAGAAAATATCATTTAAGAAGAAGATAATATCCTTACCTCAAAATATCAAGATTTAATCTAATATATCGGATAAGGTCAAGAAAACTTGCAATCGATTAATGAAACTCACAAAGTATCTAAATACTCACAAAATACACTCAATAATCTAGAGAGAGAGAGAGAAAACTTGTTTACGGTGTGATTTTCAATTCTAACTTAGCCTCTATTTATGGAAAATGTTAGCACAATCAAGCGCACTTAACTCTGCAACTGATGGCTTTACTCGCTACTATTCCCACCCACCACATTTGAATAAAAATCTCAAAGACATTTCTTCACCAACCAAGAGTGGGGCCCACACCAATTCTAAAATTTTCCACCAAAATGATTTATAACCCGATTTCCGAATCAAATACCTCTTAAAATTCATAACAAATCATACGCTCATTTTTAACGGTTCAAAATTTGTGGACATATACTCAACTTATATATGTATAACATATCCAAAAATTACAACGATCCAACGGTCGGATTAAAAATTATAACTCCCGCAATATATCTCAAAAAATACTTGTTTGATTTTTAATAACTCCAATCCGACAAAATACTAATAAAACACCTCAACATTAATTCCTTCATTTATAACCACATAAATAAATTCATCATTTATATCCACATAAAATAAATATTTCCTTATCATATGAATCAATGATTAATTATTCACAAATAATATTACAGAATGACATTTATGACAACCAGATTGTTCCTAGGAAAGAGGGGGCTTTACAATAAGGATTTCTCCTTATTGGCGCGCAATTAGGTGACCAAACCTCTCCTTGATAGAACTTTCTAGACATTGCAAATAATGTTATCTAATAATATTATTCCAAATAATCTGAATTACTGATCTGATAAAGGAGATACTATGCAGTGACGATAATTGAAACAACAATAATATAAAATATCAATGCAAAGAATTATTGAATCAATAAAATAAAATATTGAATAAGAATTCACATGACAATTATTGAGTAGTGCCTTCTTACGTAAGGATCAATAATTCAACAATACTGTGCAATATCGTATGCTACTGTGCAACAACGCGTATTACTTTACTTTAACCACCGGGTATTCCAACAGTGTTAACGGTAACAACTACGCCGTTATTCAATTTTGTCGTTTTCTTCATTCGTAGAATTGCTCCGTTATGGGGCCCACAATTGGTCTGCAAGCGCAGTCGCATTTAATATTCCCCGACGTAAAGAATATTCCACCGACAAAATGAATATATTTATAACCACTTGTTTATTTTGCAAAATTTTCACATTTCACCCATAACCAAAGTTATTATATCAAATTAATACCTTATTATTCACAATAATAAATAAAGGAAATTTGATTTTATTCATTAAAAAGTTGGGGTCTTACAACCTCCTCTCCTTATGAAATTTCGTCCTCGAAATTGACGTACGTACCTGGTGTTTCGAAAAGGTGAGGATACCTCGCTTTCATTTCTGATTCCAACTCCCAGGTCATCTCTTCAATGGCATGGTTTCTCCACGAAACCTTAACTTGTGGTATAACCTTCGTGCGTAGGACATGCTCTTTCCTATCCAAGATCTTAACAGATACCTCCTCGTACGTTAAATCTTCAGCTATCTCGTCTGGTTCTAACTCAATAATGTGGTTCGGGTCTTTAACATATTTACGAAGCATAGATATGTGAAAAATATTATGAACACGAGACATACTTGGAGGTAATGCGAGTCTATAGGCCACATTTCCTATTCGGTCAAGAATCTCAAAAGGACCAACAAATCTTGGATTGAGCTTTCCTCTCTTCCCAAATCTTGTAACTCCCTTCCATGGTGCAACACGTAACAATACATAATCCCCAATATTAAATTCAACGTCCTTCCGATGATGATCCGCATAACTCTTTTGTCGATCCTGTGCCGTTTGTATACGTTGTCGAATTGTTTGTATCTTCTCTGTAGTCATGCGTACAAACTCTGGTCCCAACAATGTTGCTTCACCCACCTCGTCCCAGCATACTAGAGAACGACATTTTCTTCCATACAACGCCTCGAATGGAGCCACACCTATGCTCGCCTAATAACTGTTGTTGTAGGAGAATTCCACCAATGGTAGGTACTTATCCCAACTCCCTTTGAGATCTAGGACACAGAGTCTTAATAGATCTTCAAGAGTTTGAATAGTCCTCTCTGATTGTCCGTCCGTTTAAGGATGGTATGCCGAACTGAATCGTAAATCCGTGCCCATAGCTTTCTGTAAGCTAACCCAAAATCGTGAAGTGAATCTTGGGTCACGATCCAAAACTATGGATACTGGCATGCCGTGCAATCTCACAATCTCGTTCACGTACATACTAGCAAGACGTTCAAGGGAATAAGTCTCCCGTATAGGCAAGAAATGGGCAGACTTGGTTAATCTATCAATAATAACCCAAATCGCATCTATGCCTTGAGAAACCTTGGGAAGAACCGTAAAAAAATACATAATAATGTGTTCCCACTTCCATTTCGGAATCTCAAGTGATTGTAATGGACCCTTTGGCATTTGATACTCCACCTTTACACGTTGACAAGTTAAACACCTCGAGATAAACTCCGCGATCTCTCTTTTCATATTGCTCCACCAAAATATATGTCGAAGATCATGATACATTTTGGTAATCCCAGGATGGATTGCAAACGGTGTGTGGTGTGCCTCCATCATGATTCTATGCTTCAAGTCAGAATTGTTAGGAACACAAAGTCTGGAGTTGAATCTAAGTATTCCTTCTTCATCGATTCTCGCTTCTGGAATAGCTCCTTCTTGCACTTTCTTCTTCATATACGACGCCCAAAGTCCGTAGCTTGAAGCAAACTTTAACTTTATCGATTAAAGTCGGTTCTACTCGCATGTTTGATATCATCACGTGGGTACTTGGAGCCTTTATCTCTATCTCCATCCTTTTCAAGTCATACAAAATGGACCTATGTGTTAACAACATTGCACTCTTACCCGCATATGATCTTCTACTCAATGCGTCAGCTACCACGTTTACTTTTCCAGGATTATATTGGATGGTGTGATCATAATCTTTCAACAGCTCGAGCCAACGTCGTTGCCGCATGTTGAGTTCCTTTTGGGTGAAGAAATATTTGAGGCTTTTATGATCTGTATAGATCTCCACTTTCTCCCCCATACAGGTAGTGTCTCCAAATCTTCAACGCAAAAATGACTGCTGCCAACTCCAAATCATGAGTAGGATAATTCCTCTCATATTCTTTGAGTTGCTGAGAGGCATAGGCTATGACTTTCCCATGTTGCATGAGAACACATCCTAACCCTTTGCTCGAAGCATTCTTTGAGATAACAAATCCATCCGAACCAGATGGTATTGTCAGAACAGGTGCCGAAATGAGTCTTCTCTTGAGTTCTTGAAAACTCTTCTCGTAATCCTCGTTCCAACTGAATTTTATATCTTTATGAGTTAGCTGAGTTAACGGAGTAGCGATTCGAGAAAATCCTTTCACGAATCTCCGATAATAACCAGCTAAGCCTAGAAAGCTACGTACTTCGGTCACCGATTTTGGTTGCTCCTAACTTTGTATGGCTTCAATCTTCGTCGGGTCGACAGATACTCCATGTTTTGACACCACGTGTCCAAGGAATGCTACTTCCTCAAGCCAGAACTCGCATTTTTTCAACTTGGCATACAACTTGTTATCACGAAGCCTTTACAGTACCAGCTTCAAATGGTGCTCATGATCTTCACAACTTTTGGAATAGATGAGGATGTCATCAATAAAGACAACAATGAACTGATCTAAGTATTCTTTAAACACACGGTTCATCTTATCCATGAAAGCAGCAGGAGCATTAGTCAATCCAAAAGATATGACTAAGAATTCATAATGCCCGTCTCGGAGTTCTCGGCGCCTTTGGAATATCCTCAATTTTAATCTTCAAATGATGATATCCGAATCGAAGATCGATCTTTGAAAAGAATTGTGTTCCTTGCAACTGGTCGAACAGGTCATCAATGCGAGGTAGCGGATACCTATTCTTGATGGTGACATGGTTTAATTCTCGGTAGTCAATACAAAGTCGCATACTCCCGTCTTTCTTCTTTACGAATAAAATAGGAGCACCCCAAGGAGATGTACTAGGATGAATGAAACCTATGTCTAACAATTCTCAGAGTTAGACTTTTAACTCCCGAAGTTCAATAGAGCCATTCGATATGGGGTTTTAGAAATGGGTTTTGTGCATCTTCCAAGGTCAATAAGGAATTCAACATCACGTTAAAGGGTAGACCGGGAAGTTCTTCAGAAATACATCGAAAATTCTCTAACAATGTAAATATTATTCAAATCGACTTGTCTTTTTCAAATCCATAACATGGGCTAAGAAAGCTTGACATCCGCTTTTCAATAAACGAATAGCTTTATGGCTTGATATGATAGTGGCTGATTTTAGTGGTTTAGTTGTTTGAATTCGTATGACAGGTTGGTTAGGAATATGAAAACTAACAACCTTACGAAAACAATCGATTTTGGCATGATGAGTGGTTAACCAATTAATTCCTAAAATCACATCAAAAACAAGTATCTTTAAAGAGATAAGATCAACAGGTAATGTGATAGTGCCAACTTGGATCATGCAAGATTTATAAACTGTGGATGTAACGAAAGTTTCACCCAACGGAGTCTCCACTGATAAATCAAAGTCTAATTTCTCCGAAGTCAAGTTTAAACGTTGAGCACAAGCAGGAGAGATAAAAGAATGGGTAGAACCGGTATCTATTAAGGTATAAACTTCACAAGAGTTTATGATTAGCTTACCCGTGATCACCTCGTTTGGGTTCCTCGCGTTTTGGGCAGTCACGACAAACACCCTTCCAGGAACCACCGACTTTAACTTGTCCAGGACAGCCTTTGGAGTCACCATCCCTGTTGAACTTGGTTTCGCAACTAGACAATCTCTAGCTATATGACTTTTCTTTCCACAGTTATAACATACCTTGGATTGTTGTGGGCAGTTTGGGCTGATGTTTCCCTCTTTCCCGCATTTGTAACATACGACCGATGGTCGTTCTCCTCCCCTAGAAACAGTTGATGTTGGTGCTGACGTCTTTACGCTATCATTGTTGTACCTTCTCCTTTTGAAATCTCATCCCGATTCGCTCCTTCTATTATCACGGCCACGATTACCACCAGAGTGGTTACCGCTTTTGTCCGAATGCTTTCCTTCCCTTTGGTTGTCATTGCTCCGATGACCGCTGCCACCGGTATGACCCTGATTGTGTTCCCTTGGTTGAACATACTCATTATCTCGCTCTAATAATTGAGCCCTGTTTACAACATCTAAATATAAAAAAAATTTATGAGAGATAAGATATTGTCGAATCTCGGGCTTTAGACCTCTCAGAAACATTCTCGTCATTCGTTCCTCATTTTCGACCAAATGAGGTGCAAACCTGGATAACTCTGCAAACTTCGCCTCGTACTTTGGGACACCGCCGTGTTGTTTTATTCGGTCGATAAACTCCACCTCCTTCATATATGATGAATACTTTCGAGAAAGTACTTGTCATTGAATAGTTTCTGAAATGTTTCCCAAGACATCTTTGAGTGCGGTGGTGGTACGCTTCTTCACAGACTCCCACTAGTAGTCGCCTCACCGCGAACATAAAGGTGGCGAATGGAACCTTCTATTCTCCATGCATCCCAAGACATCGAATATCTTGGTAATTTGTTTGACCCACGTTTCCGCCATGATCGGATCCGCTTTCCCTTAAATTTTGGTGGTCTCAACTCTTTGAATCCGCTTGGTTTGTGACAAGTCAGCAGACATTAGCATTTCCACCAGTATTTTATGCACGGGTCTCCCTCATCCGGTTTTTCATGAATCGCAAAAAGCTTCTAAACATCCCATCATTCATCATTTGTTCGATGCGTTGTTTACGGGAGGATTATTGCCTTCTGTTTGCATGTTCCCCTGGGTAGTGATCAAAGGTGTCTCCACGGTCTGATTCACTCCATTATTAACATTCTCAGCTGCCATTCTTAAATACTGACATAAAACTAGGGTTAATAGACATGCAACATATTATCCCTATACTCTGACCGACCAAATAAATACCAAATAAACTTAGTCAGGTCATACTAGCGAAGGAATTCCCCGTCTCTCCCCTCCTAGTTCTTGTCTCACATTTCAGCCAGGGATCATATCCCTAAGCTCTGATACCAATTGTGATGCCCCCAAAATAGGTATACATCACCTATTCTGAGTCGCCAAATATATGGTACAGAAACAAATACAACTTCATTAAACTGTAAGTTTAAATACAAATAGAGAGTATAAAAACTCAAAAGGAGTCCTCATTACAATTATTGATACACTATTTTAAAATAGTGAGGACTGCTAAAATAACTTTCTAGAACCATCACTCCGTACCCCGACTAATTCCTGCTATGTTCTCACCTCCTGAGAAAAAAAATGGAACAAAAGGGTGAGCTCAACTAGCCGAGTAAAGAATATTATGACTAAGATAATATACAACAAATTATCGTTAGTCTTCAACAGGGAAAAATCTGATAAAATATAATAGACAACAAGTTTTAGATCAACAACTGCAGCGGAAACAACAATCCATTAGAAGAGTTATGTAGAGAATGAGTTCTACTATCTTCTAAGATTTAAAAGTCCATCATCAATTTTATCCCTGTAACAACAATCAATATACATCTTTAATCAATATTCATCTTTGCACTACAGGCCAAAGATATTCATTTGTATCACCAGTTGGTCATGTTCATCTCAACACCTGTTCATCTTTGCACTATGGGCCAAAGATATTCATTAGGTAATCATTCATCTTTGCACTACATGCCAAAGATATTCATTTGTATCATCATTTAGGACTGAGGATGATGAAAAATATTTTAAAGAAAATGAATCCAGTGAGATAACAGATCAAATATTAAGGATTCGTATTATAGTTTATCCAAGTTCAATAATATTCCGAAATAACCAATTTTAAAGCAGAATTCAAAAATAATGATCAAAACATGGATACAATCAAAGATAGTAACCATAATAGACAACTTGGACAAAAAGAAGAAAATTTCATTTTTCGGTGAATAGTGTCGTATTTGTGAATAGTGCCGTATACGTGAATAGTAACCCCGACACAAAAAGTTCCAAATTTGATAAAAAGTTCATACCAATATTTTGGCATAATGATATTGAAGAAAATATCATTTAAGAAGAAGATAATATCCCTTACCTCAAAATATCAGTACTTCTGATTGGAATATCGGTATAAGGTTTGAAAAAAAAAACTTGCACCGATTAATGTAAACTCAAAAGTATCTAAATACTCACAAAATACACTCAATAATCTAGAGAGAAAGAGAAAAATTTGTTTACGGTGTGATTTTAATTCTAACTTAGCCTCCATTTATGGAAAATGTTAAGACGCCAAGCGACTTAACTCAACAACCTTGATGGCTTTACCTGCTACTATTCCCACCCACCACATTTTAATAAAAATCTCAGCACATTTCTTCACCAACCAAGAGTGGGGCCCACCAATTCTAGAATTTTCCACCAAAATAATTTATAACCTGATTTCCGAATCAGCCACCTCTTAAAATTCATAACAAATCATACGCTCATTTTTAACGGTTCAAAATTTGTGGACATATACTCAACTTATATATGTATAACATATCCAAAAATTACAACGATCCAACGGTCGGATTAAAAATTATAACTCCCGCAATATATCTCAAAAAATACTGGTTTGATTTTTAATACCTCCAATCCGACAAAATACTAATAAAACACCTCAACATTAATTCCTTCATTTATAACCACATAAATAAATCCATCATTTATATCCACATAAAATAAATATTTCCTTATCATATGAATCAATGATTAATGATTCACAAATAATAT
Source organism: Panax quinquefolius (assembly GCA_020205615.1). Taxonomy (NCBI): domain Eukaryota; kingdom Viridiplantae; phylum Streptophyta; class Magnoliopsida; order Apiales; family Araliaceae; genus Panax; species Panax quinquefolius. Next base: position 17,100,270 of record CM035166.1, on the reverse strand, counting down.
TACAGAATGACATTTATGACAACCAGGCTATTCCCAGGAAAGAGGGGGCTTTCCAATAAGGATTTCTCCTTCTTCAGTGCATGCAATTAGGTGACCAAACCTCTCCTCGATGTAACTTTCTAGACATTGCCAATAATGTTATCTAATAATATTATTCCAAATAATCTGAATTCTTGATCCGATAAAGGAGATATCGCAAATGATTTATAATTGAAACAACAATAATATAAAATATCAATGCAACAATTATTGAATCAATAAAATAAAATATTGAACAGTAACTACTGTGACAATTATTGAGTAGTGCCTTCTTACGTAAGGATCAATAATTCAACAATACTGTGCAATACCGTATGCTACTGTGCAACAACGCATATTACTTTACTTTAACCACCGGGTATTCCAACAGTGTTAACGGTAACAACTACGTCGTTATTCAATTTTATCATTTTCTTCATTCGACCGTTATCCGTTATGGGGCCCACAATTGGCTGCGCCGTCGTACGAATATTCCCCGACAGAAAGAATATTCCACCGACAAAATGAATATTTTATAACTACTTGCTTATTTTATTCATTAAAAAGTTGGGGTCTTACAGTATGATCATAATCTTTCAACAGTTCAAGCCAACATCGTTGCCGCATGTTGAGTTCTTTTTGGGTGAAGAAATATTTGAGGCTTTTATGGTCCGTATAAATCTCCACTTTCTCCCCATACAAGTAGTGTCTCCAAATCTTTAGTGCGAATACGACTGCTGCCAACTCTAGATCATGAGTAGGATAATTCCTCTTATATTCTTTGAGTTGTCGTGAGGCATAGGCTATGACTTTCCCATGTTGCATGAGAACACATCCTAACCATTTGCCCGAAGCATTACTGTAGATGACAAATCCCTCCGAACCAGATGGTATTGTCAGAACAGGTGTTGAAACGAGTCTCCTCTTGAGTTATTGAAAACTCTTCTCACATTCCTCGCTCCAACTGAACTTTGTATCTTTTCGAGTCAGCTGAGTTAGTGGAGTAGCGATTCGAGAAAACCCTTCTACGAATCTCCGATAATAACCAATAAGCCGAGAAAAAGCTACGTGACTTTGGTCATCGATTTAGGTTGCTCCAAACTTTGAATAGCTTCAATCTTTGCTGGATCAACAGATATTCCATGACTTGATACCACGTGCCCAAGGAATGCTACTTCCTCAAGCCAGAACTCGTATTTCTTCAACTTGGCTTAAAGCTTGTATTCGCGAAGCTTTTGGAGTATCAGCCTCAAGTGTTTCTCATGATCTTCACGGTTTTTGGAATAAATAAGGATGTCATCAATAAAAACAACCACATAGTGATCCAAATATTCCTTGAATACTCGGTTCATTATATCCATGAAGGTAGCAGGAGCTTTAGTCAATCCAAAGGACATGACTAGGAATTCATAATGCCCGTACCGAGTTCTGAAAGCCGTCTTTGGAATGTCATCGGTTCTAATCTTCAATTGGTGATATCCGGAATGAAGATCAATCTTTGAAAAGAATTTGGCTCCTTGAAACTGGTCAAACAGGTCATCAATACGTGGCAATGGGTACCTATTTTTTATGGTGACATGGTTCAACTCCCGATAATCAATACAAAGTCGCATACTCCCATCTTTCTTTTTCACGAATAGAACAGGAGCACCCCAAGGAGAAGTACTAGGACGAATGAAACCGATGTCTAACAATTCCTGTAGTTGGGTCTTTAACTCTTGAAGTTCAATAGGAGCCATTCGATATGGGGCTTTGGAAATAGGTTTTGTACCGGGTTCAAGGTCGATACAAAATTCAATTTCACGCTCTGGGGGTAGGCCAGGAAGTTCTTCAGGGAATACGTCAGGAAATTCATTAACAATAGAAATATCATTCAAAACTGATGTATTTTTGTTTAGATCCGTGACATGAGCTAAGAAAGCTTGACATCCGTTTTTCAATAAATGAATAGCTTTATGGCTTGAGATGACAGTGATTGATGGTTTGGTGGCTTGAATTCGCATAATAGATTGGTTAGGAATATGAAAGGTAACAACCTTACAAAAATAATCAATTTTTGCATGATGAGTAGTTAACCAATCAATCCCTAGAATTACATCAAATGCAAGCATTTTCAATGAAATAAGATCGACAGGTAATTAATGTGTGGGTACCAACATGAACCAAACAAGACTTATAAACCGTGGATGTAATGAAGGTTTCTCCCAACGGAGTTTCAACAGATAAGTCAAAGTCTAATTTCTCCGGAGTCAAATTTAAATGTTGAGCGCAATTAGGAGAAATAAAAGAATGGGTAGAACCGGTATCAAATAAGGTATAGACTTCGCTAAAGTTTATGATAAGCTTACCCGTGATGACCTCATTCGGGTTCCTTGGTTTCTGGGAGGTCACTACAAACACTCTCCCTTGCACTACCGGCTTTGACTTTTCTGGGATGGCCTTTGGTGCCTCCATCCTTGCTGAACTTGTCTTCGGTGAACGACAAAATTGGGCTAAGTGATCTTCTCTTCCACAATTATAACATGCTTTGGACGGCATCGCGTAGTTTGGACTGATGCGTCCCTCCCCTCCGCATTTGAAGCATATGATAGGTGGTCGTTCTCCTTCCTTAACAACGGGTGCTGGTGCTGACGTCCTTCCATCATTGTTGAATCTCCTTTTCTTGAAATGTCCATTTTTACTGTCTTGGCCATGATTACCACCGAAGTGGTTACCATTTCTGGCATGTTGATTCCCTCCACGTTTGTTGTCACCGTTTCAATGACTGATACCACTGGTATTTTCATGTTACCGGCTGCTTTCTCTTGGTTGCGTTGAATCGTTACCGCGCTCCAATAACTAAGCCCTATTTACAACATCTGATTACAAACACAGTTTATGAGAAATAAGATATTGACGTATCTCCGGTTTCAAACCTCTTAAAAACATTCGCGTCATTCGCTCCTCATTATCGACCAAATGGGATGCAAACCGGGATAACTCCGCAAATTTAGCCTCATATTGCGACACGATCATATTGTTTTGTTCCAATTTGATAAACTCCACTTCTTTCATGTGACGAATACTCTCAGGAAAGTACTTGTCGTTGAATAACTCATGGAACTTCTCCCAAGACATCTTGAGTGCGTCAGGCTGGGTACGTTTTACAGATTCCCACCAGTAATCTGCCTCTTCACGCAACATGAAGGTGGCGAAGGGAACCTTTTGTTCCTTGGAGCATCCCAAGACATCAAATATCTTGCTGATCTGCTTTATCCATGCTTCTGCCTTAAGTGGTTTTGGCTCTCCAATAAACTCCGGTGGTCCCAGCTCCTTGAACTATTTAGGGTGACCGTCCGAGAGTTTCTAGTGTTTCCATCTACATTTTGGACAGGAGCCACTCTCGCCTGATGTTGCATGAATTGCATAAAGCCTCTAAACAATCCATCATTCATCATTTGGTCCGTGTTGTTGTTTGCATGAGGATTGTCGCCTTCCTGATGCACATTATCCTCATTATTGATATGTGGAAACTCAACGGTCTCTTGTGCTCCATTGCTATTCTCAACATATTATCCCTATACTTTGACCGACCAATTAAATACCAAATAAACTTAGGTAGGTCATACTAGCGAAGGAATTCCCCGTCTCTCCCCTCCTAGTTCTAGTATCACATCTTAGCCAGGAATCATATCCCTAAGCTTTGATACCAACTGTGACGCCCCCAAAATTAGGTATACATCACCCATCTTGAGTCGCCAGATACATGGTACAGAATTCAAATACAACTTAATAATACAACTGTCGTGTACAATACGACAAAACATAAACTGTGAGTTTGAATACAAATATTGCCTACTAGAGAGTATACAAACTCAAAAGGAGTCCTCATTACAATTATTATCACACTATTTCACAGAATAGTGAGGACTACTAATGCACCATCTAGGACCATCACTCGGTTCCCAGACTGCTCCATTATATTCTCATTTCACGAAGAGAACAAAGGAAGAAAAAGGTGAGCTCAACTAGCCCAAGAAGAAATATTATGACTAAGATAATGCAGAATAAATTATCATTAGCCTTAAACAGTGTTAAACTGATACAATATAACAAACATCAAGTTTAACTGTAGCGAAAACAAGCAATCCATTAGAAGAGTCAAGTAGAGAATAAAATCTACTATTTTCTACGATTTAAAAGGTTTTTCATGACTTTTATCGCAGAGACTCAGCTTAATAAATAATCCACATCATCGAATCACCAATGCACTACGGCCAATGATATTCTTTAGTATCACGACCACAATTATCCATGCACTACGGGCCAAGAATATTTGTGTATTCATTAATGGTCATGATCATGCCAACAACTGTCCATCAATGCACTACGGGCCAATGAGGACTTTTACCACATCATTTATAACATTACGGTCATGATTACACCGAATAATCCCTGGTCATAATCATACCAAGTCCATCTATGCACTACAGGCCACAGATGACTTTCAAAAATATAAATATGAGGATGATGACAATGATATAAGAATTCAATAAAACAAGTACAAGAATTAATTTGTCCAAGAACCAATAACGTCCAAATTGTCAACATGATACTGTTTTGTAGAGTAAAATTCAAGAATGCTCAGAAGAATATTTCCATGAAAAGATTCTGGATGAAGCGTAATTATCAAGGATATTCCACTAATTTCATGGAGTATAGAAGTCAAAACTTTAACCAACTGAGTATAATAAAGAATGGAATAACAAAAGAAATCACCATGCATGCGGTACTTCGCATAGGCAGGTTATTCCAACATAATACTAAATAACGGAACCGGTCAAAGTAAAATTCGCACCGATAGGATGTTCCAATGTAATAATAAAGAATGGAATAACAATGTAAATCACCATGCATGCGGTGCCGGCTTAGACAAAAGTTATTCCAATGAGAATACTAATAACGACGGAATCGGTCCCGTAAAAACGCATGATGAGGATATTCCAACATAATAATAATAAAGATTTTAACCAGTCCCACAGTAAATGCATGTGATGTGATATATTCCAAATGTAATAATAAAGACGGAATAATAGAAGAATGTCACCAAGTATAGGGTACCCGCATGTATCTGATTTATTCCAATGAATAATAAAGAATGAAATAACAGAAGAATTTCACCAAGTATAGGGTATCCCGTGTATACAGGTTATTCCAACAGAATAATAAATAATGGAATAACAGAAGTTCTCTTCATGAATAAGAAAGAAAGAATACCCCTTATGAGTACAACAAATAATATTCCCTACCTTAAGAAGAAGAGTACTGGATATATAAGTAGTGAAGTAGCAGAATACTTTCTTCTTTCTCTCTATAGTTTATCTCTCTAGAGTTTCAGTGAATTCATAAGAAAATAATGAAGGAATGAGCTTCTATTTATAGAAAAATGGACTGCATAGTAACCAACTCATGAACGGTCCAGATTGATTTACTTTAATCTGACGGTCCATATTTAAAGCAAAATCTTTTAAATAAAATATAATATATTCTATTTATAATCTAATAAAACGAATAACTTTATAAAAGATTTTACTATGCAAATACTATATGAGCACTATGCAAACACTATGCATAATAAAATATAATATATTCTAATTATTGTCTAATAAAATGATAACTTTATAAAAGTATTCATTTTTATATAAAAAGATTTTTCTATGCAAAATACTATGCATACACTATGCAACACTATGCATAATAAAATATAATATATTCTATTTATAGAATAACTTTATAAAAGTATTATGTTTTATATAAAAAGATTTTCTTCTCGATTATTACATTAATAATACCAACAAAACCGCTAGTGACTTATCACGTAAGCATCAATAATTAATACTGTGTGCTACTATGCAACCACGCCAGATTATTATACTTTAACACCGTGTGTTTCAACGAGTTAACAGTAAAACTTCCGCCGTTATTTTCATAAAAAATTTTTTATCGCTTTCTCGATCCGACAATAATTACAAGTATGGGGTCCACCAATGATTGTGTTGTTGTACGAATATTCCCTGTTAAAACAAATATTCCCCGACCAATCGAATATTATATAACAACTTGCGTACTTTGCAAAATTTATAAATATTACCCACAACTATAACATTATATCAATTTCACTCCATAATATTCAAAAATAATATTTATAGAAAATTCATCTTTATTCAAGAAGTTGGGGTTTTACACACACGGTATTGCACAGTACTTTATATTATTGATTCAATAATTGTTACAGTAAAAACTGCTTACTATTTCATATTATTGAACACAATAACTGCTAAAGTAACAAATGCACAATATTTTATATTATTATATTAATAAGTGACACGACACAGTATGTGACGCCCCAAAATAGGTCCTCATAACCCATTCTGAGTCGCCAAATACATGGTACGGAATTCAAATACAAATTTCATTTATACAACTAATAATTATCGTGTAAAATACGATAAAATATACACTGTGAGTTTTAATACAAATATTATCTCAAAGACAATATCCAAACTCAAATAAAATCCTCGTTACAATTATTGACACACTATTTTACAAAATAGTGAGGATTACTAAAATAACCATCTTGAATCATTACTCCCCTCCCCGACTAGTCCCAACTACATTCTAGCCTCCTGAGAAGAACAATGGAACCAAAAGGAAAAGAGTGAGCTCAACTAGCCCAATAAAGAATATTATGACTAAGGTAATGTAGAAAAAATTATCCTTAGTCCTCAACAGGGAAAAATCTGATAGTATACAATAGACAACAAGTTTTAGATCAACAACTGCAGCAGAAATAGTAATCTATTAGAAGAATCAAGTAGAACATGATGTCTACTATCTTCTATGATTTAAAAGTCCAGCATCAATATTTTATCCCTGTAACACCAATCAATAAATATTTCACATCAACGAATTATCCATGCACTACAGGCCAATAATATTCGTTAGTATTATCAGTGGTCATGATCATGCCAAATAACTATCTATCTATGCACTACAGACCAAAGAGGACTTTCACCACATCATTTGTCTGTAACAATACAGGTCATGATTATACCAATACACAATTCCTGGTCATAATTATACCAATCAACAGTCCATCTATGAACTACGGGCCAAAGATGACTTTCACCACAATATAAGCATAATGATGATGATAATGATATAAGGAATCAATCAAGTGAGATCAATGATAAATATTAGAGATTTATAATTCAATTTATCTAGAGTTCAAGAATGTCCAAATTGTCAACATGTTAATTAATTGTGGAGTAAAATTCAAGAATGATATTCATCTATCAAAAATAATTTGGACAGAAAAGAAACCAAATTTATCGTGAATAGTACCCTGTGAATAGTACTCGAATGAATAGTACCCCGTCATGCAAAGTACCCCGAATAAATAGTACCTTGAGTGAATAGTACCCTATGAATAGTACTCCAGATGAAAATATTAAAATTTAATAAGAAAGTTCAGACCAATATTCCAATGAAACGATACTAGATGAAGCGAAAAACTCAACGATATTATATTAATTTCAAGGATCATAGAAGCAATACTTACCATAGTAAGTTTAGATCCAAGAATATGAAAATAAATAATATACAAAACTAAAAATGGATTTTCACCTGTTATGCGGTAATTTGCGTGGACAGATCTTTTTCACAAATAAAAAATGAGTACGAAGGGTTATTCACCATGCATGCAGAAATTCGTGTAGACAGGTTGTAAGACCCCAAGTTTTTTTTAATAAAGATGAATTTTTTATAAATATCATTTTTGAATATTATGAAATGAATTTGATATAATGTTATAGTTGTGGGTAATATTTATAAATTTTGCAAAGTACGCAAGTTGTTATATAATATTCGATTGGTCGGGGAATATTCGTTTTAACAGGGAATATTCGTACAACGGCACAATCATTAGTGGACCCCACAACGAAATTATTGTCGGATTGAGAAAATGACAAAAATACTTTATAAAAATAACGGCGAAAGTTTTACCGTTAACTGTTGAAACACCCGGTGTTAAAAGTACAGTAATTCGCATGGTTGCATAGTAGCACACGGTATTGATTAGTGATGCTTACGTGAGAAGTCACTCAGTTTTGTTCAATTATTATTACAGTAATTGCTGCATAGTATCTCACGTTATTTGATTCAATTATTGTCAATATTTTATAATCAATAATTGAGATGACAAAGTTATTAATATTATTATTTACAATATTAACGATGTTTAGAAGTTCTGTCAAGGAGAGTTTTGGTCACCTAATTGCGTGCCAATGGGGAGAAATCCTTATTGGAAAGTCCCCTCTTTCCTGGGAACGACCTGGTCGATTAATATTATGAATTATAATAATGATGATAAGTTTTGTTTTATTAGTATTATTAATGTAATAAAACAGAAAAACTTTTTATATAAAACAAAATACTTTTATAAAGTTATTCGTTTTGTTAGACTATAAATAGAATATATAATATTCTATTATGCATAGTGTTTTGCATAGTAAAATCTTTTTATATAAAAAATGTAATACTTTTATAAAGTTATTTGTTTTATTAGACAATAATTAGAATATATTATATTTTATTATGCATAGTGCACGTAAAGTGTTTTGCATAATAAAATCTTTTTATATAAAATAGAATATGTAAGACCCCAACTTATTATTAATGAAATTTAATTTTCTATTTATTATTTTGAAATAGTAAGGGTTGATTTGATTAATGTGGATAGTTAGGAGTAAAATACGCAAATATTTCAAAATAAGCAAATGGTTATAAAATATTCATTGTTGTTTTAATATTCGTTTGGTCGTGGAATATTCAATGATCTTTGTCGGGGAATATTCGCATGCGACAAATAAAAGCCCATGTGGGCCCCATAACGGAAAGTGATTGGATGAAGAAAATGACAAATATAAGTGGTTTAAAAATAACAAACAGTAGTTGTTACCATTAATCTTGTTAAAATACTCTATGGTTAAAACACAAGAAATTACCAGTATTGCACCAATTATTGATTCTTACGTGAAGAAGGCACTACTTAATAATGGTTACGATGAATTACTATTCAAGATTTTATTGATTCAATAATTCTTTGCATTGATATTTTATATTATTGTTGTTTCAATAAATTGTCATTACACAAATTTTCCATTATCGAAGCAATAATTCATATTATCCTAATAATATTATTGGATAACATTATTGGCAATGTCTAGAAAGTTCGCATCTAAGGAGAGGTTTGGTCACCTAATTGCGTGCAATGAAGGAAAAATCTTTATTGAAAGCCCCTCTTCCTGAACCGCCTCAGTTGTCAATATTGTGATTACGTAATATTATTTGTGAATAATTAATTATTGATTCATATGATAAGAAAAATATTGATTTTATGTGGATATAGATGGAGAAAATTTTAATGTGACAATTATTGAAAATTAAAATTTTATCTTTTTCTCGATAAAATAATTCATTTAAATATATTATTATATTTTAATAATATAATAATGGTGATATTTTTACAACGAATGTGGGATATATGAGTATACGAGGAGGAAGAGTATTTTTGTTGCAATAAATATTTAAAACATGTTAAACATGCTCGGTGGGAACCCATTTATTGACCGAAATTTGATTATAAATTTGTAAAATTGCCCGCTTTATGGATTTCGGTCAATTTACATTTGGACTTTGGAAAACTTTCTTCGCAAAGTTTTATAGAATTGAATTTCCTATAAAAAGTCGCGAGATTCAATTTTCTGATAAAAGGTCTATTTATTGTGAATTATTGAAGTTCAAGTTCAAAATAATTGATTTTTGAAGTTTTAATTATTATTTTAAAGAAAACGTTTTTTGCATTTAAGTGGGCTAACATGTGATATTAATTGCTGAAATCAGATCTTCAAAGATGGGCTAAGGAAATTTATAATATATATTAATACTTTATTAAATTTTACATTTTGGTGTTCTAAAGCATTTTCCTATAAATAGGGTCTTTAGGTTAGAATTGAAAATCACACCAAATCTGAAGTTTTCTCTATATTATCGAGCGTATTCTTGTGAGTATTTTGAGTATACTTTGAGTATTGTTAGGCACGGCAAGTTCCTTCAAAGACTATACCCTAGATTCCAAATTAGAAGTACTAATCTTTTGAGGTAAGGATATTATTTTTTTTCCGTAATGATATTATTTCTTCAATATCATTATGTTGAAATATTGATCTGAAATTTTATCAAATTTGGAACTTTTGGTGTCGAGAGTTACTATTCACGATACGACACTTATTCACGATAATGACACTATTCACGAATCTGGACTATTCATCGAAAAATGAAAAATTTTCTTTTAAGTCAAAATATCTATTCGGATACTAGCTTTGATTGTATCCATGTTTTGATCATTCTTGAATTTTACACCACCGTAATTATTTTGAGGTATTTTTGGACGTGGATAAAACAAAGTACTAATTCTTAATCCTTAATCCTTGTCATTTTGTTTCAATTTGGATTCGCTTTCTTTAAAATATTTTCATCATCTTCATCTTAAATGATGATATTATGGAATATCTTTGGCACATAGTCTGCAAAGATGAATGATTTCAAAGAATATCTTTGGTAGTAGTGCAAAGATGAACAGTGTTTAGATGAACATGACCAATCGATGAATATCTTTGGCACAGAGTGCAAAGATGAATATTTGATTTCGGATATATATTATAACAACCCCAAAATAGGTCCATTCCATCCAACCCATTCGAGTGTCGCCTAATATATGGTAATGGAAAATAACTACAACTTTATTACAACAATTGTCGTGCAAAATACAACAACACATATCTTTGTGCGTTTGGATGCAAATATATACCAACTCAGATCACGTCACAATGACACCTTACATAAAGGTATAGTCAAAAAGCTGCTTTTAGAAATTAGAATCTTTGGGAAGTGCTCAAGAAAACCTTCGTATACGGGAGGCCATGCTTTTAGGTTATGGTAGATATCATATGGCCACAGAATTATCCTTGGTTGACCCAATAGACCCCAAAGAAAAATGAGAAGATTACTATCATATTCTTCCCAATGGCGAGTCTTCTCTTGACATATCATTATCTCCACTGTCTCTAATTTGGTATTATACTCCAAACAAACACCAAGATTATATAGGTAGTGCTTGTAAATATACTCAGCAAGTGGATGAGCACAACCATGTCTTATGATAACACGAGTTTGTATGTCATTAGACATCTTGTATGATAGTGACAAAACACCCTTCCAAAGTTGGGTTACCTCACCCTATTTAATTCACCAAAATAACTATTAAATGATGTATAAAATACAACACACTAAAGCCCTCAATAAAATTATTTTCATACTCTTTAGGAGAACCTCAACAACTATAGACCACCGCTTCTATTCCTTGTTATCCCCGCTTCAACCCACTACACTTTTATTACACGAAAGGAATTGTGAAACAAAAGGGTGAGCACAACTAGCTCAAGAAAGAATATTATGACTAAAGATAAATAAATTATCAATAGTCTTCATCAAGAATGAATCGTAGATTTAGAACATATGGTAGATGATAAAACTTTTCAACCATAGTTGCGTGAACGAAGCAATCCATTAAAAGAGTCAAATAGACTATAAAAATCTATTGTCTTCTCCACGTTAAAAGTCCACCAACAATATTTTATCCTCAGTAACATCAATCAACAGTTCCTTTCCACAATCATATGAATAACTCATAATCATAATTGTGATTCTAAATTCCTCTTCTCATCCGGGCGAAAGATAATTTTCATCACCATCTTTACCCGAAACATCAAATATCATGGTTATACCAAATCACGCCTCTGCTCATAATCATACTAATAAATTCATCTTTGCACCACGGTCAAAGATATTCATCAACAGATTCATCTTTACACTACTGGCTAAAGATATTCAACAACGAAGTCATCTTTGCATTACGAGCCAAAGATATTCATCAATAATTCATCTTTGCACTACAGGCTAAAGATATTCAACAACAGGTCATCTTTGCATTACGAGCCAAAGATATTCATCAATAATTCATCTTTGCACTACAGGCTAAAGATATTCAACAACAGGTCATCTTTGCATTACAAGCCAAAGATATTCATCAATAATTCATCTTTGCACTATAGGCTAAAGATATTCAACAACAGGTCATCTTTGCATTACGAGCCAAAGATATTCATATATCAACGAAATACATAATCATTTCAGAAGTTATATAACAATAATTATAACCATGTTGATCAATTCACCTTTGCACTTAAGCTAAAAATATTCAATTGTAAATTCAATGGTCATGATCATACCAAATCGATAATTCAACTTTTGCACTCATCGGCAAAGAGAACCTATGGTCACGATCATACCAATAATCTACCCATCTTTACACTCAAGTCAAAGAAAATGTAAGACCCCTCAAATTTTTTAAATAAAAGGAATTTCCTTTATTTATTATTTTGAAATAGTAAGGGTTGATTTGATTAATGTGGATAGTTAAGGGTTAAATACGCAAATATTTCAAAATAAGCAAGTGGTTATAAAATATTCATTTTTGTCGGGAATATTCGTTTGGTCGTGGAATATTAAATGATTTGTGGGGAATATTCGCATGACGGTAGCGACCGTATGTGAGCCCCATAACGTGAAAGCGATTGGATGAGGAAAACGACAAAGTTTGGGTGGTTATAAATAACGGCGTAGTTATTACTGAATTAAGATCGTTGGAATACCCGTGTGGTTAAAATACGATGTCTGGCGTGGTTGCACAAAGATGACACACCAGTATTGCCGAGTGTTGTTGAATTATTGATCCTTACGTGAAAAGGCACTAATCAATAATTTTCACAAGAATTACTTGTTCAATATTTTATTTTATTGATTCAATAATTGTTGCGTTGATATTTTATATTATTCTTTGTTTCAATAATTATCATCGCACAAGATTTCCATTATCGGATCAATAATTCATATTATTTGAATAATATTATTAGATAACATTATTGGCAATGTCTAGAAAGTTACGTCTAAGGAGAGGTTTGGTCACCTAATTGCGGCGCAATGAGGAGAAATCCTTATCGGAAAGCCCCTCTTTCTGGAATGACTGGTTGTCATAAATGTGATTACAGTAATATTATTTGTGAATAATTAATTATTGATTCATATGATAAGGAAATATTTATTTTATATGAATATAAATGATGGATTTATTTATGTGGTTATTAATGAAGGAATTAATCTTTGAGATGTTTTATTTGTAATTTTGTTGGAGGTATTAAAAAAAAATCAAATCGGTGTTATTACTGACTTTATTGTGTGAGTTATAATATTTAATCCGACCGTTGGATCGTTGTAATTTTTGGATATGTTATACATATATAAGTTGAGTATATGTCCACAAATTTTGAACCGTTAAAGATGAGCGATAATTTATTATGAATTTTAAGAGGTGACTAATTCGTAAATTAGGTTATAAATGATTTTGGTGGAAAATTCTAGAATTGGTGGGCCCCACTTGTGGTTGGTGAAAAAAATGTGCTGAATTTTATTTCAAATGTGGTGGGTGGCAATAGTAGCGAGTAAAGCCATCGTAGTAGCAGTCAAGTCTGCTTTGCGTCTTAACATTTTCTATAAATAGAGGGCTAAGTTAGAATTGAAAATCACACGAAACAAAGTTTTCTCTTTTCTCTCTCTATATTATCGAGCGTATTTTGTGAGTATTTAGATACTTTGAGAGTTCTTTGCTCAAGATCAAGTTTTATTCAAACATCACTTGAGCCTTTCCTTCCGAAGCATTGATTCTTTGAGGTAAGGGATATTATTTTTTTTCGTAATGATATTATTTCTTCAATATCATTATCTTTGAAATGTTGATCTGAAGTTTTATCAAATTTGGAACTTTTTCATGTCGGGGTTACTATTCATGAGTTACTATTCACGAGTTACTATTCATAAGTTACTATTCACGAGTTACTATTCACGAGTACTATTAATGAAGCGTGAAAATGTTTTTTGTGGAATTTCTATCTTTTGGTGTCGAATTACTATTCACGTTATCTCGGACTATTCACGTATCTGACACTATTCACGTATACTGCACTATTCATCGAAAAATAAAATTTCTTCTTTTAAGTCCAAAACATCTATTCGGATACTAGCTTTGATTGTATCCATGTTTTGATCATTCTTGAATTTTACACCACTATGATTATTTTTGAGGTATTGTTGGACATGGATAAAACAAAGTACTGAATCCTTAATCCTTAATCCTTGTCATTTTGTTTCACCGGATTCGTTCTTTAAAAATATTTTCATCATCCTCGGTCTTAAATGATGATATTATTGAATATCTTTGGCTTTAGTAGTGCAAAGATGAATGATTTCTGAAGAATATCTTTGGCACATAGTGAAAGCAAAGATGAGCGGTGTTTAAATGAACATACGACCGATGAATATGAATATCTTTGGCCTTTAGTGCAAAGATGAGCAGTGTTGAGATGAACATGACCGATTGATGAATATCTTTGGCACGTAGTGCAAAGATGAATATTTGATTTGAGATGAATATTGATTGATGTTACGAGGATAAAATATTGATGATGGATATTTAAATTCATAGATTATAGTAGATTTCATTCTCTACGTAACTCTTCTATGAATTATTATTTCCGCTGCGAATATTGATCTCAAACTTGTTGTCTATTGTATTCTATCGATTTTTCCTGTTGGAGACTAACGATAATTTGTTGTATATTATCTTAGTCATAATATTCTTTATTTGGGCTAGTTGAGCTCACCCTTTTCCTTGTTGTTCCATTTTTCTTCTCGGGAGGCGAGAATGTAGCAAAGTACTAGTCGGGGTATGGAATGAAGGTTCTAGAGAGTTGTTTAGTAGTCCTCACCATTTTTGTAAAATAATGTATCAATAATTATGATGGGGATTTATTTGCGTGTGGATATTGTCTAGAAGACAATATTATATTTAAACTCATTAAGATATATTGTCGTATTTCACACGACATTTGTATTATTGAAGTTGTAGTTTGCTTCTTGTACCATGTATTTGGCGACTCGAGAATGGGTGTTATGTATACCTATTTTGGGGGCGTCACAGATTAATATCGAGCTTAGGATATGATCTCCAAGCGAGATCGGGGAATAAAACTAGGAGGGAGAGATTTAGTAAATCCTTCGCTAAGTGTCCTACCTAAGCTTATTTGTTGGTTGGTCATATTATAGGGGGTATATGTGATTTGTTAATTTATTTAATTAACCCTTGTTTTATGATAGTTTTTTTAGAATGGTCATTGAACGTTAACAATGGAGTGAATGAGATCGTGGAGACACCTCTAATCGCCAACCAGATAATGTGATGTCGGTGAAGAAGGAATTAGAGATATCCATGTGGTGAGTGAAGAATTGATAGTTGCACTTTTGAGATAATCGCAGAGGTAACAAATGAGAGTGAGGAAGAAGAGGAAGAAGAGGTACCAAGAGAGTTTATTAGAGGTATTTTATGATCGAAATATAGAATTGCAAAATCGTATTCATGAGTTAGAAGAGCAAAGCTAAAGAATTGCAGGCGTCATCGGGAGCAAAAAGGATGCAACGATTCAAGCTTGTGTTACCCGATACGTGATCTTTGAATGTAAGCACTCTTTGGCGAGTATAAGATGATAAAGCTAGAATCGAAATGAAAGAAGAAATAATCGAACGAGTGAGAATGAGTGATGCATGGGTAAAAGTCGCACGACGCGCGTTGATATTATGGAAAAGATGTCCAATCTAAAAGAGAAGATTTAACGATGACGGAAGACGTTTAAAGAACATCATCAGCACCATCAACAAATTCTAGGGAAGAGAACGATCGCCGGTTAGATGCTACTGAGATGTGGAGAGAGGGACATATAAGGTCAAACTGCTCAAAGCCTTCCAAGGTATGCTATAATTGTGGAAAAGAAGGACATATCGCCGAGATTGTATGATATCGAAACCCGAGTCCGGCGTGAATGGTGACTCAAAAGGATGTCCCGAATAAAGTCAAAGTCAATGGTTCTTGGAAGAAGCGTTTGTCGTGGCCAAATAAAATCGAGGAACCCGAACGAAGTTAGCACGGGTTAGTTAATTATAAATTCTTGTGAAGTATATACCTTACTAGATATCGGTTCTACCCATTCTTTTATCTCTCTTACTTGCGCTCAACGTTTGAACTTGACTACGGAGAAATTAGACTTTGACCTATTTATGGAGACTCTGTTAGGAGAAACTTTCATTACATCCGTTGTTTAAAAAATCTTGCTTGATTCAGGTTGGCACTATCACATTACCTGTTAACCTTATTTCTATTGAGATATTTGCTTTTGATGTGATTTTAGGGATTGATTGGTTAACTACTCATCATGCCAAATTGATTGCTTTTGTAAGGTTGTTAGTTTTCATATTCCTAAGCAACCTGTTATTCGAATTCAAGCAATCAAACCATTGTAATCAAACATTTTCATATCAAGCCATGAAGTCATTCGTTTATTACGGATGTCAAGTTTTCTTAGTCCATGTTATGGATTTGAATAAAGACACGTCAGATTTGAATAATATTCTTGTTGTTATTGATTTTTCCCGACGTATTTTTACGAAGAATTTCTTGGCTTACTCCCAAAGCTTTGATATTAAATTTTGTATCGACTTTGAACCCCAGTGAAAACTCATTTCTAAAATCTCATATCTAATGGCTCCTATTGAACTTGAGAGTTAAAATTCAACTATAGAATTTGGTACCGAGCCTTTATCCGGTGACTTCCTTTGTGGAATGCACCGAAGCCGGACTCTCTATAGGGGACGTCATATTCGATGCGATAGTAAAATGATAGGTGTCATTGTGACGTCTTATCCAAGATTGGGATATGAGTCACGGTTGAGAACAACCTAAGTCGATGTCGAAATCGTATCTTTCTAGGCTTAGTTGGTTATTATCGAGATTCGTTGAAGGATATTCTCGAATCGCTATTCCATTAACGCAAATTGACTCGTAGAAATACAAAATTCGAATGGAGCAAGGAATGTAGGAAGAGCTTGAAGAACTCAAGAGGAGACTCATTTCAAAGACATGTTACGACCATGCCATCCTGGAAAAGCGAACGTGGTAGTGGCGCGTTGAGTAGAAGATCATATCTGGAACGAAGTGCGATGATGTCAAGTATACGTATAGAGCCAACTTTAATAGAAAAGTTAAAATTTGCTACGCCAAGCCACCGAATCTAATGATGCGTCGATGCGTTAAGAAGAAGAAACAAGAAGGAGCTATTCCTATTAGGGCGAGAATTGATGAAGAAGGAATACTTGAGTCCACTCTAGACTTTGTGTTCCTAACGACTCGATTTGAAGTACAAGATTATGATGGAGGCACACAATACACCATTTGCAATCCATCCTGGAAGTACTAAAATGTATCGTGATCTTCGACATACATTTTGGTGGAACAATATGAAGAGAGAGATTGCAAAGTTTATCTCAATGTGTTTAACTTGCTAACGCGTGTAAAGGCGGAGCATCTAGTACCTAAGGGTCCGTTGCAACCACTTGAGATTTCGGAATGGAAGTGGGAACACATTACCATGGATTTCGTTCTGGGTCTTCCTACGGTTTCTCAAGGCATCAATGCTATTTGGGTTATTGTTGATAGATTAACCAAGTCCGCTCATTTCTTGCCGATCTGGAGACTTATTCCTTGAACGTCTTCTTTAGTATGTAATAAAAATGAGATTGTGAGGTTGTATGGCATGCTGTATATATAGTTTCGGATCGTGACCCAAGATTCACTTCAAGATTTTGGGTTAGCTTGCAAAAAAGCTATGGGCGCAGTTTTACGATTTAGTTCTACATACCATCCCCAAACGGACGGACAATCGAGAGGACTATTCAAACTCTTGAAGATATATTAAGACTCTGTGTCCTAGACTTCAAGGGTAGTTGGGATAAGTATTTACCATTGGTGGAATTTTCCTACAACAACAGTTATTAGGCAAGTATAGGTGTAGCCCCATTTGAAGCATTATATGGACGAAAATGTCGTTCTCCAATATGTTGGGATGAGGTGGGTGAAGCAACATTGTTAGGACCCGAGTTAGTACGTATGACTACCGAAAAGATCCAAATGATTCGACAACGTATACAAACGGCACAAGATCGACAAAAGAGTTATGCGGATCTTCATCGAAAGGACGTGAAATTTAGTGTAGGGGATCATGTATTATTGCGAGTTGCTCCATGGAAGGGAGTTACAAGATTTGGGAAGAGAGGAAAGCTCAATCCACGATTTATTGGTCCATTTCAAATTCTTGACCGAGTAGGAAATGTAACCTATAGACTTGCGTTACCTCCAAGTATGTCTCGTGTTCATAATGTGTTTCACATATCTACTTATTAAATATGTGAAAGAACCGAATCACGTTATAGAATTAGAACCCCACGAGATAGCCAAGACTTAACGTGTGAGGAGGTACTGTCGAAGATCTTGGATAGGAAGGAGCATGTCCTACGCCAAAAAGGTCATACCACAAGTTAAAGTTTTGTGGAGGAATCATGCTATAGAGGAAATGACACAGGGAATTGGAAACGGAAATGAAAGCGAGGTATCCTCACCTTTTGAAACACACAGACGTCGTCAATTTAGAGGACGAAATTTCATAAGGAGGGAGGTTGTAAGACCCCAAATTTTTTAAATAAAAAGGAATTTCCTTTATTTATTATTTTGAAATAGTAAGGGTTGATTTGATTAATGTGGATAGTTAAGGGTTAAATACATGAAATATTTCAAAATAAGCAAGTGGTTATAAAATATTCATTTTTGTCGGGAATATTCGTTTGGTCGTGGAATATTAAATGATTGTCGGGAATATTAAATGCGACGCCAGCGACCATGTGTGGGCCCCATAACGAAAAAGCGATTGGATGAGGAAAACGACAAAGTTTGGGTGGTTATAAATAACGGCATAGTTGTTACTGAATTAAGACCGTTGGAATACCCGGTGGTTAAAATACGATGTCTGGCGTGGTTGCCGCGCGAAGCACACGGTATTGAAGACAGCGATTTGTTGAATTATTGATCCTTACGTAAGAAGGCACTACTCAATAATTTTCACGGTGAGTTCTTGTTCAATATTTTATTTTATTGATTCAATAATTGTTGCGTTGATATTTTATATTATTCTTTGTTTGATAATTATCAACGCACATATTTCCCATTATCGGATCAATAATTCATATTATTTGAATAATATTATTAGATAACATTATTGGCAATGTCTAGAAAGTTCTGCTATCTAAGGAGAGGTTTGGTCACCTAATTGCGGCGCCATGAAGGAGAAATCCTTATCTGAAAGCCCCTCTTTCACAGGAACGACTGGTTGTCATAAATGTGATTACGTAATATTATTTGTGAATAATTAATTATTGATTCATATGATAAGGAAATATTTATTTTATATGAATATAAATGATGGATTTATTTATGTAGTTATTAATGAAGGAATTAATGCTGAGATGTTTTATTTGTATTTTGTCGGATTGGAGATATTAAAAAAAAATCAAATCGGTGTTATTACAGCTTTATTGTGTGAGTTATAATATTTAATCCGATAGTTGGATCGTTGTAATTTTTGGATATGTTATACATATATAAGTTGAGTATATGTCCACAAATTTTGAACCGTTTAAAGATGAGCGTATAATTTATTATGAATTTTAAGAGGTGACTGATTCGAAATTAGGTTATAAATGATTTTGGTGGAAAATTCTAGAATTGGTGGGCCCCACTTGTGGTTGGTGAAAAAATGTGCTGAATTTTATTTCAAATGTGGTGGGTGGCAATAGTAGCGAGTAAAGCCATCGGTGGCAGTCAAATCACCTTGACGTCTTAAACATTTTCCTATAAATAGAGGAGGCTAAGTTAGAATTGAAAATCACACCGTAAACAAAGTTTTCTCTCTTTCTCTCTCTATATTATCGAGCGTATTTTGTGAGTATTTAGATACTTTGAGAGTTCTTGCTCAAGACAAGTTTTATTCAAAGATCACTTGAGCCCTTTCCTTAAAATCTTGATTCTTTGAGGTAAGGGATATTATTTTTTTTCGTAATGATATTATTTCTTCAATATCATTATCTTTGAAATGTTGATCCAAGTTTTTATCAAATTTGGAACTTTTTCATGTCAAGTTACTATTCATGAGTTACTATTCATGAGTTACTATTCACGAGTTAGTTACTATTCACGAGTACTATTCATGAAGCGTGAAAATGTTTTTTGTGGAATTTCTATCTTTTGTGTGTCAATTACTATTCACGTATACAAGATTATTCACGATACTGGACTATTCACGATATCACGACTATTCATCGAAAAATAAAATTTCTTCTTTTTCAAGTCAAAACATCTATTCTCGGATACTAGCTTTGATTGTATCCATGTTTTGATCATTCTTGAATTTTACACCACTATGATTATTTTTTGAGGTATTGTTGGACATGGATAAAACAAAGTACTAATCCTTAATCCTTAATCCTTGTCATTTTGTTTCACCGGATTCGTTCTTTAAAAATATTTTCATCATCCTCGGTCTTAAATGATGATATTATTGAATATCTTTGGCACCTAGTGCAAAGATGAATGATTTCTGAAGAATATCTTTGGCCCATGAGTGCAAAGATGAGCAGTGTGTTTAAATGAACATGATCGATCGATGAATATCTTTGGCCTTTAGTGCAAAGATGAACAGTGTTGAGATGAACATGATCGATTGATGAATATCTTTGGCTGTAGTGCAAAGATGAATATTTGATTTGAGATGAATATTGATTGATGTTACGAGGATAAAATATTGATGATGGACCGTTAGATTCATAGATTATAGTAGATTTCATTCTCTACGTAACTCTTACATGAATTATTATTTCATTAATATTGATCCTGAAACTTGTTGTCTATTGTATTCTATCGATTTTTCCTGTTGGAGACTAACGATAATTTGTTGTATATTATCTTAGTCATAATATTCTTCTACCGGGCTAGTTGAGCTCACCCTTTTCCTTGTTGTCCATTTTTCTTCTCAAGAGGCGAGAATGTAGCGAGTACTTAGTCGGGGGTATGGAATGAAGGTTCTAGAGAGAGTTGTTTAGTAGTCCTCACCATTTTGTAAAATAATGTATCAATAATTATGATGGGGATTTATTTGCGTGTGGATATTGTTTAGAAGACAATATTATATTTAAACTCACAAGATATATTGTCGTATTTCACACGACATTTGTATTATTGAAGTTGTAGTTTGCTTCTTGTACCATGTATTTGGCGCACTCGAATGGGTGTTGAAATATTTTGGGGACGTCATATCAGGGTTATAAGAATGTTATATAAAAATAATATAATCAAAACATGGTTTTAATTTCAAGAGTAAGATTCATAAATCAACGATAATTTGGTGGAGAAGAAACCAATTTGTTGTGAATAGTACCCGTGTTAAATACGTAGTCCCGTATCGTGCGTAGTAACCTCGACACGAAAAGATAAAGTTTAATAATAAAATTCATATCCATATTTATAACACCTTAATCTAAATGTTATAAATCACTTAGAAATCTCATAATCTAATATTATTAATATTATAATAATATTTTAATCATTTCTCAAACTTATAAATAATTTAATCCAATTATTTACACTTTAATAATTAATGCATTTAATCATCTAAAATGCCAAACTCATAAAATTTCATCATCATTAACCAAAACCCTCATAAAAATCTGCATATATCTCATATATGATTCTCGAAACCAATAAATCATATTTTCCATTTTTTCTTACTTCACATAACATATTTAATTCATTTACTCATAACTAGAACATTTTCATGAAAATACCAAATCGAGTTCTAAAAATATTTCTTTTACGGGATTTAGCATAAAATAGTCCCATATTGAACATATATTTTTCTCGAAATTTTAAAAATTCATTTACTATTTTTCATATGGCCAAAACCACCAAATATTTAAACATTTATCATAAATTGTACTTTTATCCAAAAATTCCAAAATTCACAGTACACCGATATTATATAGATGTACTCTCAATAAAAATTTCATCAATTTTGGAGTTAACATGAGGAGTTATAAATAGTTACTTTTAAAATAGTCTTTTCTCATAAAATCCATAACTCTAATCTATACATCCAAAAATACCTCAAAATAATCATAGTGGTGTAAAATTCAAGAATGATCAAAACATGGATCTGATCAAAGCTAGTATCCGAATAGATATTTTAGACGAAAAGAAAAATTTTTTATTTTTAAATTGAATAGTCTTAAATATTAAATGAATAGTCTTGGTATCGTGAATAGTCTTGTATATCGTGAATAGTAACTCAGACACCAAAAGATAGAAATTCCACAAAAAAACATCTTCACGCTTCATGAATAGTACTCGTGAATAGTAACTTCGTGAATAGTAACTCATGAATAGTAACTTCGTGAATAGTAACTCGTGAATAGTAACTCGTGAATAGTAACCCCAGAGCATGAAAAAGTTCCAATTTGATAAAAACTTGAGATCGACATTTCGGTAATAATGATATTGAAGAAATAATATCATTCTGAAAAAAAAAAATATCCTTACTATCCCTTACCTCGAAAAAGCGACCTTACGACGGGATATCGGATATATTGAAAGGAAACTTGCAGCGATGAATATCAACTCACCAAGTATCTAAATACTCACAAATTACACTCGATAATCTAGAGAGAAAGAGAAAACTTTGTTTACGGTGTGATTTTCAATTCTAACTTAGCCCTCTATTTATAGGAAAATGTTAGCCCGCAAAAAGAGACTTGACTGCTTTACTGATGGCTTTACTGCTACTATTCCACCCACCAAAAATCAGCCATCTTCCCCAACAACCAAGAGTGGGGCCCACTCAATTCTAAATTTTCCACCAAAACCTAATTTCCGAATCGATTTACCTCTTAAAATTCATAACAAATCATCGTTCATTTTTAACGGTTCAAAATTTGTGGACATATACTCAACTTATATATGTATAACATATCCAAAAATTACAACGATCCAGCGGTCGGATCAAAATTTATAACTCACATAATATAGTGAAGAACAACGATTTTTCGGACTATTAGTCCTTGGACCAGATTTCATTCAAAATTTCACCACGAAATATCTACAAAAAATTTTTGGGTGATTCAAATTTCTCTGATTAGCTTACTTCTAGGGCTTTCTTTTTTGATATATGGCTCATCTCTTAACTCATTATACACAAAGAGTTATGGATTTTACAAAATCAAGTAATAAACTAATTTTTACGAAAATCCCATATTTTGTTCTCCATTTAAACAAATCTTGATAAAACACCTCATCTTTAATTCCTTCACTTATAAATACATAAATAAATCCATCATTTATATCCACATCAAATAAATATTTTCTTATCATATAAATCAATAACTAATTATTCACAAATAATATTACGAAATCACAATAATGATGACGAGGCGGTTCAGGAAGAGGGGCTTTCGATAAAATTTCTCCTTCTTGGCGCAATGATTAGGTGACCAAACCTCTCCTTGACGAGAACTTTCTAGACATTGCCAATAATGCTATCTAATAATATTATTCAAATAATATGAATTATTGATCGATAATGGGAAATCTTGTGCGGTGATAATTATTGAACAACAATAATAAAATATCAACACGACAATTATTGAATCAATAAAATAAAATATTGAGCGATAATTACTTTAACAATTATTGAGTAGTGCCTTCTCACGTAAGAATCAATAATTGAAAAAAATCTTGTGTAAATCTGGTAATGTCTTCTTGTCTGACAACGCGTATTACTTTACTTTACCAATAGGGTATTCAACGATGTTAGCAGATAACGATTCGCCATTATTTATAAAAACTTAATTTTGTCGTTTTCTTCATCCAAGCGATTTATTACATTATGGGGCCCAAAAATGGGCTACTGCGCAGTAAATGCGAATATTCCCAAAGCGGAAAGAATATTCCACGACCAAACGAATATTCCCAAAACAATGATGAATATTTTATAACCACTTGTGTATTTTGAAAAAAATTCATATATCACCCTTAACTTTAACTTTTATCAATTTAACCATTTCTTGAATAGTAATTATAAGAAAAATTGAATACTTTTATTTCATAAAATTAGGGGTCTTCTGATCTCCCTCCTTATGAAATTTAGTCCCCGAAATTTACGTGCACAGTATTTCAAAGAGTTGAGAATACCTTGCTTTCATTTCATTTCATCTTTCCCTGTCATCATGATTTCTCCATTGCTCATCTCTCACGTATTTGAGATATCATTCTAGAATACAACTTCAAAACAAGGGTTAATTGAATAAATTAACATATCACATAATATCCAGATATTATGGTGACCCGACAAATAAGCTTAGGTAGGACACCTTAGCGAAGGATTTACTCATCTCTCCCCTCTGGTTCTATTCCCCGATCTCACTTGCGGAGATCATATCCTACTAAGCTACGATACCAAATGTAACAACCCAAAATAGGTCCATTCCATCCAACCCATTACGAGTGCCAAATATATGAGTGCGAAAAATAACTACAACTTTATTACAACAATTGTGCGTGCAAAATACAACAACACATATCTTTGTGAGTTTGGATACAAATATACCAAATGTATACGTTGGATAACGTCACAATGACACCTTACATAAAGGTATAGTCAAAAAGCTTTTTAGAAATTAGAATCTTTGGGAAGTGCTCGAGAAACCTTCGTACATGGGAGGCCCGTGCTTTTAGGTTATGGTAGATATCATATAGGCCCGCAAATTATCCTTGGTTGACCCATAGACCCCCCAAAGAAAAAGAAGAAGATTACTATCATATTCTTCCCGATGGTGAGTCTTCTCTTGACATATCATTATCTCCATTGTCTCTAATTTGGTATTATACTCCAAACAAACACCAAGATTATATAGGTAGTGCTTGTAAATATACTCGACAAGTGGATGAGCACAACCATGTCTTATGATAACACGAGTTTGTATGTCATTAGACATCTTGTATGATAGTGACAAAACACCCTTCCAAAGTTGGGTTAGCCTCACCTATTTAATTCACCAAAAATAACTATTAAATGATGTATAAAATCTGACACACTAAAAGCCCTCAATAAAATTATTTTCATACTCTTTAGGAGAACCTCAACAACTATAGACCCACGATTCTATTCCTTGTTATCCCCATTCGACCCGGCTACACTTTTATTACACGAAAGGAATTGTGAAACAAAAGGGTGAAACCTGACTAGCTCGATAAAGAATATTATGACTAAAGATAAATAAATTATCAATAGTCTTCATCGGTAATGAATCGATTTAGAACATATGGTAGATGATAAAACTTTTCAACCATAGTTGCGGTGAACGAAGCGATCCATTAAAAGAGTCGAATAGACTATAAAATCTATTGTCTTCTCCACGTTAAAAGTCCACTGACAATATTTTATCCTGTAACATCAATCAGCGGTTCCTTTCCACAATCATATGAATAACTTCATAATCATAATTGTGATTCTAAATTCCTCTTCTCATCCGGGCGAAAGATAATTTTCATCACTGTCTTTACACGAAACATCAAATATCATGGTTATACCAAATCACGGTTCTGTTCATAATCATACTAATAAATTCATCTTTGCACCACGGGCGAAGATATTCATCAACAGTTCATCTTTACACTACGGGCTAAAGATATTCAACAACAGGTCATCTTTTTCATCATTCTGAGCGAAGATATTCATCAATAATTCATCTTTTTCTTTGCTCTACTGATATTTAAAGATATTCAACAACAGAGTCATCTTTGCATTCTGAGCGAAAGATATTCATCATAATTCATCTTTGCTACTTCTGAAATTCATTTTAAAGATATTCAACAACGGTCGTCTTTGCATTCTGAGCGAAAGATATTCATCGATAATTCATCTTTTGCACTTCTGGGTTAAAGATATTCAACAACGGTCGTCTTTGCATTCTGAGCGAAGATATTCATCAATAATTCATCTTTGCACTTTCTGAGATTTAAAGATATTCAACAACAGTCATCTTTGCATTAAGATAGCGAAGATATTCATATATCAAAAAAATACGTAATCATTTGAAGTTATATATAAATAATTATAACCATGTTGATCGATTCACCTTTGCACTTAAGCTAAAAATATTCAATTGTAAATTCAATGGTCATGATCATACCGATCAACAATTCAACTTTTTTTTCTTGGCGAAAGAGAACCTATGGTCACGATCGTACCATAATCTACCCATCTTTACACTCGAGTCGAAGAAATATCATCATTAGGGTTATAAGAATGTTATATAAAAATAATATAATCAAAACATGGTTTTAATTTCAAGAGTAAGATTCATAAATCAGCGATAATTTGGTGGGAGAAAGAAACCAATTTGTTGTGAATAGTACCCGTGTTAAATACGTAGTCCGTATCGTGCGTAGTAACCTCGACACGAAAAGATAAAGTTTAATAATAAAATTCATATCCATATTTATAACACCTTAATCCAAATGTTATAAATCACTTAGAAATCTCATAATCTAATATTATTAATATTATAATAATATTTTAATCATTTCTCAAACTTATAAATAATTTAATCCAATTATTTACACTTTAATAATTAATGCATTTAATCATCTAAAAATGCCAAACTCATAAGATTTCATCATCATTAACTAAAACCCTCATAAAAATCTGCATATATCTCATATATGATTCTCGAACCATAAATCATATTTTCCAATTTTCTTACTTCACATAACATATTTAATTCATTTACTCATAACTAGAACATTTTCATGAAAATACCACCAATCGATTCTAAAAATATTTCTTTTAAGGGATTTAGCATAAAATAGTCCCATATTGAACATATATTTTTCTCGAAATTTTAAAAATTCATTTACTATTTTTCATATGGCCAAAACCACCAATATTTAAACATTTATCATAAATTGTACTTTTATCCAAAAATTCCGAAATTCACAGATACCTTTGATATTATATAGATGTACTCTCAATAAAAATTTCATCAATTTTGGAGTTAACATGAGGAGTTATAAATAGTTACTTTTAAAATAGT
Source organism: Panax quinquefolius (assembly GCA_020205615.1). NCBI lineage: Eukaryota > Viridiplantae > Streptophyta > Magnoliopsida > Apiales > Araliaceae > Panax > Panax quinquefolius. Next base: position 17,072,961 of record CM035166.1, on the reverse strand, counting down.
CTTTTCTCATAAAATCCATAACTCTAATCTATACATCCAAAAATACCTCAAAATAATCATAGTGGTGTAAAATTCAAGAATGATCAAAACATGGATACAATCAAAGCTAGTATCCGAATAGATATTTTAGACGAAAAGAAAAATTTTTCATTTTTTAAATTGAATAGTCTTAGTATTAAGTGAATAGTCTTATATCGTGAATAGTCTTATATCGTGAATAGTAACTCAAACACACCAAAAGATAGAAATTCCACAAAAAAACATCTTCACGCTTCAATAGAATAATAGTACTTAGAATAGTAACTCGTGAATAGTAACTATGAATAAACTTCGTGAATAGTAACTTCGTGAATAGTAACTCATGAATAACTGAATAACCCCAGAGCATGAAAAAAGTTCAAATTTGATAAAAACTTGGATCGACATTTGACGTAATGATATTGAAGAAATAATATCATTCTGAAAAAAAAATATCCATACTTATCTTACTACCACTTACCTCGAAAAATGACGCCTTACGGCGGGATATCGGATGTATTGACTGAAGGAAACTTGCAGCGATGAATATCAACTCACCAAGTATCTAAATACTCACAAATTACACTCGATAATCTAGAGAGAAGAGAAAAAAACTTTGTTTACGGTGTGATTTTCAATTCTAACAGCCCTCTTTTATAGGAAAATGTTAGCCAGCAAAGCGAGACTTGACTGCTTTTGCACGATGGCTTTACACTTTATTCCACCACCAAAAAAAATCAGCCATCTTCCCCAACAACCAAGAGTGGGGCCCACTCAATTCTAAATTTTCCACAAAAACCTAATTTAGAATCGATTACCTCTTAAAATTCATAACAAATCATCGTTCATTTTAACGGTTCAAAATTTGTGGACATATACTCAACTTATATATGTATAACATATCCAAAAATTACAACGATCAGCGGTCGGATCAAAATTTATAACTCACATAATATAGTTTGAAGAACAACGATTTTTTTTTGACTATTAGTCCTTGGACCATTTCATTCAAAATTTCACCACGAAATATCTACAAAAAAATTTTGGGTGATTCAAATTTCTCTGATTAGCTTACTTCTAGGGCTTTCTTTTGATATATGGCTCATCTCTTAACTCATTATACACAAGAGTTATGGATTTTACAAAATCAAGTAATAAACTAATTTTTACGAAAATCCCATATTTTGTTCTCCATTTAAACAAATCTTGATAAAACACCTCATCTTTAATTCCTTCACTTATAAATACATAAATAAATCCATCATTTATATCCACATCAAATAAATATTTTCTTATCATATAAATCAATAACTAATTATTCACAAATAATATTACGAGAATCCTGATAATAATGACGAGGGCGGTTCGAGGAAGAGGGGCTTTCGATAAAATTTCTCCTTCTTGGTAGCATGATTAGGTGACCAAACCTCTCCTTGAGCGAACTTTCTAGACATTGCCAATAATGCTTTATCTAATAATATTATTCAAATAATATGAATTATTGATCGATAATGGAAAATCTTGTGCGATGATAATTATTGAACAATAATAATAAAATATCAACCACGACAATTATTGAATCGATAAAATAAAATATTGAGCGATAATTCTTTTAACAATTATTGAGTAGTGCCTTCTCACGTAAGAATCAATAATTGAAAAAAATCTTTATCTTGTCTGGTATGTCTTCTTGTGCACAACAGCGTATTACTTTACTTTACCAATAGGGTATTCAACGATGTTAGCTTGATAGCGATTACTGTAGTTATTTATAAAAACTTAATTTTGTCGTTTTCTTCATCAAAGCGATTATTACATTATGGGGCCCAAAAATGGGCTGCTTGGCGTCGTACGAATATTCCCAAAGCGGAAAGAATATTCCACGACCAAACGAATATTCTCCAACAATGATGAATATTTTATAACCACTTGTGTATTTTGAAAAAAATTCATATATCACCCTTAACTTTAACTTTTATCAATTTAACCATTTCTTGAATAGTAATTATAAGAAAAATTGAATACTTTTATTTCATAAAATTAGGGGTCTTACAATCTCCCTCCTTATGAAATTTAGTCCCCAAAATTTACGTGCACAGTATTTCAAAGAGTTGAGAATACCTTGCTTTCATTTCATTTCATCTCTCACTTTCATCATCATGATTTCTCCATTTGCTCATCTCTCACGTATTTGAGGATATCATTCTAGAATACTGACTTCAAAACAAGGGTTAATTGAATAAATTAACATATCACGTAATATCCGATATTATGGTGACCAACAAATAAGCTTAGGTAGGACACCTTGGCGAAGGATTTACTCATCTCTCCCCTCTGGTTCTATTCCCGAGATCTCATGCGGAGATCATATCCTAAGCTACGATACCAAATGTAACAACCCCAAAATAGGTCCATTCCATCCAACCCATTACGAGTGCATGCCAAATATATAGTGCGAAAAAACAACTACAACTTTATTACAACAATTGTAAATGCAAAATACAACAACACGTATCTTTGTGAGTTTGGATACAAATATATACCAAATGTAACTACGACACCATCACGTCACAATGACACCTTACATAAAGGTATAGTCAAAAAGCTGTTTTAGAAATTAGAATCTTTGGGAAGTGCTCAAGAAAACCTTCGTACATGGGGAGCCCGTGCTTTTAGGTTATGGTAGATATCATATGGCCCACAAAATTATCCTTGGTTGACCCATAGACCCCAAAGAAAAACAAGAAGATTACTATCATATTCTTCCCGATGGTGAGTCTTCTCTTGACATATCATTATCTCCATTGTCTCTAATTTGGGTATTATACTCCAAACAAACACCAAGATTATATAGGTAGTGCTTGTAAATATACTCGACAAGTGGATGAGCACAACCCGTGTCTTATGATAACACGAGTTTGTATGTCATTAGACATCTTGTATGATAGTGACAAAACACCCTTCAAAGTTGGGTTAGCCTCACCTATTTAATTCACCAAAATAACTATTAAATGATGTATAAAATCTGACACACTAAAGCCCTCAATAAAATTATTTTCATACTCTTTAGGGAGAACCTCAACAACTATAGACCATAGATTCTATTCCTTGTTATCCCATTTCGACCCATTTACACTTTTATTACACGAAAGGAATTGTGAAACAAAAGGGTGAAACCTGACTAGCTCGATAAAGAATATTATGACTAAAGATAAATAAATTATCAATAGTCTTCATCGGTAATGAATCGAGAGATTTAGAACATATGGTAGATGATAAAACTTTTCAACCATAGTTGCGGTGAACGAAGCGATCCATTAAAAGAGTCGAATAGACTATAAAGTCTATTATCTTCTCCCACGTTAAAAGTCCACCAATAATATTTTATCCTGTAACATCAATCAGCGGTTCCTTTCCACAATCATATGAATAACTTCATAATCATAATTGTGATTCTAAATTCCTCTTCTCATCCGGGGCGAAGATAATTTTCATCACTGTCTTTACACGACATCAAATATCATGGTTATACCAAATCACGTTCTGTTCATAATCATACTAATAAATTCATCTTTGCACCACGGGCGAAGATATTCATCAACAGATTCATCTTTACACTACGGGCTAAAGATATTCAACAACGAGTCATCTTTGCATTCTGAGCGAAAGATATTCATCAATAATTCATCTTTGCACTATTCAACAACGGCTAAGATATTCATTCTGAGCGAAAGATATTCATCATCTTTGCATTTTGCGAGAGCCAAAGATATTCATCAATAATTCATCTTTGCTTTCTTTGAAAGATAAAGATATTCGACAAAAGATATTCGACATCTCGTCTTTGCATTCTGAGCGAAAGATATTCATCGATAATTCATCTTTTTTTTTACGGTAAAGATATTCAACAACGAGTCGTCTTTGCATTCTGAGCGAAGATATTCATCAATAATTCATCTTTTACTCTGAAATTAAAAGATATTCAACAACAGTCATCTTTGCATTACGAGCCAAGATATTCATATATCAATAAATACATAATCATTTCATTTGAAGTTATATAACAATAATTATAACCATGTTGATCGATTCACCTTTGCACTTAAGCTAAAATATTCAATTGTAAATTCATGGTCAAGATCATACCGATCAACAATTCAACTTTTGCACTCTTGGCGAAAGAGAACCTATGGTCACGATCGTACCAATAATCTACCCATCTTTACACTCGAGTCGAAGAAATATCATCATTAGGGTTATAAGAATGTTATATAAAAATAATATAATCAAAACATGGTTTTAATTTCAAGAGTAAGATTCATAAATCAGCGATAATTTGGTGGGAGAAAAACCAATTTGTTGTGAATAGTACCCGTGTTAAATACGTAGTCCGTATATCGTGCGTAGTAACCTCGACACGAAAAAAGATAAAGTTTAATAATAAAATTCATATCCATATTTATAACACCTTAATCCAAATGTTATAAATCACTTAGAAATCTCATAATCTAATATTATTAATATTATAATAATATTTTAATCATTTCTCGAAACTTATAAATAATTTAATCCAATTATTTACACTTTAATAATTAATGCATTTAATCATCTAAAAATGCCAAACTCATAAAATTTCATCATCATTAACCAAAACCCTCATAAAAATCTGCATATATCTCTCATATATGATTCTCAAACCAATAAATCATATTTTCCAATTTTCTTACTTCACATAACATATTTAATTCATTTACTCATAACTAGAACATTTTCATGAAAAATACCAAATCGAGTTCTAAAAATATTTCTTTTACGGGATTTAGCATAAAATAGTCCCATATTGAACATATATTTTTCTCGAAATTTTAAAAATTCATTTACTATTTTTCATATGGCCAAAACCACCAGAATATTTAAACATTTATCATAAATTGTACTTTTATCCAAAAATTCCGAAATTCACAGTACTGCGATATTATATAGATGTACTCTCAATAAAAATTTCATCAATTTTGGAGTTAACATGAGGAGTTATAAATAGTTACTTTTAAAATAGTCTTTTCTCATAAAATCCATAACTCTAATCTATACATCCAAAAATACCTCAAAATAATCATAGTGGTGTAAAATTCAAGAATGATCAAAACATGGATCTGATCAAAGCTAGTATCCGAATAGATATTTTAGACGAAAAGAAAAATTTTATTTTTAGGTTGAATAGTCTTAGTATTAGTCGTGAATGAATAGTCTTGCATTATCGTGAATAGTCTTGAGTATCGTGAATAGTAACTCAAACACCAAAAGATAGAAATTCCACAAAAAAATCATCTTCACGCTTCATGAATAGTACTAGTAATAGTAACTCGTGAATAGTAACTCGTGAATAGTAACTTCGTGAATAGTAACTTCGTGAATAGTAACCGTGAATAGTAACTCATGAATAGTAACCCCGAGCATGAAAAAGTTCCAAATTTGATAAAAACTTGGATCGACATTTGACGTAATGATATTGAAGAAATAATATCATTCTGAAAAAAAAAATATCCTTACTATCCACTTACCTCGAAAAAAGCGACACTTGACGGGATATCGGATATAATGACTGAAGGAAACTTGCAGCGATGAATATCAACTCACCAAGTATCTAAATACTCACAAATTACACTCGATAATCTAGAGAGAAAGAAAAAAACTTTGTTTACGGTGTGATTTTCAATTCTAACTTAGCCCTCTATTTATAGGAAAATGTTAGCCGTAGAAAGCGAGACTTGACACTGCTTACACGATGGCTTTACTACTACTATTCCACCACACAAAAATCAGCCATCTTCCCCAACAACCAAGTGTGGGGCCCACTCAATTCTAAATTTTCCACCAAAACCTAATTTAGAATCGATTTACCTCTTAAAATTCATAACAAATCATCGTTCATTTTAACGGTTCAAAATTTGTGGACATATACTCAACTTATATATGTATAACATATCCAAAAATTACAACGATCCAGCAGTGGATCAAAATTTATAACTCACATAATATAGTTTGAAGAACAACGATTTTTTGGACTATTAGTCCTTGGACCGATTTCATTCAAAATTTCACCACGAAATATCTACAAAAATTTTTGGGTGATTCAAATTTCTCTGATTAGCTTACTTCTTCTAGGGCTTTCTTTTGATATATGGCTCATCTCTTAACTCATTATACACAAAGAGTTATGGATTTTACAAAATCAAGTAATAAACTAATTTTTACGAAAATCCCATATTTTGTTCTCCATTTAAACAAATCTTGATAAAACACCTCATCTTTAATTCCTTCACTTATAAATACATAAATAAATCCATCATTTATATCCACATCAAATAAATATTTTCTTATCATATAAATCAATAACTAATTATTCACAAATAATATTACGAGAATCCTGATAATAATGACGAGGCGGTTCGAGGAAAGAGGGGCTTTCGATAAAAATTCTCTCTTCTTGGCGGCGCAATTAGGTGACCAAACCTCTCCTTGTGACGAACTTTCTAGACATTGCCAATAATGCTATCTAATAATATTATTCAAATAATATGAATTATTGATCGATAATGGGAAATCTTGTGCGATGATAATTATTGAACAACAATAATAAAATATCAACCACGACAATTATTGAATCAATAAAATAAAATATTGAGCGATAATTCTTTGTAACAATTATTGAGTAGTGCCTTCTTCACGTAAGAATCAATAATTGAAAAAAATCTTGTCTGTCTGGTATCTTTCTTTGTGCAACAATAGCGTATTACTTTACTTTACCAATAGGGTATTCAACGGTGTTAGCAGTAGCGATTACGTAGATTTATTTATAAAAACTTAATTTTGTCGTTTTCTTCATCAAAGCGGTTATTACATTATGGGGCCCAAAAATGGGCTGCTTGGCAGTAAATACGAATATTCCCAAACGAAAAAATATATTCCACGACCAACGAATATTCCAAATTATAAGAAAAATGATATATTTATAACCACTTGTGTATTTTGAAAAAAAATCATATCACCACTTAACTAACTTTTTACTTTTATCAATTTAACCATTTCTTGAATAGTAATTATAAGAAAAATTGAATACTTTTATTTCATAAAATTTGCTGGATACCCTATACTTGGTGAAATTCTTACATTATTCCATTCTTTATTATTACATTGGAACATCTTGTCAGCGTGCATCTACGCATGATCCGGTTCCATTATTTATTATTCTGTTGGAATATCCTATCTGTGCGTTTACGCATAACCTGGTTCCATTATTTATTATTCTCATTGGAATATCCTGTTCATACGTGCGTTCACATTGACTGGTTCCGTTATTTATTATTACATTGGAATAACTCACATGCATGCGGTCTATCGCATGCTTGGTGATTTCTTTTGATATTACATTCTTTATTATAATCAGTTGGTTAAAGTTTTGACTTCTATACTCCATGAAATTAGTGGAATATCCTTGATATTTGCGCTTTATCCAGTATCTTTTCATGGAAATATTCTTTTGAGCATTTTTGAATTTTACTCCACAAAGAAGTATCATGTTGACAATTTGGACGTTATTGGTTTCTGGATAAATTAATTCTTGAACTTGTTTTATTGAATTCTTATATCATTGTCATCATCCTCATGTTTATTTTATGTTGAAAGTCATCTATGGCCTGTAGTGCATAGATGGACTTGGTATGATTATGACTAGGGATTATTCGGTATAATCATGACCGTAATGTTACAAATGATGTTGTAAAAGTCCTCATTGGCCGTAGTGCATTAATGGACAGTTGTTGGATTGATCATGACAATTGATGAATACATGAATATCCTTGGCCCGTAGTGCATGGATAATTTGTGGTCGTGATACTAATGAATATCCTTGGCCGTAGTAGTCGGGGGATGATGTGGATTATTTATTAAACTGAGTCTCAGTGATAAAAGTAATGAAAAACCTTTTAAATCATAGAAGATAGTAGATTTTATTCTCTACTTGACTCTTCTAATGGATTGCTTGTTCCGCTGCAATTAAACTTGATGTTTGTTATATTTTATCCGTTTAACACTGTTGAAGGCTAATGATAATTTATTCTACATTATCTTAGTCATAATATTTCTTACTGGGCTAGTTGAGCTCACCCTTTTTCTTTCATTGTTCTCTTCAGGAAATGAGAACGTAGCAGGGACTAGTCGGGGAATGGAGTGACGGTCCAGATGATAGCATTAGTAGTCCTCACTATTCTATGAAATAGTGTGATAATAAATGTATAGAGGACTTATTTTGAGTTTGAATACTGTTTAGAAGACAATATTTGTATTAAAACTCACAGCTCATGTTGTATATTTAAAGTTGTATTTGTATTTTGTACCATGTATTTGGCGACTCAGAATAGGTGATGTATACCTATTTTGGGGGCGTCACAGTTGGTATCAAAGCTTAGGGATATGATCCCTGGCTAAGATGTGAGACTAGAACTAGGAGGGGAGAGACGGGGAATTACTTTGCTAGTATGACCTACCTAAGTTTATTTGGTATTTAATTGGTTGGTCAGAGTATAGGGATAAAATGTGATATGATAACTAATCCTTGTTTTGTGGCAGTATCTGAAAATGATATCCGAGAATGTTGAGAATAGCAATGGAGCACAGGAGACCGTTGAGTCTCCACATATCAATAATCAGGATAATGTGCATCAGGAAGGCGACAATCCTCATGCAAACAACAACACTGACCAAATGATGAATGATGGAATGTTCAGAGGCTTTATGCAATTCATACAACATCAGGCGAAAGCGGCTCCTGTCCAAAATGTAGGTGGAAACACTGGAAACTCTCGGACGGTCACCGCTAAACAGTTCAAGGAGCTGGGACCGCCAGAGTTTATTAGAGAGCCAAAACCACTTAAGGCGGAAGCATGAATAAAGCATATCACCAAGATATTTGATGTCTTGGGATGCTCCAAGGAGCAAAAGGTTCCCTTTGCCACCTTTATGTTGCGAGGAGAGGCGATTCTTGGTGGGGAATCGGTAAAGCGTACTCGACTGTCATGACCGAAGATGTCTTGGGAGAAGTTCCAAGAACTATTCAACGACAAGTACTTTCACGAAAGTATTCGTCACATAAAAGAGGTAGAGTTCATCAAGTTGGAGCGAACAATAATATGACCGTATCCACGATCTGAAGCTAAGTTTGCGAGTTGTCCCGATTCGTCTCACTTGGTTCATAATGAGGAGAGAATGACGCGAATGTTTTTAAGAGATTTGAAGCCTAGATACGTCGATATCTTATTTATCATAAAGCGTGTTTGTATTCGGATGTTGTAAATAGGGCTTAGTTATTGGAGCGCGATAACGAGTCAACGCAACCAAGAGAAAGCGGTACGGCGAATGAAAATACCGGTGGTAATGGTCATCGAGCGGTGACAACAAGCGTGGAGGAATCAACATGCGAAATGGTAACCACTTCGGTGGTAATCATGGCCAAGACAATAAGAATGGACATTTCAAGAAGAGGAGATTCAACAATGATGGAAAGACGTCAGCATCAGCACCCGTGGTTAAGGAAGAAGAACGACCACCTATCATATGCTTCAAATGAGGAGGGTAGGGACATATCTGTCCAAACTGCGCGATGCCAACCAAAGCGTGTTATAATTATGGAAGAGAAGGTCACCTAGCCCAATTTTGTCGTGCACCGAAGACAAGTCCAGTTGGAACGGTGACACAAAATACCATCCCAGATAAGTCAAAACCAGTAGTTCAAGGGAGAGTGTTTGTTGTGACCTCCCAGAAAGCAAGGAACCCGAACAAGGTCATCACGGATAAGCTTATGATAAACTCTAGCAAAGTCTATACCTTATTTGATACCGGTTCTACCCATTCTTTTATTTATCCTACTTGCGCTGAACGATTAAATTTGACTCTGGAGAAATTAGACTTTGACTTATCTGTGGAAACTCCGTTGGGAGAAACCTTCATTACATCCACTGTTTATAAGTCTTGTTTGGTTCAAATCGGTACCCTCACATTACCTGTCGATCTTATTTCATTGAAAATACTTGCATTTGATGTGATTCTAGGGATTAATTGATTAACTACTCATCATGCTAAAATTGATTGTTTTCGTAAGGTTGTTAGCTTTTATATTCCTAATCAACCTATTATGCGAATTCAAGTGACCAAACCATTAAAATCAATCACGGTCATCTCAAGCCATAAAGCTATTCGTTTATTGAAAAACGGATGTCAAGCTTTCTAGCTCATGTCACAGATTTAAACAAAAATACGTCAGATTTGAATGATATTTCTATTGTTAATAAATTTCCTGACGTATTCCCTGAAGAACTTCTTGGCCTACCCCCAGAGCGTGAAATTGAATTTTGTATCAACCTGGAACCTGGTACAAAACCCATTTCCAAAGCCCCATATCGAATGGCTCCTATTGAACTCCAAGAGTTAAAGACCCAATTGCAGGAATTGTTAGACATTGGTTTCATTCGTCTTAGTACGTCTCCTTGGGGTGCTCCTATTTTATTCGTGAAGAAGAAAGATGGAAGTATGCAACTTTGTATTGATTATCAGGAGTTGAATCATGTCACCATCAAAAATAGGTACCCGTTGCCTCGCATTGATGACCTGTTTGACCAGTTGCAAGGAGCACAATTATTTTCAAAGATCGATCTTCGTTATGGATATCATCAGCTGAAGGTTAGAACTGAGGATATTCCAAAGACTACCTTCAGAACTCGGTACGGGCATTATGAATTCTTAGTCATATCTTTTGGATTGACTAATGCTCCTGCTGCCTTCATGGATATGATGAACCGAGTATTCAAGGAATATTTAAATCACTTTGTGGTCGTCTTTATTGATGACATCCTCATATATTCCAAAAGTCGTGAAAATCACGAGCAACACTTGAGGCTGATACTCCAAAAGCTTCGTGAAAATAAGTTTTATGCCAAGTTGAAGAAATGTGAGTTCTAGCTTGAGGAAGTAGCATTCCTTGGGCACGTAGTATCAAGTCATGGAATATCTGTTTACCCGGCAAAGATTGAAGCTATTCAAATCTGGGAGCAACCTAAATCAGTGACCGAAGTACGTAGCTTTCTCGGATTAGCTGGTTATTATCGGAGATTCGTGGAAGGGTTTTCTCGAATCGCTACTCCATTAACTCAGCTGACTCGAAAAGATACAAAGTTCGGTTGGAGCGAAGAATGTGAGAAGAGTTTTCAGGAACTCAAGAGGAGACTCATTTCAGCACTTGTTCTAACAATACCATCTGGCTCGGAGGGATTTGTCATCTACAGTGATGCTTCGGGCAAAGGGTTGGGATGTGTTCTCATGCAACATGAGAAAGTCATACCCTATGCCTCAAGACAACTCAAAGAATATGAGAGGAATTATCCTACTCATGATCTAGAGTTGGCAGGTGTTGTCTTCGCACTTAAAATATGGAGGCATTACTTGTATGGGGAGAAAGTGGAGATCTTTACGGATCATAAAAGCCTCAAATATTTCTTCACTCAAAAGGAACTCAACATGCGACAACGACGTTGGCTTGAACTATTGAAAGATTATGATCATACCATCCTGAAAAAATGAACGTAGTAGCTGACGCATTGAGTAGAAGATCATATGCAAGTACGAGTGCGATATTGTCAACGCAAAGGCCCATTTTGTGTGACTTGCAAAGGATGGAAATAGAGTTAAAGACTCCAGGGACCCATGTGATGATGGCAAATATACGAGTAGAACCGACTTTAATCGATAAAGTTAAAGTCGCTTTCAAGCTACGGACACGAGGCGATGCGTATGAGGAAGAAAGTGCAAGAAGGTGTTATCTTGGAAGCAAGAATCGATGAAGAAGGAATACTTCGAGTCAACTCCAGACTTTGTGTTCCTAACGATCCTGATTTAAAGTATAAAATCATGATGGAGGTGCACAACACACCGTTTGCAATCCATCCTGGGAGTACCAAAATGTATCATGATCTTCGACATACATTTTGGTGGGGAAATATGAAGAGAGAGATAGTGCTATTTATCTCAAGGTGTCTAACATGTCAACGAGTCAAGGCGGAGCATCAAGTACCAAAAGGTCCATTGCAACCACTTGAAATTCCAGAATGAAAGTGGGAGCACATTACCATGGATTTTGTTACTGGTATTCCCAAGGTTTCTCAAGGCATAGATGCAATTTGGGTCATTGTTGATAGATTGACCAAGTCTGCTCACTTCTTACCTATACGAGAAACTTATACACTTGAACGTCTTGCTCGTATGTACATAAACGAGGTTGTAAGATTGCATGGTATACCAGTATCCATAGTTTCTGATCGAGACCCAAGATTCACTTCACGATTTTGGGTTAGTTTGCAAAAAGCTATGGGCACGCACTTACGATTTTGTTCAGCATATCATCCTCAGACGGACGGACAATCAAAGAGGACTATTCAAACTCTGGAAGATTTATTAAGACTCTGTGTCCTTGACTTCAAGGGAAGTTGGGACAAGTTCTTACCATTGGTGGAGTTTTCCTACAACAATAGTTATCAAGCAAGTATTGACATGGCTCCATTTGAGGCGTTGTATGGAAGAAAGTGTCGTTCTCCAGTATGCTGGGATGAGGTGGGTGAAGCAACGTTGTTGGGACCGGAGTTGGTACGTATGACTACGAAAAAGATTCAAACGATCCGACAACATATAAAAACCTCACAAGATCGACAAAAGAGTTATGCTGATCTTCATCGAAAGGACGTGGAATTCGATATATGAGATTATGTGTTGTTACGTGTTGCTCCATGGAAAGGAGTTACGAGATTTGGAAAGAGAGGAAAGCTCAATACTCGATTCATCGGCCCATTTTTAACCCTCGATCGAGTAGGAACGGTGGCCTATAGGCTCGCTTTACCGCCAAGCATGTCTCGTGGTCATAACGTTTTTCACATATCCATGTTACGTAAATATATGGAAGACCCGAACCACATTATTGAGTTAGAACCGGACGAAATAGCGGAAGATTTGACGTATGAAGAGGTTCCTGTTCAAATCTTGGATAAGAATGAACATATTCTACGCTCCAAGGTTATACCTCAAGTCAAAGTTTTGTAGAGAAACCACGATGTTGAGGAAATGACTTGGGAGTTAGAATCTTAAATGAAATCAAGGTATCCTTACCTCTTCGACATACCAGGTATGTACCCTAATTTCGAGGGCGAAATTTCATAAGAAGGGGGGGTTGTAAGACCCCAAGTTTTTTTTAATAAAGATGAATTTTCTATAAATATCATTTTTGAATATTATGAAATGAATTTGATATAATGTTATAGTTGTGGGTAATATTTATAAATTTTGCAAAGTACGCAAGTTGTTATATAATATTCGATTGGTCGGGGAATATTCGTTTTAACAGGGAATATTCATACAACGGCACAATCATTTGTGGACCCCACAACGGAATTATTGTCGGATTGAGAAAATGACAAAAATACTTTATGAAAATAACGGCGAAAGTTTTACCGTTAACTGTTGAAACACCCGGTGTTAAAAGTAAAGTAATACATGTGGTTGCATAGTAGCACACGATATTGATTAGTGATGCTTACGTGAGAAGTCACTCAGTTTTGTTCAATTATTGTTACAGTAATTGCTGCATAGTATCTCACGTTATTTGATTCAATTATTGTCAATATTTTATAATCAATAATTGAGATGACAAAGTTATTAATATTATTATTTATAATATTAACGATGTCTAGAAGTTCTGTCAATGAGAGGTTTGGTCACCTAATTGTGCGTTAATGGGGAGAAATCCTTATTGGAAAACCCACTCTTTTCTTGGGAACGACCTGGTCAATTAATATTGTAAATTATAATAATAATGATAAATTTTGTTTTATTAGTATTATTAATGTAATAAAACAGAAAAGCTTTTTATATAAAACAGAATACTTTTATAAAGTTATTCGTTTTATTAGACTATAAATAGAATATATAATATTCTATTATGCATAGTGTTTTGCATAGTAAAATCTTTTTATATAAAACAAAATACTTTTATAAAGATATTTATTTTATTAGATAATAATTAGAATATATTATATTTGTAAGACCCCAAATTATTAATAAATAAAATTTAATTTCCTCTATTTATCATTTTGAAATAGTAAGGGTTGATTTGATTAATGTGGTTAGTTATGGGTAAAATGCGTAAATATTTCAAATAAGCAAGTGGTTATAAAATATTCATTTTTATCGGAGAATATTCGTTTGGTCGTGGAATATTCTTGTTGTCGGGGAATATTCGTACGACGGCACAGCCTTGTGTGGGTCCCATAACGGAAAGCGATTGGATGAAGAAAATGACAAATATAAGTTGTTTATAAATAACGGCGTAGTTATTACCAGATTAATCTTGTTGGAATACCGTTGGTTAAAACACGATGTACGCCGTTGTTGCACAAGAAGAAGACACCAGTATTGCACCAATTATTGATTCTTACGTAAGAAGGCACTACTCAATAATTATTACAGTAATTACTGTTCAGTATTTTATTTTATTGATTCAATAATTGTTGCATTGATATTCTATATTACTGTTGTTTCAATAATTGTCACTACACAGTATTTTCCATCATCGAAGCAATAATTCATATTATCTGAATAATATTATTAGATAACATTATTGGCAATGTCTAGAAAGTTCTTTCTAAGGAGAGATTTGGTCACCTAATTGCGCGCCAGTAAGGAGAAATCCTTATTGGAAAGCCCCCTCTTTCCTGAGAACTGTCTGGTTGTCGGTATTGTGATTCTGTAATATTATTTGTGAATAATTAATTATTGATTTATATGATGAGGAAAATATTGATTTTATGTGGATATTGATGGAGAAAATTTTTAATGTGACAATTGTTAAAAATTAATATTTTATCTTTTTCTGATAAAATAATTCATTTAAATATATTATTTTAATAATATATTAATGGTGATATTTTTACAATGAATGTGGGATATATGAGTATATGAGGAGGAAGAGTATTTTGTGACATTAAATGATTAACACATGTTTTGTGTGTCGGTGGACCCCAATTCTTGACCGAAATTCGATTATAGCTTGTAAAATCGCCCGTTTATGGATTTCGGTCAATTTCTGTTTGGAATTTGGAAAAATTTCTTCTGCAAAGTTGTAGATAATATAATTTCCTATGAAAAAAGACATGTGATTCGAATTTTTCTGATAAAATGGCTATTTATTATGAATTTTTAAGTTCCGAGGTTCCAGAATAATTGATTTTTGGAAGTTTAAAATATTTATAGTTAGAAAAATATTTTTGATATGTTTGGTGAGCCCCATTGGTTGTTGAAATGGCTGAATTCAGTTTTTGATGGTGGGCGTAGGAATTTATATAAATAATATTTATATTTTATTAAATTTTCTGCTTTGGTGTTCTAAGCAATTTCCTATAAATAGGGTGCTTAGGTTAGAATTGAAAATCACACCAGAAACTAAAGATTTCTCTCTCTTTCTCTCTCTATAATATCGAGCGTATTTTGTAAGTATTTTAGTACTTTGAGTATTCCTATACGGTGCAAGTTCTTTCAGCACTATATCCAGTATTCTAGTCAAAAATACTATCCTTTTGAGGTAAGGGATGTTATTTTCTTCGTAAATGATATTATTTCTTCAATATCATTATGCCGAAATATTGGTTGGAACTTTTTATCAAATTTAAAACTTTTACATGTCGAGTTACTATTCACGAGTTACTATTCACGAGTTACTATTCACGAGTACTATTCACGAAGCATGATGGTTTTTTTTGTGAAATTTCTATCTTTTAGTGTCGGAGTTACTATTCACATATACGGCACTATTCACGAATACGACACTATTCACAGAAAAATTAAATTTTCGTTTTTCATCCAAAATATCTATTATGGATACTAGCTTTGATTGTATCCATGTTTTGATCATTCTTGAATTTTACTCCACACTGGTTATTTATGAAGTATTTTTGAACTTGGATTGTTTAAAGTACGAATCCTTAATATTTATTCTTTTATTTCACTGGATTTGTTTTCTTTAAAATATTTTTCATCATCCTCAGTCCTAAATGATGATATTACTAAATATCTTTGGCATGTAGTGTAAAGATGAATGATTTTCTAATGAATATCTTTGGCCCGTAGTGCAACGATGAACAGGTGTTTAGATAAACATGACCAACTGATGAATATCTTTGGCCTGTAGTGCAAAGATAAATATTTAATTCCAGATATATATTGATTGATGTTATAGGGATAAAATATCGACGATGAACTTTTAAATTCATATATAGAAGATAGTAGTTTGCATTCTCTACTTAACTCTTCTAATGAATTATTATTTTCATTCATGAAGATTGATTTAAAACTGGTTGTCTATTGTATTCTATTAAATTTTTCCCTGTTGAAGACTAACGATAATTTGTTCTACGTTATCTTAGTCATAATATTCTTTACTGGGCTAGTTGAGCTCACCCTTTTCCTTTTGTTCCATTTTTCTTCTCAAGAGGCGAGAATGTAGCGAGTACTAGTCGGAGTATGGAATGAAGGTTCTAGAAAGTTGTTTTAGTAGTCCCCACCATTTTTGTAAAATAATGTATCAATAATTGTAATGAGGACTTATTTGAGTGTGGATATTGTCTAGATGACAATATTTGTATTTAAACTCACGCTTTTATGTTGTATTAATAAAGTTGTAGTTGTATCATGTACCATGTATTTTGACGACTCGGAATGGGTGTTGTATACCCTATTTTGGGGGCGCCATGGTTAATATCGAGCTTAGGATATGATCTCTGGCGGAGATCTGGGAATAGAACTTGGATGGGAGAGACAAGTAAATCCTTCGCTAGTGTGTCCTACCTAAGCTTATTTGTTATTTAATTGGTCGGTCATAATATAGGGATAATATGTGGCATGTCAATTAACCATTGTTTTGTGACAGTAAAATGGCATCTGAAGATGTTGAGATAAGCAATGGAGCACATGAGACTGTTGAGTCACCACTGATCAATACCCTGGATAAGGAAGGCAATAACCCTCATGTAAACAATAACACCGACCAAATGACGAATGATGGTATGTTTAAGAACTTTCTAGAATTCATGCAAATCCAAACGAGAGAGACTACTGTTCAAAATGCAGGTGGAAACACTGGCAACTCACGGATGGTCACCGCTAAGCAGTTCAAGGATTTAGGACCACCGGAGTTTTTGGAAAAGCCAGAACCACTTACGGCAGAGACGTGGATAAAGCAGATCACTAAGATATTTGATGTCTTGGGATGCTCAGAGGAGCAAAAGGTTCATTTTGCCACCTTCATGTATTGCGAGGAGAGGCGATTATTGGTGGGAATCAGTAAAAGCGTTGCTTTCGACTGCCGCCAGACCGAAGATGTCTTGGGAGAAGTTCCAAGAATTGTTCAACGACAAGTACTTTCCCGAGAGTATTCGTCACATGAAGGAGGTAGAGTTCATCAAGCTGGAGCAAAACAATATGAACGTGTCGTAGTCACGGCTAAGTTTCTTAGAGTTGTCCCAATTTGCATCCCATTTGGTTGATAATAAGGAGAGAATGACGCGAATGTTTCTGCGAGGTTTGAAACCCAAAATACGTTAATACCTCATTTCTCACAAACTTTGTTTATATTCAGATGTTGTGAATAGGGCTCAGTTATTGGAGCGCGATAATGAGTCGGCTCAACCGAAGAATAATGACCAACAACTCGATGATAATCGTATTACCCGATTAAAGCGGTCATCTAACAATGATAACCATCGTGGAGGAAATTATCAAGCTAGAAATGGTAACCATTTTGGGTAATCATAGCGCCAAGACAATAGGAAAGGTGAGTCAGTGGAAATTTCAAAAGAGAAGATTCAACAATGACGGAAGGCGTTAAAGACCAACACCAAAGAACGAATTCTAGGGAAGAGAAAGACCGCCGGGTTAGATCTACGGATCACGGAGAAGAAAGACACATAAGTCCAAACTGTTCACAACCTTCCAAGGTATGTTTTAGTTGTGGAAAAGATGGTCATATAGCTCAAGATTGTCCTGTAGCGAAACCAAGTCCAGCGGGGATCGTGACTCAAAAGGCTGTCCCAAAAAAGTCAAAGTCAACGGTTCCTGGAAGAGCGTTTTTCGTGACTGGTCAGAATGCGAGGAACCCGAACGAAGTTAGCACGGGTTAGTTAATTATAAATTTATGCGAAGTTTATACCTTACTAGATACCAGTTCTACCCATTCATTTATCTCTCCTGCTTATACTCAACGTTTAAACTTGATTCCTAAGAAATTAGACTTTGATTTATCTGTGGAAACTCCGTTAGGAGAAACTTTCGTTACATCCACTGTTTATAAATCTTGTTTGATCCAAGTTGGCACCATCACATTACCTGTTGACCTTATTTCTTTAAAGATACTTGCTTTTGATGTGATTTTAGGGATTGATTGATTAACTACTCATCATACCAAAATTGATTGCTTCGTAAGGTTGTTAGTTTTCATATTCCTAAGCAACCTATTATTCAAATTCAAGCAACCAAACCATTGAAGTCAAACACTTTCATATCAAGCCATAAAGTCATTCGTTTATTGAAAAACGGATGTTAAGCTTTCTTAGCCATGTTATGGACTTGAACAAAAAATACGTCAGATTTGAATGATATTTCTATTGTTAGTAAATTTCCTAATGTATTTCCTGAAGAATTTCTTGGCTTACTCCCAAAGTGTGATATTGAATTTTGTATCGACTTTGAACTCGGTACAAAACCCATTTCTAAAATCTCATATCGAATGGCTCCTATTGAACTTCAGGAGTTAAAAAATCAACTATAGAATTTGGTACCCGAGCCTCTATCTGGTGACTTCCTTTGTGGAATGCACCGAAGCTAGAATCTCTGTAGGGGACGCCATATTCGTGCGATAGTAAACTGATAGGTGTCATTGTGACGTGCTATCCAAGGTTGGGATATGAGTCACAGTTGAGAGCAACCTAAGTCGGTAATCGAAATACGTAGCTTTCTAGGCTTAGTTGTTTACAGAATACTTTTATAAAGTTATTTGTTTTATTAGACAATAATTAGAATATATTATATTTTATTATGCATAGTGTTGCATAGTGCTTGTAAAGTGTTTTGCATAATAAAATCTTTTTATATAAAATAGAATACTTTTATAAAGTTATTTGTTTTATTAGATTTTAAATAAAATATATAAATATATATATATATATTTTAGAATATATTATATTTTATTGCATAGTGCTTGAAGATAGTATCCTTTCTATTTTCCTATAAATAGGATGCTTAGTTAGAATTGAAAACCACACCGAAGTTCGGAGAATTCTTCTATAATCTTGGCGTATTTTTTTAGAGTTTTAAGAAGCTTTGGCGTAGTCTGAAGTTTTCTTAAAGAATATCCTCGCCCTACCAATTAATACTCTTCTTTTACGGTGAAGGGATATTATTTGTTGTACTTGTAAGGGGTATTCTTTCTTTCTTATTCGTGAAGAGAACTTCTGTTATTCCATTCTTTATTATTCTGTTGGAATAACCTGTATACGCGGGATACCCTATACTTGGTGAAATTCTTCTATTATTCCATTCTTTATTATTCTGTTGGAACATCTTGTCTGTGCATCTACGCATGATCTGGTTCCATTATTTATTATTCTTGTTGAATATCACATGCGTGCGTTCTGCGCATAACTCGTTCCATTATTTATTATTACATTTGGAATATCACGTCTGCGTATGCGTTTACACATGACCTGGTTCCGTTATTTATTATTCTGTTGGAATAACCTGTCTGTGCGGTCTATCGCATGCTTGGTGATTTCTTTTGTGATTACATTCTTTATTATACTAAGTTGGTTAAATTTTTGACTTCTATACTCCATGAAATTAGTGGAATATCCTTGATATTTGCGCTTTATCCAGTATCTTTTCATGGAAATATTCTTCTGAGCATTTTTGAATTTTACTCCACAAAGAAGTATCATGTTGACAATTTGGACGTTATTGGTTTCTGGATAAATTAATTCTTGAACTTGTTTTATTGAATTCTTATATCATTGTCATCATCCTCATGTTTATTTTATGTTGAAAGTCATCTATGGGCTGTAGTGCATAGATGGACTTGGTATGATTATGACCAGGGATTATTCGGTATAATCATGACCATAATGTTACAAATGATGTTGTAAAAGTCCTCATTGGTCGTAGTGCATTGATGGACAGTTGTTGGATTGATCATGACCATTGATGAATACATGAATATCCTTGGCCCGTAGTGCATGGATAATTTGTGGTCGTGATACTAATGAATATCCTTGGCCGTAGTGCAGGGATGATGTGGATTATTTATTAAGCTGAGTCTCAGCGATAAAAGTAATGAAAAACCTTTTAAATCATAGAAGATAATAGATTTTATTCTCTACTTGACTCTTCTAATGGATTGCTTGTTCCGCTGCAATTAAACTTGATGTTTGTTATATTTTATCCGTTTAACACTGTTGAAGGCTAATGATAATTTATTCTACATTATCTTAGTCATAATATTTCTTGCTGGGCTAGTTGAGCTCACCCTTTTGCTTTCATTGTTCTCTTCAGGAAATGAGAACGTAGCAGGGACTAGTCGGGGAATGGAGTGACGGTCCAGAAGATAGCATTAGTAGTCCTCACTATTCTATGAAATAGTGTGATAATAAATGTATAGAGGACTTATTTTGAGTTTGAATCTTTGTTTAGAAGACAATATTTGTATTAAAACTCACAAATTTCATGTTGTATATTTAAAGTTGTATTTGTATTACATACCATGTATTTGGCGACTCGAGAATAGGTGATGTATACCTATTTTGGGGCGTCCACAGATTAATATCAAAGCTTAGGGATATGATCCTGGCTAAGATGTGAGACTAGAACTAGGAGGGGAGAGACGGGGAATTCCTTTGCTAGTATGACCTACCTAAGTTTATTTAGTTTTTAATTGGTTGGTCAGAGTATAGGGATAATATGTGATATGATAACTAATCCTTGTTTTGTGGCAGTATCTGAAAATGATATCCGAGAATGTTGAGAATAGCAATGGAGCACAGGAGACCGTTGAGTCTCCACATATCAATAATCAGGATAATGTGCATCAGGAAGGCGACAATCCTCATGCAAACAACAACACTGACCAAATGATGAATGATGGAATGTTCAGAGGCTTTATGCAATTCATACAACATCAGGCGAAAGCGGCTCCTGTTCAAAATGTAGGTGGAAACATTGGAAACTCTCGGACAGTCACCGCTAAACAGTTCAAGGAGCTGGGACCACCAGAGTTTATTAGAGAGCCAAAACCACTTAAGGCGGAAGCATGAATAAAGCATATCACCAAGATATTTGATGTCTTGGGATGC
Source organism: Panax quinquefolius (assembly GCA_020205615.1). Classification (NCBI taxonomy): domain Eukaryota; kingdom Viridiplantae; phylum Streptophyta; class Magnoliopsida; order Apiales; family Araliaceae; genus Panax; species Panax quinquefolius. The sequence goes on along the minus strand of CM035166.1, from coordinate 17,051,458 downwards.
TCCAAGGAGCAAAAGGTTCCTTTGCCACCTTTATGTTGCGAGGGGAGGCAGATTACTGGTGGGAATCGGTAAAGCGTACTCAACCTGTCGCACTGAAGATGTCTTGGGAGAAGTTCCAAGAACTATTCAACGACAAGTACTTTCCTGAAAGTATTCGTCACATAAAAGAGGTAGAGTTCATCAAGTTGGAGTAGAACAATATGACCGTATCACAGTACGAAGCTAAGTTTGCTGAGTTGTCCCGATTTGCGTCTCACTTGGTTGATAATGAGGAGAGAATGACGCGAATGTTTTTAAGAGATTTGAAACCGGAGATACGTCAATATCTTATTTATCATAAACTGTGTTTGTATTCAGATGTTGTAAATAGGGCTCAGTTATTGGAGCGCGATAACGAGTCAACGCAACCAAGAGAAAGCAAATTAATGAATGAAAATACCGATTGGTAACGGTCGTGATCGGCGGTGACAACAAACATGGAGGAAATCAACATGCGAAATGGTAACCACTTGGTGGTAATCATGGCCAAGACAATAAGAATGGACATTTCAAGAAGAGGAGATTCAACAATGATGGAAAGACGTCAGCATCAGCACCCGTGGTTAAGGAAGAAGAACGACCACCTATCATATGCTTCAAATGAGGAGGGTAGGGACATATCATCCAAACCGCGATGATGCCAACCAAAGCGTGTTATAATTATGGAAGAAAAGGTCACCTAGCCCAATTTTGTGGGTGCCAAGAAGACAAGTCCAGTTGAACGGTGACACAAAATACCATCCCGTATAAGTCAAAACCCGGTAGTTCAAGGGAGAAAGTTTGTTGTGACCTCCTGAAAGCAAGGAAGCCGAACAAGGTCATCACGGTAAGCTTATCATAAACTCTAGCAAAGTCTATACCTTATTTGATCTTTGGTTTCTACCCATTCTTTTATTTATCCTACTTGCGCTGAACAATTAAATTTGAATCCGGAGAAATTAGACTTTGACTTATCTGTGGAAACTCCGTTGGGAGAAACCTTCATTACATCCACTGTTTATAAGTCTTGTTTGGTTCAAATCGGTACCCTCACATTACCTGTCGATCTTATTTCATTGAAAATACTTGCATTTGATGTGATTCTAGGGATTAAAAGAATTTTGTATCGACTTTGAACCCAGTACAAAACCCATTTCTAAAATCTCATATCGAGTGGCTCCTATTGAACTTCAGGAGTTAAAAAATCAACTATAGAATTTGGTACCCAAGCCTCTATCTGGTGACTTCCTTTGTGGAATGCACCGAAGCTAGAATCTCTGTAGGGGACGCCATATTCGTGCGATAGTAAACTGATAGGTGTCATTGTGACGTGCTATCCAAGGTTGGGATATGAGTCACAGTTGAGAGCAACCTAAGTCGGTAATCGAAATACGTAGCTTTCTAGGCTTAGTTGGTTATTATCAGAGATTCGTTGAAGGATATTCTCGAATCGCTACTCCATTAATGCAGCTGACTCGTAGAGATACAAAATTCGAATGGAGCAAGGAATATGGGAAGAGCTTCGAAGAACTCAAGAGGAGACTAATTTTGGCACATGTTCTGACCATACCATCCTGGAAAAGCGAACGTGGTAGCTGACGTGTTGAGTAAAAGATCGTTATCTGATGAAAGTGCGATATTGTCAAAGACCCATTTCATATAACTTACAAATGATAGATATAGAGTTAAAGACTCTAGGGACTCACGTGATGATATACGAGTAGAACCGACTTTAATCGATAAAGTTAAAACCGTTCAAGCTACACACCGGAGCTGATGAATATGAAGAAGGGGGTACAAGAAGTTGTTATTCCAAAACCGAGAATTGGCGATGTGAGGAAAGCTCAAACCTTCGATTTATTAGTCCATTTGAAATCCTCGATCGAGTAGGAAATGTGGCCTATAGACTTGCTATACTGCCAAGTATGTCGCGTGTTCATAACGTTTTTCACTTATCGATGTTACGTAAATATGTGGACGACCCGAACCACATTATTGAGTTAGAACCGGACGAGATAGCCAAAGACTTAACGTACGAAGAGGTACCTGTCAAGATCTTGGATAGGAAGGAGTATGTCCTACGCACGAAGGTCATACCACAAGTTAAAGTTTTGTGGAGAAAACATGCTATTGAGGAAATAACCTGGGAGTTGAAAACGGAAATGAAAGCGAGGTAGCCTCATCTTTTCGAAACACCAGGTACGTACGTCAATTTCGAGGACGAAATTTCATAAGGAGTGGAGGTTGTAAGACCCCAAATTATTAATAAATGAAATTTAATTTCCTCTATTTATCATTTTGAAATAGTAAGGGTTGATTTGATTAATGTGGTTAGTTATGGGTAAAATGCGCAAATATTTCAAATAAGCAAGTGGTTATAAAATATTCATTTTTATCGGAGAATATTCGTTTGGTCGTGGAATATTCTTGTTGTCGGGGAATATTAAATGCATTTACGCGACCTTTCTGGTGGGTCCCATAACGAAAGTCGATTGGATGAAGAAAATGACAAGTATAAGTTGTTTATAAATAACTGCCGTAGTTATTCACAGTTAATCTTGTTGGAATACCCAAATGTTAAAAACACGATGTCTGGCGTTGTTGCCAAGATGGCACCGGTATTACACGATTATTGATTCTTATGTAAGAAGGCACTACTCAATAATTGTTACGATAATTCTTTCAAGATTTTTATTTTATTGATTCAATAATTGTTGCATTGATATTCTATATTATTGTTGTTTCAATAATTGTCACTACTGTGATTTTTCCATCATCGAAGCAATAATTCATATTATCCTAATAATATTATTAGATAACATTATTGGCAATGTCTAGAAAGTTCTTTCTAAGGAGAGATTTGGTCACCTAATTAAGGCCAAGAAGAGAGAAATCCTTATTGAAAGCCCCTCTTCCTGAGGAACCTACCTCAGTTGTAGCATTATTGTGATTCGTAATATTATTTATGAATAATTAACTATTGATTTATATGATGAGGAAAATATTGATTTTATGTGGATATAGATGGAGAAAAATTTTAATGTGACAATTGTTGAAAATTAATATTTTATCTTTTTCTGATAAAATAATTCATTTAAATATATTATTTTAATAATATATTAATGGTGATATTTTTACAATGAATGTGGGATATATGAGTATATGAGGAGGAAGAGTATTTTGTGACATTAAATGATTAACACATGTTTTGTGTGTCGGTGGACCCCAATTCTTGACCGAAATTTGATTATAGCCTATAAAATCGCCCGTTTGTGGATTTCGGTCAATTTTTGTTTGAAATTTGGAAAAACTTTCTTCTGCAAAGTTGTAGATAATGAAATTTCCTATGAAAAAAACATGTGGTTCGAATTTTTCTGACAAAAGGGCTATTTATTATGAATTATTGAAGTTCCGAGGTTCCAGAATAATTGATTTTTGGAAGTTTAAAATATTTATAGTTAGAAAAACATTTTTGATATGTTTGGTGAGCCCCATTGGTTGTTGAAATGGCTGAATTTAGTTATTGATGGTGGGCGTAGGAATTTATATAAATAATATTAATATTTTATTAAATTTTCTGCTTTGGTGTTCTAAGCAATTTCCTATAAATAGGGTGTGTTAACGCCAAGATCTTTTCCCACGTCCCAATCACCAAGACGCCTCCGATATCCTGCACAGTTCAACAAGTCAACACCAAAAGCATGACGGCTTGACCGTCGGGGGATAGCTCCGACGTGAGAGTCAGTATCGGCGATCACAAGGTTAACAATGGAGGAAAATAATGTCTAGTGCTTGAGAGAGAATAATAATCTGATTGTGTGTGTTGTAATGTTTTTTTACCTACCTTTCTTGTGTGATCCTTTCCCCATACGTACCCCACCTTGCCATCCGTAAGTACCCACTATCTCTCGACACACATTCCCCCACTCCCGTCCATCTCAAAGAAAGCACGTGGCTCACCTCCTCCCTCTACTCTTTATTTTCTCACCGCTTGATCACTTTGAGTCCCATCCTCATTAATGCCATGCAGGGAGGTGGCAGACATAACAGTCAACTATTATTTCGTGTAATGATTACCGGTCAAAGCTGGGTTAAGTGGCAATTTGTATAATGGGCCAATTCAATGACTAAGCCCAAATAATGGAAATGACCCATGCGACCGGATCCAACCGAAAAGACCCAATAGAATAATCAAGTAACTGGACCCAAATCATTCGGACCAACAGGACAAAAGTAACATAATCCAAGGGAGAAGCCCATTAAGTCTGGCCCAATGATGAAAAGGATCATGACCCAACATTGCCCCCTAGTCTTTTATTAAACAGGGTGTTTAATGGAAGACTATAAATAATATAGGCCCATGATATAATGAATTATGATAAGTCACAAGGGGTCCAAATTGAAACTCACCAAGGTCTAACTAAGTCGGTCCAAATTGATATCAGAGACAGAAATGGGAGGCCCAACAGACATAGGTCCACTCCGGTTAAGATATTTAGACCCAAAACCGGACGTTATCTCTTCCAATTCACCATCATTGCTGTGAATTAAATGTGCCATCCTCGATTACTGTGTAACCGTCAATATAAAAAGTAAACTTTACCAATTTTGACAGTTTTACCTGCCAATTTGAATTTTCGGACCTTCGAGTTTTCTTTCTACCTCTCGAGCTCTCTTTGCCTTCTCTGCAAATCGTTAACAATGACTTCTCAAGATTCTGAGCAAGGTCGTCCCCTGCTAGTGACACCGATCAGCGTCGTTCCTCCAAGCCCAAACCCTAACAAAGACGCTTCAAGCTCTGATCCGACCGCTGCAACTACTAAGAAGAAACCGATAACAAAATCTCCTCCCACTCCTTCTGCATTCTATAGGAGTAAGGAACAGTATTTCCATGCCAACACTCCCTTGAAAGTTACAGAGGTTGATTTGAAGAGGCTTCGAACTCGTTGCCACATTCCGGATACCCATTTGGTGAGAGCTCCCAGATCTGAAGAACGGATGTATCAACTCCCCGAAGGATGGATGGCTGTTACGATGACCATCTTGGAGAAAGGGGTTCAATTCCCTCTTCATGCCTTTAGAGTAACTCTCTTAGGGTTTCTGGGTGTTGGGCTCGCCTAATTAATGCCGAACTCTTATATTCACATTCTATCATTCATAGCTTTATGTCACAAACTTGGTGTCGAACCTACACTCGACTTTTTCTTTACTGTATACAAGGTCGGCCAGTCTAGAGAGAAAGGATTTAAGACCATAAGCAAGCATCCTTCAAAAACAGGAGAGAAGTTCAAGAGACGTTTGTTGGTGAATACTCCTTCAAGTAACAGAGGATGGCATGAGAAGTGGTTTTTCGTCAAAGGACCCGAAATTATCTCTTTACCGAACTGGGCCACTGATGAGAAGACTTCTACTGACTTCGAAGACATCTCTGAAGAACGTGAGGCCGAGATGATAGAGCTTTTGGACAATTTCCCGAGGGAGGAATGGAACTATAGACTTCTTTCCAAACAATCGTGGTTATATGACCACAAACGTAAGTGTAGATTCATTTTATGAATATTTGAAAATTTTATATGATATGGATTCTGATATAGAACTATTAATCTTCTGTAGTAACCTTGATTAAACCGTCGTCTTCGGAGGTAAAAGACTTAGAGGACTTGTTAACTGGAAAATCGGTAGAAGCCACCGCCGATTCATCACAACATGAAGTCCCCCCCGAAGATAATGCAGCCGAAAAATCTGCAGATGTCGATGCTGAACCTTCACAACCGGAAGCCTCCTCCAAATTCAACCCACCTACTGAAACACCAACTGCTGAACCTCAAACCCATGCACCCGAAGATGATGAACCCCTTCTTTCGGGAAGAGTCCTCCAACTTCGTCGAAAGAAAAGAGCCACCCGAAGGCCTCGACTAATTTCCATCCCGTCAAACTCCGAAGCCTTTTCTGAATCTGAACTAACTGTCAATCCAATACCCCCAACCGCCGATCTAACGCCACTAACCGTCGATCCAACACCACCGATTGGCGACCCAATACCGCCAACTGTAGACCCAATACCACCACCTGTTGATCCAACACCACCAGTCACCAATCCAACATTAGCTCGAACAAGTTTATTAGATCTACCTGTAAATGATCGAAGGCAACTACTTCGAATCAAAAAGTTGAGAAGCAAAGTTATTCCCTTAACCCCCGATGAACTTAGAGTATCTTCTTCAAATGTTCATCCCCCAACAGCCCCCGTTGAGACTCGAACTGTAAATGAAGAAGAACAAACTGAACCTGCTGCAGCTCCATCTTGAAAGAGAAAACAACCATCCGATAGCCACCCAAGTTCAACACCTGTATTTCTACCAATTTGAGATCCTACTCCAGCTCAATCTTCTTACACCGAAAATATCTACATGGATCCTTCTCCCATTCGTGACCAACCAATGCCTTCCCCTCCAAGGCCTTCATCACAAAAATTCCATGATGAGGCCCTTTGGAGCTGGCGAACCTTAATGGCCTCGGTATAACGTCAACTTTCCCTTCCAGCTCTTTGATGCCTTCGTTCGGGAAAATGATGATCACCGATTTGAGAACCATACGAATGGGAATTTTCTTGATGAAGGCATGAGTTATTTGGCAAAGGTAAGCGAGGGTTTTCTTAGTTAAACATATCTTTACTTGTCTAAATATTTGAAATTGACTGGATACTGTCGAATATGTGCAGACAAATGTAGTCTTCGGGCGTTTACGTCCCAGACATATAAATGCCGAGTCCGATGAGGAGACTATAAAGAGGGAGAACAACATGTCGAAGGCTACATTGGCGAGAGAGAGAGAGGAACATGAATCTATTTTCCATGTCAATGAAAGTCTTTAGAGAGAATTGGCCCAAACCAAGGAGGATATGAAGGAAAGATATGACGTGCTGAGCTCGGTCAGAGAAAAACTGAAGACGACAAAATCTAGCGAACAAAAGTTGGCTAACATGAATGTCTGTTTTGTTGCAGAGATCGAAGCTTTGAAGACTACCAATGAGGGGCTGTCTGCAGCCAATCAAAACTTGTCAATACAACTTAGTGAAGTTCAGACGAAGGCTCGGGCTGATAGGAAAATCCATAGGGCCAAGCGTCGTAAACTTTGTGGCAAGATAAAGGTACTTCAGGAACGGGACCCTCCTCTGACTGAAGAATTGTTCAAGCAGATACAGGCAGATTATCGTACATCTGACGAGCTTGGCGCAGAAATTCTGAAAGTATACTATGAAGGATACGAAGATTGTCGAGGTCGGGGCAAGGAGAAGCTGACTACAGCTCAATTGCACCCAGCCCTTCTTGATTCCGAGAATGAAGGTGCAGCCTGAGTCTGATGTTTTTTCGTTTTAGTTTATAAGGTGTCTTGTAAAAAGGAACTTTACTTTTGTTGTTATTGGATAAAATTTTTGTTTGTAAAGAAATTTAAGTGAACTTGTTTAAATGTTGATGAAATTTCAATATTCTTTACAATGACACGTTAATCAATAACTAGGCACGTCGTATAACAGATAAGATGAAGTTAAAGAATGATGCATTCTGAACTCAACACTTAGAAAAAATTTAGGTAATAAAGTAAAGGAATACTTTTTCGTTACCAAAGTGTGAGACAGATCTACTTCGTTGGAAATTTGTTTACCACGAAGGGTCTAACAACTTGTATAAGATGACATTTGTCAACCACAAAGGGCCTGACAAAGTCTAAAAGAATGACACTTGCCTACCACGAAGGGCCTGACAAGGTCTAAAGAACGACAGTTGTCTACCATGAAGGGCCTGACAACATCTGAAGAACAACGCTTGCCTACCACGAAGGGCCTAACAAGGTCTAAAGAACGACAGTTGCCTACCACGAAGGGCCTGATAACGTCTGAAGGACAACGCTTGCCTACCACGAAGGGCCTGACAAGGTCTAAAGAACGACAGTTGCCTACCACGAAGGGCCTGACAACGTCTGAAGGACAACGCTTGCCTACCATGAAGGGCCTGACAAGGTCTAAATTTTGATAATTGCCTACCACGCAGGGCCTAACAACGTCTTAAGGAGAACACTTGTCTACCACGAAGGGCCTGACAAGGTCCAAAGGTCGACAATTGCCTACCACGTAGGGCCTGACAACGTCTTAAGGATGGTGTTTGCCTACCACGCAGGGCCTGACAAACCCATAAGGTCCTCCTGCCATTAAGGCTACCATCGAATGGTCAGCAAGTCCACCCGAACCTCCTTACAGCACTGAACTGAACAACAACGAAGATAAGATTCTTTTGAGAAAAAAGGAAACTTTTATTGATGATGACGTGAATCTTTACAGATTTTCGATGTACTGACATTATATTTACTGAAAGTACTTCCTAAGTCTGCCAGCATACCAAGTATTTTTAATTTCTGATCCATCTAAAGCCCTCAACCGATAGGTCCCTGGCTTCGGTACTTTTATGACTTCATAATGTCCTTCCCAGTTCGGTATCAGCTTTCCCAAATTCTGAGGCGTAGATGCTTCGACTTCTCTGAGAACAAAATCTCCCACTTCAAACCTGCGAAGCTTTACCCCTTTGTTGTAATGCCTAGCCACTCTTCCCTGATAGGCCGCCAATTTGATCAAGGTTGTTTCTCTGACTTCTTCAAGTAAATCAAAATTGGCCTTCAGCCCTTCTTCATTGTAGATCTCTTTGAATTGACTAACTCGAAGACTTAGAGATCCAATTTTAACTGGGACTAAGGCTTCAGTACCATAGGCCAGTCTGAAAGGTGAATCCCCCCTTGTAGTCCTCGGAGTAGTCCGATAAGCACATAACACGCTAAACAACTCTTCTGGCCATCTGCCCTTAGCTTCGTCCAATCTGCGCTTGATCCCATTCAGCAGCGTTCTGTTGGTCACTTCGACTTATCCGTTTGACTGAGGATGAGCCACTGAAGCCTTTCTGTGCTGGACCCCTAGTTCTTTTAAAAATGTTTCAAATTTTGATCCCACAAACTGACGTCCATTATCCGATATTACCACCTTAGGAATTCTGAAACAATACACTACTGATTCTTTCAAAAATTTCAAGCATTCATGTTCCGTTATTAACCTAAGTGGCTTTGCTTCTACCCATTTGGTCATATAGTCGATGGCAACTATAACAAAACTGACTTGACCTTTTTCTTTCGGTAGTGGACCCAGTATATCAACCCCCCAGACAGCAAAGGGTATAGGAGAAAAGATAGAGTATAGTTCTTCTGGTGGATGATGTGGGATCAGACTGTTGAGCTGACACTTCTCATATTTCTTGACGTACTCAGTTGCTTCTTTGAAGATGGTAGGCCAGTAGTACCCCTGACGAAGTACTTTATAGGCTAATGACTTAGCAGCCATATGGTCGCCACAGATGCCTTCATGTACTTCTCGGAGAGCATATATTCGACTTGGATGGAGTCAAACATTTCAAGAAGTGGAGCGAGAAAGCCCTTCGAAATAGATCCCCATCAATCAAAACAAAATTAGCACTCCTGTACTTGATTTTCTTGGCTAGCATCCGATTCGAAGGTAAGACGCCATCTGCCAGATACTCCAGATATGGAGTCAACCAGCAGTTGGTTCGGTCAACACACATTACCGATTCATGATGAACACTAGGATGTTGCAAAATTTCTAAGTAAACCGACCCATCAAAGACGTTAACATCCGTAGTGGCTAATTTGGAGAGTGCATCGAAGAATGGAATTGTTATTACGCTCGACCCCTCAAACTCGTAGGATTGGAAATACTGAAGTCGTTCTTTCAATTCTGCCAAATACTTGATCATTCTTGGGCCTCGAGCTTCGTACTTCGCAGAGAGTTGCTTAACGACTAACTGAGAATCACTGAAGATGACTATTCTCTGCACTTCAAAACTTTTCGCTAGTCGTAACCATGCGAGTACCGCCTCATACTCAGCTTCGTTGTTCGTCGCTTTGAACTGAAATCTGATGACCTGTTGCACCATGAATCCCTCCGGACTCGTCAGAATAATCCCTGCTCCACTGACGTCTGTAGTAGAAGACCCGTCTGCATATAGCGTCCACGAACTCTCTCGCCTGCTAAGAATCGCAATCGATACATCCGGATCCTTGACTTCACATGTCACAACTTCATCTGCTTCAAAAAATGAACATTCGACTACAAAATTAGCCAAGGCCTGCCCCTTGATGGCGGTTCGGGGATGATATTCAATAAAAAAATTGGAATAACTCCATCGTCCATGCAGCAAATCTCCCCGAGACCTCGGGTTTGCCCATAATTTTCTTCAAAGGCTGATCTGTGTATACTATTAACAACCTACCCTGGAAGTATTGCCTAAGCTTTCGACTAGCAGTTATTAAAGCAAAAGCAAACTTTTTAATGTTTGGGTACCTTGTTTCAGCATCCCGAAGGACATGGCTTACATAATAAACCGGGTGCTGCTTACCCCCAACTTCACGCACCAAAACTGCTCCTACTGCCAACGAACTAGTTGCTAAGTACAAATACAGAGGCTCAGCAGGAGCAGGCTTCACCAACAAAGGCGCCAAAGATAAGTAGGACTTGATGCTTTGAAAGGCGTCCTCACACTCCGAAGTCTATTGGAACGTCTTTGCATTCTTCGTCCCTTTCAACGTATCAAAAAATGGCAAACATCTTTCTGCCGACTTGGACATGAACCTCCTCAAAGCTGCAATCCTTCCAGTTAGACGTTGAACATCTTTAAATGACTGAGGAGTCTTCATGTTCAGGATCGCTTGAATCTTCTCTGGATTGGCTTCAATTCCCCTCTGGCTGACAAGATAACCCAGAAATTTGCCAGCCCCTAATCTGAAGGTGCACTTAGTAGGATTCAGTCTCAAGTTGTGATGACGAATTGTCTGAAAGCATTCTTCCAAATCATCCAGATGTTTATGTACTAGCATGCTCTTAACAATCATGTCATCCACGTACACCTCCATATTCTTGCCTAACTGATATCTGAAGATGTAGTTCATCATCCTCTGGTATGTGGCCCCGGCATTGATGAGGCCGAAGGTCATTTTCTTATAGGCATATACCGAACGATGCGTAATGAACGCCGTCTTCGGTATATCCTCTTTACTCATGGAAATCTGATGATACCCAGAGAATGCGTCCATGAAACTTAACAAAGCATACCCCGAAGTGGCATCGATGAGCTGGTCGCTGTGGGGCAGCGAGTAGAAATCCTTTGGACAAGCTTTATTCAGATCGGTATAGTCGATACAGACTCCCCATTTCCCGTTCTACTTTTGGACCAGCACCACATTTGCCATCCATTGTGGGTAGTCGATCTCAAAGATGAAGTCAGCAGCTAACAGCTTCGCAATCTCTTCATTGATGATCCGTTGGCGCTCAGGCGCAAAAATCCTCCTCTTCTGCCGAACTGGCTTCTTTGACGGGTCCACTTCCAATCAATGCTCAGCAATATCCCTACTCACTCCCGGCATATCTTGAGGTTCCCATGCGAAGATGTCAACATAGCATCGCAGGAGTTCCATGAGATTTATCCGGAGAGGTTCCGACAGACCCGAACCTATCCTCACTGTCTTGTTTGCCTTGCCCGGGATGAGCTCTATCTCTTCTGTTTCTTCAGCTGGCATGACCAACGGCTCTGAACTGCTCTCCGTGAAGGGTTCGATCTTTATCGCCATGGTCTGCTTTTGCTTCGATACTCCCACCCCCGAAGTGATCACAGCATTTCTATAACATCTTCGGGCCAGATCCAAATCTCCTTTCACCTCACCAACCCCATGAGCCGTAAGAAATTTGATTTTGAAATGAGGGATGGAGGTCACAGCTTGTAAAGCAATTAAAGTAGGCCTCCCCAAAATAGCATTATAAGCAGAATCTACATGCACAACATAAAATTTGCAAATAATTTCTACCTGCTGAGGGGTCATTCCGAAGATGACCGGTAGTTCAATGGTTCCAGCCACCTTGACCGGATCATTACTAAAATCGTACAAAGGAGCCTCCTGCCCTATCTCCATCTTCCGCCCATCTAGATGCATCCTCTGATAAGCGTGGGCATACAGAATATCTACAGAAGACCCATTATCTACCATCATTCGCTTTATATCCACCGAACCCACTTGCGCAGTTAGCACCAATGATCCCTCATGCGGTTCGATGGTTTTCGAAGGGTAATCCTCGTCAGTAAAGGAGATTACCGTACTCGGATAAGGTCTATCAGTCTTGGGAGGTACCGCCATCGACATGACCAAGAATTCAAGTGACTTGGTAACTTCTTTCCAACAAGTTTGCAGTACCCCGAAGAATGACATCTATCACATGCCTTGTAGGGTCATCCCGAGCCGCACGCTTCTTTGACTGGTTGAGTCACCAAAAGCAGGTCCTCTATCCTGCTATTGATTCGTTCGGGCAGCCACATACTGAACTAAAGCCCCACCTTGTACCTTTCTTTCAATGAAATCTTTCAAACTAGCACAGTCGTTCGTATCGTGACCTGAAGCTTGATGGTAATCACAATACTTACGAGAATTCCCTTTTCCAAGTTTAATGTTATCTCGAGGAGGCTCAAAGATAGGTTGATTCTTAATCTGATCCAAGATAACAGCCCTATCAGTGTTAAGTGCTTTGTACGTCCTATTCACTCTCTGGGCTGGAGCTGACGAACGTCCTCCACCCTGTCTCCAATTGTTGTACTTTTTTGACCCGCCTTTATAGCGGTCTTTATTTCCTTCATTCTTCTTCTGGTCCCCATCTGTTCTGTCCCGATCTATCTCCTTAAGCCGGTCTGAGAAGGGACGTCTGAGGCTATTCATGGCTTCTTCTACCATGATATAACCTTCAGCTTTGTCGAAGGCTTCAGCGAGACTCTTTGGGTGGTGAAACATTAACTTCTTCACCAACTTCTCTGATTTGACCAGATCTAACCCATTCTGAAATAGTCCCACGGCCTGTAGATCGTTCAAGTCTGTTATTTGGCCGACTGCTTCTCGAAAATGCTTTACATATTGGCCCAAAGACTCATTTGAATACTGTCGAACCTGAGCCAGCAAGCCAGTTGGTTTTCCCCTCCTTTTGTTGCTCCCGAAGCGAGCATGAAACTTACTGCACATATCTGCCCAAGAAGAAATTGAATCCGAGGGCAAGGTCCCCATCCACTGCCTGGCATCCTTTCTGAGCGTCGTGACAAAAGTATGACACTTAGCAGCATCACTAAAGTCGTAATAATCCATCAGTCGGTCGAACGCCAGACTGTGGTCGTAGGGATCTCCCGACCCATCATAACTTTCAATGTGGGGCAACTTCTTGGTGGGGTCAGCTTTCTCTTTTAGAATCTCTGCGGAAAAAGGGAATGCCTTCTTTCCCGAAGTATCTTTCATTTTCTGCACTTCAGCAAGCTGCTTCCGAAGTTCCTTTAATTCTTTAACCAGATACTCCACACCTTCTGGTTGAGATGATGCTTCTTTTTCCGGTGACTCCTTCCTCTTCTGAGTGGACCAGTTTCTTACAACAGAACCTCCAACTTTAGAGGGACTTTTCTGATGACGAGCGTCCACAAGGTGGTGTATCCTCAGTAGACTCTCGGGAGTATGACCTCTGGATATACTTCGTCTCTGAACTCGGGCGCTATGGTGAGAATGTGCACCCACGAGCGCCTTCTTTGTATTCTCAGGAGTGCGATCTCTGGATCAACCTCTTCGTTCTCTTCGACCCTGCTTCTTAGAATCGACAGGGTGATGTGCCCTCTTCGATCTTTGAGGAGTAGGGCTTCGGGATCTTCTTCTTTCTCGAGCTTGGCCCCGAGACTCACGTCCTGAATGAGCAGGTTCCTTCCCACTCTGATGCCTTCGTTCTTTGGACTGAACATAACTAAACTCTTCGTCCCTCAACTCAGCCATTCAAGCCATCTGCTCAGCTATATCCTGGCACTGCTTCACAAGTACCTCCATGGCTCGATCTGCTTCATCTGCCATCTTAGCCAATCGGGAGGCCTTTTCGTCTTGGTCATCTCAGTATCGAGTTCTAGGCGAGGTACCTTCTACTCGTTTCTGATCATGGCCAGACCCTTTCTCTGTCGTGAAAACTAACTTTCGCTTAGCTTTGCCCATAGCCTTCAGCCGAGAATTTTCATGTGAACGTTTGGACGCTGTTTTGGCATGAACACTTATTGTAGGTCCCAAACGGTCTTTGGCAAACACTCGTGGTGCTGATTCACTAACAGCCATCGGATGCCCTTCGGGTGTAGGTGTTCTACTCTTCACCATGAATATTGACGTAGAACAAACACAGTCTGTGATTGAAAAATACTCAGGACACTATAACTCAGCCCTCCTTCTAGCCCCAATGTTAATGCCAAGATCTTTCCCCACGTCCCAATCACCAAGACGCGTCCGATATCCTGCACAGTTCAACAAGTCAACACCAAAATCTTGACGGCTTAACCGTTGAGGGATAGCTCCGGCGTGAGAGTCAGTATCGGCGATCACAAGGTTAACAATGGAGGAAAATAATTTCTAGTGCTTGAGAGAGAATAATAATCTGATTGTGTGTGTTGTAATGTTTTTTTACCTACCTTTCTTGTGTGATCCTTGCCCCATATGTACCCCAGACCCGGTTTACCGTGCCACTCACTATCTCCTGACACATTCCCCCACTCCCGGTCATCTCAGCCGAAAGCCTGTGGCTCACCTTTCTACCTGCTACTACTGTTTGCTACCGCTGGTCGCCTAAGTCCCATCCTCATTAATGCCATGCAGGGAGGTGGTAGACATAACAGTCAACTATTATTTCGTGTAATGATTACCGGTCAAAGCTAGGTTAAGTGGTAATTTGTATAATGGACCAATTCAATGACTAAGCCCAAAAAATGGAAATGACCCATGCGACCGGATCCAACCGAAAAGACCCAATAGAATAATCAAGTAACTGGACCCAAATCATTCGGACCAACAGGACAAAAGTAACATAATCCAAGGGAGGAGCCCATTAAGTCTGGCCCAATGATGAAAAGGATCATGGCCCAACAGGGTGCTTAGGTTAGAATTAAAAATCACACCAGAAACTAAAGATTTCTCTCTCTTTCTCTCTCTATAATATTGAGCGTATTTTGTAAGTATTTTAGTACTTTAAGTATTGCTATACGGTGCAAGTTCTTTCAGCACTATATCCAGTATTCCAGTTAGAAGTATTATCCTTTTGAGGTAAGGGATGTTATTTTCTTCATAAATGATATTATTTCTTCAATATCATTATGCCGAAATATTGGTTGGAACTTTTTATCAAATTTGGAACTTTTTCATGTTGAGTTACTATTCATGAGTTACTATTTATGAGTTACTATTCATGAGTTACTATTCATGAGTTACTATTCACGAGTACTATTCACGAAGCATGATGATTTTTTTTGTGAAATTTATATCTTTTAGTGTCGGAGTTACTATTCACGTATATGGCACTATTCACGTATACGGCACTATTCACGAATACGACACTATTCACAAAAAAATTAAATTTTTGTTTTTCGTCCAAAATATCTATTATGGATACTAGCTTTGATTGTATCCATATTTTGATCATTGTTGAATTTTACTCCACTCTGGTTATTTATGAAGTATTTTTGAACTTGGATTGTTTAAAGTACAAATCCTTAATATTTATTCTTTTGTTTCACTAGATTCATTTTTTTTAATATATTTTTCATCATCCTCAGTCCTAAATAATGATATTACTGAATATCTTTGGCATGTAGTGCAAAGATGAATGATTTTCTGATGAATATCTTTAGCCCGTAGTGCAAAGATGAGCAGTGTTTTAGATGAACATGACCAATGATGAATATCTTTGGCTGTAGTGCAAAGATAAATATTTAATTCGGATATATATTGATTGATGTTACGAGGATAAAATATCGATGATGAACTTTTAAATTCATATATAGAAGATAGTAGTTTGCATTCTCTACTTAACTCTTCTAATGAATTATTATTTCCGCTGCGAAGATTGATTTAAAACTGGTTATCTATTGTATTCTATTAAATTTTTTCCTATTGAAGACTAACGATAATTTGTTCTATGTTATCTTAGTCATAATATTCTTTACTGGGCTAGTTGAGCTCACCCTTTTCCTTTTGTTCCATTTTTCTTCTCAGGAGGCGAGAATGTAGCGAGTACTAGTCGGGGTATAGAATGAAGGTTCTAGAAAATCATTTTAGTAGTCCTCACCATTTTTGTAAAATAATATATCAATAATTGTAATGAGAACTTATTTGAGTGTGGATATTGTCTAAATGACAATATCTGTATTTAAACTCACAGTTTTTATGTTGTATTAATAAAGTTGTAGTTGTATCTGTACCATGTATTTTGACGACTCAGAATAGGTGTTGTATACCTATTTTGGGGGCGTCACAATATTTTATTATGCATAGTGTTGCATAGTGCCTGCAAAGTGTTTTGCATAGTAAAATCTTTTTATATAAAACAGAATACTTTTATAAAGTTATTTATTTTATTAGATTTTAAATAAAATATATAAATATATATATATATAGAATATATTATATTTTATTGCATAGTGCAGCATAGTATCCTTTCTATTTTCCTATAAATAGGATGCTTAGTTAGAATTGAAAACCACACCAGAAGTTCAGAGAATTCTTCTATAATCTTGAGCGTATTTCTTTAGAGTTTTAAGAAACTTTGAGCGTATTGCAAGTTTTCTTAAAGAATATCATCGCCCTACCAGTCGAAATACTCTTCTTTTACAGTAAGGGATATTATTTGTTGTACTCGTAAGGGGTATTCTTTCTTTCTTATTCGTGAAGAGAACTTCTGTTATTCCATTCTTTATTATTACATTGAAATAACTTTTGTATCGCGGGATACCCTATACTTGGTGAAATTCTTACATTATTCCATTCTTTATTATTACATTTGAAACATCTTGTTTGTGCGTCTCACGCATGACCCGTTTCATTATTTATTATTCATTGGAATATCACATGCACATGCGTTCGCATGACTGAGTTCCATTATTTATTATTCATTAGAATATCACATGCATGCTCTCTATCGCATGCACGGTGATTTCTTTTGTTATTCCATTCTTTATTATACTCGGTTGGTTAAAGTTTTGACTTTTATACTCCATGAAATTAGTGGAATATCCTTGATATTTGCGTTTCATCCAAGATCTTTTCATGGAAATATTCTTCCAGCATTCTTGAATTTTACTCCACAATGAAGTATCATGTTGACAATTTGGGCGTTATTGGTTCTGGATAAATTAATTCTTGAACTTGTTTTATTAAATTCTTATATCATTGTCATCATCCTCATGTTTATTTTATGTTGAAAGTCATCTCATGGCACATGGTGCATAGATAGACTTGGCATGATTATGACTGAGGATTATTCAAGATAATCATGGTAGTAATGTTACAAAATGATGTGGTAAAAATCCTCATTGGTCGTAGTGCATTGATGGATGGATTGTTGGCATAATCATGACCATCGATGAATGAATTTAATATTATAAGACCAAAAATTTTTTAAATAAAAGGAATTTCCTTTATTTTGAAATAGTAAGGGTTGATTTGATTAATGTGGATAGTTAAGGGTTAAATATGCAAATATTTCAAATTAAGCAAGTGGTTATAAAATATTCATTATCGTCGGGGAATATTCGTTTGGTCGTGGAATATTAAATCTTTGTCGGGAATATTAAATGCATTTACTAACAAGCGACCATGTGTGGGCCCCATAACGGCGATTGGATGAAGAAAACGACAAATATAAGTTGTTTTTAAATAACGGCGTAATTATTCTTTATTATCACTTGTTGGAATACCCGGTGGTTAAAACACACTAATACGTGTTGTTGAACGAAGTAGCACCAGTATTGCACCAATTATTGATTCTTACGTGAAGAAGGCACTTTACTCAATAATGGTTACGATAATTCTTTATTCGATTATTTTATTGAGTTAATAATTCTTTGCGTTGATATTTTATATTCTTGTTGTTTCAATAATTGTCATTACACAATCTTTCATTATCGAAGCAATAATTCATATTATCTGAATAATATTATTAGATAACATTATTGGCAATGTCTAGAAAGTTACATCTAAGGAGAGGTTTGATCATCTAATTTGCTACCAAGAAGAAGAAATTCTTATTGGAAAGCCCCTCTTCCTGAACCGCCTCGGTTGTCAATATTGTGATTACGTAATATTATTTGTGAATAATTAATTATTGATTTATATGATGAGGAAAATATTGATTTTATGTGGATGTAGATGGAGAAAATTTTAAAATGACAATTGTTGAAAATTAATATTTTATCTTTTTACGATAAAATAATTTATTTAAATATATTATTTTAATAATATATTAACTTGGTGATATTTTACAATGAATGTGGGATATATGAGTATATGAGGAGGAAGAGTATTTTTGTGGCATTAAATGTTTAACACATGTTTTGTGTGTTGGTGGACACAATTATTAATAGAAATTTGATTATAACTTGTAAAATCACTGTTTGTGGATTTCATCAATTTCTATTTGGAATTTGGAAAACTTTCTTCTGCAAAGTTGTAGAGAATTGAATTTCCTATAAAAACTCGCGAGAATCGAATTTTCTGATAAAAGGGCTATTTATTATGAATTATTGAAGTTCAAGTTCAAATAATTAATTTTTGGGAGTTTTAGTTAATTATTTTGAGAAAAACGTTTTTTTGCAACTAAGTTGGCCTCACATGTGATTCAAATGGGCTGAGATCAGTTGTCTAAGGTGGGCTAAAGAAAATGTGGAAAATATATTAATATTATATTCAATTTTCTGCTTTTGGTGTTACAAGCATTTTCCTATAAATAGGGTGCTTAGGTTAGAATTGAAAACACACCGTAAACCCAAGTTTCTCTCTATTTCTCTCGATATATTGAAGCGTATTCTTGTGAGTATACTTTGAGTATTGTTAGATGATGTGAAGTTCCTTGACCTATACACAGTATTCCAAATTTAAAGTACTTAATCTTTCAAGTAAGGGATATTATTTTTTGTAATGATATTATTTCTTCATATCATTATGATGAAATGTTGATCTGAAGTTTTATCAAATTTGGAACTTTTTCATGTCGGGTTACTATTCATGAGTTACTTATTCACGAGTTACTATTCACGAATACTATTCATGTAAGCGTGAAGATGTTTTTTGTGGAATTTCTATCTTTTGGTGTCGGAGTTACTATTCACGTATCTTGATTATTCACGATATCTGACACTATTCACGTGTACCGGTATTATTCAATAGAAAAATAAAATTTCTTCTTTTCGTCCAAAACATCTATTCTGGATACTAGCTTTGATTGTATCCATGTTTTGATCATTCTTGAATTTTACACCACTATGATTATTTTTGAGGTATTTTTGGGCGTGGATAAAACCAAGTACGAATCCTTAATCCTTAATCCTTGTCATTTTGTTTCACTGGATTCGTTTCTTTAAAAATATTTTTCATCATCCTCAGTCTTAAATGATGATATTATTGAATATCTTTGGCCTGTAGTGCAAAGATGAATGATTTCTGAAGAATATCTTTGGCCTGTAGTGCAAAGATGAACAGGTGTTGAGATGAACATGACCGATTGATTAATATCTTTGGCACCGTAGTGCAAAGATGAATAGGTGTTTAAATGAACATGACCAATCGATGAATATCTTTGGCACATAGTGCAAAGATGATTATTTGATTCGGATGCATATTGATTGATGTTACTGAGGATAAAATATTGATGATGGACCGTTAAATTCATAGATTATAGTAGATTTCATTCTCTACGTAACTCTTCTATGAATTATTATTTTCCGTATGAATATTGATCTGAAACTTGTTGTCTATTGTATTCTATCGATTTTTCCTGTTGAAGACTAACGATAATTTGTTGTATATTATCTTAGTCATAATATTCTTCTTGGGCTAGTTGAGCTCACCCTTTTCCTTGTTGTTCCATTTTTCTTCTCGGGAGGCGAGAATGTAAAGCGAGTACTAGTCGGGTATGGAATGAAGATTCTAGAGAGAGTTGTTTAGTAGTCCTCACCATTTTGTAAAATAATGAATCAATAATGTGATGAGGATTTATTTGAGTATAGATATTGTCTAGAAGATAATATTTGTATTCAAACTCACGCTTTCTTGTTGTAATAATAAAGTTGTAGTTGTTTACATACCATGTATTGACAACTCGGAATAGGTGATGTATACCTATTTTGGGGGCGTCCACAGTTAGTATCGAGCTTAGGGATATGATCTTTGGCGGAGATCGGGGAATAGAACTAGGAGGGAGAGAGAGAGTAAATCCTTCGCTAGTGTGTCCTACCTAAGCTTATTTGTTAGTTGTTAAGATATATAGGGATATTATGTGATATATTGATTTCCTTAATTAACCCTTATTTTATGACATGATTTGAGAATGTCGTTGAGAATATTAACATGAGAGTAAATGAGACCGTGGAGATGCTGTACTCACCAACGAGGAGAACGTGCAACAGTCGGCAATGTTCCTCCTGTGAACAACACCACCTGAAAGCGATGATGAGCGAGGGATGTTTAGAAGCTTTTTGCGATTCATGCAAAATCGAGACGAGGGAGACTTCGTGTTCAAAATACTGAGGAGGAAATGATAGCAATTCACGAGTGGTCACACCCAAGCGATTCAAAGAGTTGGGACCACCGTAATGCAGGAAAGCGGATCCGATTAAAGGCGAGAGGCGTGGGTCAAACAAATTACCAAGATATTCGATGTCTTGGGATGCACGGAGGAACAGAAAGTTCCATTCGCCACCTTTATGTTCCGTGGCGGCGACATCTTTGGTGGGAATCATGAAGCGTACCCATCCAAATACACTCGGCGATGTCATGGGAGACGTTTGAAATGATTCAATGACAAGTACTTCCCGAAAGTATTCGTCGTATGAAGGAAGTGGAGTTTATTAGACTAGAAGCGAGAATAACATGGCGGTGTCCCAAAGACGAGGCGAAGTTCGAGTTATCCAGTTTGCACCTCATTTGGTGGAGAATGAGGAACGATGACGCGGATGTTTCGAGAGGTTTGAAACCCGACATACGTCGATATCTCATTTCTCATAAATTTTCTCTCTATTCGGATGTTGTCGGCGAGGCTCGATTGTTAGAGCGAGATAACGAGTACGTTCAACCGAGGGACCATAACCAGATCATCTACCAAGATAGCGATCCATCGAATAACGATAACCAAATGGAGAAAGAAGAATCTGAATACAAAGCGGTAACCACTCCGGTGGTAATCGTGGCCATGAAAATAGAAGAAGCGAGTCGGGAGGAGATTTTAAAAAGAGGAGATTTAACAACGACCATGTGAAGATGGCGGTCTTGTGACAAGAATCGGTTCTAAGGAGGAGAACGACCACCGGTCATATATGCTACAAATCACGGAAAAAGGGACATATCGGTCCAAACGCCCACAATTCAAGGTATGCTATAGTTGTGGAAAGGAAGGACATATCGCTTTCGAGATTATGCTGTGGCGAAACCTAGTTCAATGAGGCGGTGACTCAAAAAGATCATCCCGAGAAAAGTCAAAGTCAACGATTCCGGGAAGAGCGTTTGTTGTGACTGGTCATAATGCAAGGAACCCGAACGAAGTTAGCACGGGTTAGTTAATTATAAATTCTTGCGAAGTATATACCTTACTAGATATCGGTTCTACCCATTCTTTTATCTCTCTTACTTGCGCCAACGTTTAAACTCGACTCGGAGAAATTAGACTTTGACTTATCTGTGGAAACTCCGTTAGAGAAACTTTCATCACATCCACTGTTTATAAATCTTGCTTGATTCAGTTGGCACTATCACATTACACCGTTAACCTTATTTCTATAGAGATATTTGTTTTGATGTGATTTTAAGGTTAACTACTCATCATGCCAAATTGATTGCTTTTGTAAGGTTGTTAGTTTTCATATTCCTAAGCAACCTGTTATTCAATTCAAGCAATCAAACCATTGTAGTCAAACATTTTCATATCAAGCCATGAAGTCATTCGTTTATTACGGATGTCAAGTTTTCTTAGTCCATGTTATGCATTTGAATAAAGACACGTCGATTTGAATAATATTCACATTGTTATTGATTTTTCCGACGTATTTCTGAAGAATTTCTTGGCTCACTCCCAAAGCTTCGATATTAAATTTTGTATCGACTTTGAACCCTGTGACAAAACTCATTTCTAAAATCTCATATCGAATGGCTCTATTGAACTTGTGGAGTTAAAAATTCAACTATAGAATTTGGTACTGAGCCTTTATCTTGTGACTTCCTTTGTGGAATTCACCTGCCGACTCTCTGTAGGGACGTCATATTCGATGCGATAAGAAAGCGATAGGTGTCATTGTGACGTCTATCCAAGATTGGGATATGAGTCACAACTTGAGAGCAACCTAAGTCGATAATCGAAATCGTAGCTTTCTAGCCTTAGTTGGTTATTATCGGAGATTCGTTGAAGGATATTCTCGAATCGCTATTCCATTAATCTGGTGACTCGTAGAGATACAAAATTGAATGGAGCAAGGAATGTGGGAAGAGCTTGAAGAACTCGAGAGGAGACTCATTTCAAAGACATGTTCGATCATGCCATCCTGGAAAAGCGAACGTGGTAGGTGACGAGTTGAGTAGAAGATCATATCTGCGGAACGAGTGCGATGATGTCAAGTATCGACGTAGAGCCAACTTTAATAGAAAAAGTTAAGGTTGCTCGAGCCACCGAATCCGGAAATGATGCATATGAAGAAGAAAGTACAAGAAGGAGCTATTCCTAAGCGAGAATTGATGAAGAAGGAATACTTCGAGTCAACTCCAGACTTGGCATTCCTAATGATTTTGATTTGAAGCATAGAATCATGATGGAGGCACACAACACATTGTTTGCAATCCATCTCAGGGAGTACCAAAATGTATTATGATCTTCAACATACATTTTGGTGGAGCAATATGAGGAGAGAGATCGCGTGTTTATCTCGAGATGTTTAACTTATCAACATGTAAAGGCGAGCATCAAGTGCCAAAGGGTCCATTGCAACCACTTGAGATTTTGAAATGGGAGTGGGAACACATTACCACGAATTTCATTACTAATCTTCCCAAGGTTTCTCAAGGCGTATAGATGCGATTTGGGTTATTGTTGATAGATTAACCAAGTCTACTCATTTCTTCTGACGATACGAGAGACTTATTCCTTGAACGTCTTTCTCGTATATGCGTAAATGAGATTGTGAGATTGCATGGCATGCCAAGTATCCATAGTTTTGGGTTAGTTTGTAGAAAGCTATGGGCGCGAATTTACGATTTATTCATTTGCATACCATCCTCAAACGGATGGGCAATCGAAAAGGACTACTCAAACTCTTGAAGATATATTAAAACTCGTGTCCTAGATTTCAAAAGAAGTTGGGATAAGTACTTGCCATTGGTGGAATTCTCATACAACAATAGTTATTAAACAAATATAGGCATGGTTCCATTCAAGCATTATATGGACAAAATGTCGTTCTCCAATATGTTGGGATGAGGTGGGTGAAGCAACATTGTTGGGACCCGAAAGTTAAGTACGTATGACTAATGATTCACAACGTATACAAACGGACAAGATCGACAAAAGAGTTATGCGGATCTTCATCGAAAGGACGTGAAATTTAATGTAGGGGATCATGTATTGTTGCGAGTTGCTCCACGGAAGGGAGTTACAAGATTTGGGAAGAGAGGAAAGCTCAATCCATGATTTATTGGTCCATTTCAAATTCTTGACCGAGTAGGAAATGTAGCCTATAGACTTGTGTTACCTCCAAGTATGTCTCGTGTTCATAATGTGTTTCACATATCCGTACTTCAGAAATATGTGAAAGACCCGAACCACGTTATTGAGTTAGAACCCACGAGATAGCAGTCAAAGACTTAACGTGATGAGGAGGTACCTATCAAGATGTTGGATAGGAAGGAGCATGTCCTGCGCGCAAAGGTTATACCACAAGTTAAAGTTTTGTGGAGGAATCATGCTATAGAGGAAATGACCTGGGAATTGGAAACGAAAATGAAAGCGAGGTATCCTCACCTTTTCAAAACACCAGGTACGTACGTCAATTTCGAGGACGAAATTTCATAAGGAGGGGAGGTTGTAAGACCCCAAAATTTTTAGATAAAAAGGAATTTCCTTTATTTTGAAATAGTAAGGGTTGATTTGATTAATGTGGATAGTTAAGGGTTAAATATGCAAATATTTCAAATTAAGCAAGTGGTTATAAAATATTCATTATCGTCGGGGAATATTCGTTTGGTCGTGGAATATTACGTCTTATCGGAATATTCGT
This sequence comes from Panax quinquefolius, assembly GCA_020205615.1. NCBI lineage: Eukaryota > Viridiplantae > Streptophyta > Magnoliopsida > Apiales > Araliaceae > Panax > Panax quinquefolius. Next base: position 17,027,036 of record CM035166.1, on the reverse strand, counting down.
ATTTACGAGTAGCGACCATGTGTGGGCCCCATAACGAAAAAGCGATTGGATGAAGAAAACGACAAATATAAGTTGTTTTTTAAATAACTGCGTAATTATTCTTTGTTATCTTTGTTGGAATACCCTTTGGTTAAAACACACTAATCTGCGTTGTTGAGCAAGAAGACACCAGATTGCACCAATTATTGATTCTTACGTAAGAAGGCACTACTCAATAATGGTTACGATAATTCTTATTCATATTTTATTGAGTTAATAATTGCCGCGTTGATATTTTATATTCTTGTTGTTTCAATAATTGTCATTACACAAGATCTTTCATTATCGAAGCAATAATTCATATTATCTGAATAATATTATTAGATAACATTATTGGCAATGTCTAGAAAGTTCTCATCAAGGAGAGGTTTGGTCATCTAATTGCTACCAAGAAGAAGAAATTCTTATTGGAAAGCCCCTCTTCCTGAGGAACTGCACGGTTGTCAATATTGTGATTACGTAATATTATTTGTGAATAATTAATTATTGATTTATATGATGAGGAAAATATTGATTTTATGTGGATGTAGATGGAGAAAATTTTTAAATGACAATTGTTGAAAATTAATATTTTATCTTTTTCTCGATAAAATAATTTATTTAAATATATTATTTTAATAATATATTAACGGTGATATTTTTACAATGAATGTGGGATATATGAGTATATGAGGAGGAAGAGTATTTTGTGGCATTAAATGTTTAACACATGTTTTGTGTGTTGGTGGACACAATTATTGATAGAAATTTGATTATAACTTGTAAAATCACCTGTTTGTGGATTTCGGTCAATTTCTATTTGGAATTTGGAAAAACTTTCTTCTGCAAAGTTGTAGAGAATTGAATTTCCTATAAAAACTCGCGAGATTCGAATTTTCTGATAAAAGGGCTATTTATTATGAATTATTGAAGTTCCGAAGTTTCGAAATAATTAATTTTTGGGAGTTTTAGTTAATTATTTTGAGAAAAACGTTTTTTGCAACTAAGTTGGCCTCACATGTGATTCAAATGGGCTGAGATCAGTTGTCTAAGGTGGGCTAAAGAAAATGTGGAAAATATATTAATATTATATTTAATTTTAACTGCTTTGGTGTTAGCATTTTCCTATAAATAGGTGCTTAGGTTAGAATTGAAAACACACGGCTGAAGTTTCTCTCTATTTCTCTCTCGATATATTGAGCGTATTCTTGTGAGTATACTTTGAGTATTGTTAGATGGTGCAGTTCCCTTGAAAGACTATACCCTTATTCCAAATAAAGTACTTAATCTTCAAGAAGTAAGGGATATTATTTTTTGTAATGATATTATTTCTTCAATATCATTATGATGAAATGTTGATCTGAAGTTTTATCAAATTTGGAACTTTTTTCATGTCGGGTTACTATTCATGAGTTACTATTCACGAGTTACTATATTCACGAGTACTATTCAATGAAGCGTGCGTGAAGATGTTTTTTGTGGAATTTCTATCTTTTGGTGTCGAGTTACTATTCACGTGTCTGGCACTTTATTCACGATATCTGACACTATTCACGTATACTTTACTATTCATAGAAAAATAAAATTTCTTCTTTTCGTCTAAAACATCTATTTTGGATACTAGCTTTGATTGTATCCATGTTTTGATCATTCTTGAATTTTACACCACTATGATTATTTTTGAGGTATTTTTGGGCGTGGATAAAACCAAGTACGAATCCTTAATCCTTAATCCTTGTCATTTTGTTTCAATTTGGATTCGTTTCTTTAAAATATTTTTCATCATCCTCGGTCTTAAATGATGATATTATTGAATATCTTTGCTTTTGTGGTGCGAAGATGAATGATTTCAAGAATATCTTTGGCCCAGTAGTGCAAAGATGAACAGTGTGTTGAGATGAACATGATCGATTGATTAATATCTTTGGCACATGGTGCAAAGATGAATGTGTGTTTAAATGAACATGACCAATCAATGATGAATATCTTTGGCACAGTAGTGCAAAGATGATTATTTGATTCGGATCATATTGATTGATGTTCTGAGGATAAAATATTGATGATGGAATATTAAATTCATAGATTATAGTAGATTTCATTCTCTACGTAACTCTTCTATGAATTATTATTTTCCACATGAATATTGATCTCAAACTTGTTGTCTATTGTATTCTATCGTATTTTTCCTGTTGAAGACTAACGATAATTTGTTGTATATTATCTTAGTCATAATATTCTTTATTGGGCTAGTTGAGCTCACCCTTTTCCTTGTTGTTCCATTTTTCTTCTCGGGAGGCGAGAATGTAATGCAGTACTAGTCGGGGTATGGAATGAAGATTCTAGAGAGTTGTTTAGTAGTCCTCACCATTTTGTAAAATAATGAATCAATAATGTGATGAGGATTTATTTGAGTATAGATATTGTCTAGAAGATAATATTTGTATTCAAACTCACGCTTTCTTGTTGTAATAATAAAGTTGTAGTTGTTTCTGTACCATGTATTGACAACTCAGAATAGGTGATGTATACCTATTTTGGGGGCGTCACAAATATCCTTGGCCCGTAGTGCATGGATAATTTGTGGTCGTGATACTAATGAATATCCTTGGCCGTAGTGCAGGGATGATGTGGATTATTTATTAAGCTTGAGTCATAGCGATAAAAGTAATGAAAAACCTTTTAAATCATAGAAGATAGTAGATTTTATTCTCTACTTGACTCTTCTAATGGATTGCTTGTTCCCCTGCAGTTAAACTTGATGTTTGTTATATTTTATCCGTTTAACACTGTTGAAGGCTAATGATAATTTATTCTGCATTATCTTAGTCATAATATTTGTTACTGGGCTAGTTGAGCTCACCGTTTTGCTTTCATTGTTCTCTTCAGGAAATGAGAACGTAGCGAGGGACTAGTCGAGGGGAATCGGAGTGACTATCCCGGATGATAGCATTAGTAGTCATCACTATTCTATGAAATAGTGTGATAATAAATGTATTGAGGACTTATTTTGAGTTTGAATACTATCTAGAAGACAATATTTGTATTAAAACTCATAGCTCATGTTGTATATTTAAAGTTGTATTTGTATTTTGTACCATGTATTTGGCGACTCAGAATAGGTGATGTATACCTATTTTGGGGGCGCCACACAGGTTATTCCCACAGATTAAAGAATGAATACGAAAAATAATATCCCTTACGAATACGAAAAGTAATATCCCTTACCTTAGCAGGAGATTGGATACTGCAATAGTGAAGTAGCAAAATACTCTTCTTCTTTCTCTCTATAGTTTCTCTTATGAGTCTTAGTGAATTGGTGAGAATGAAAGAAGAAATAAGCTTCTATTTATAGGAGAATGGACTAAATATTAACTGATTCACGGACGATCCATATTGATTTACTATTAAAACGGACGGTCCATATTGATTCACTATTAAAACCATAACCGATGGTCCATATTGATTTACTATTAAAACCACAACCGACAGTCCATATTGATTTATAATTAAAACCATAACCGACGGTTTAAAAAATTAGTACATCTCCCCATGGAATAATAAGTCAAATTTACAACAAACGCCTCATGACAAACCCATCTATTTATATCAAAAATTGAATAAATATTTACCACAAATCACTTATCTTCAATAAACACATTTTTAACCTTTTATTAATTATTTATCATATTATAACTCACAATATTGACAACCAGATCGTTCCCAGGGAAGAAGGGGCTTTCCAATAAGGATTTCTCCTTATTGGCGCGCAATTAAATAACCTAACTCCTTTCCTTGACAAAACTTTCTATACATTGTCAATAATATAAATAATAACATGAATAAATGTGTTGTCTCAATTATTGATTTAATAATATTAAATATTGTGCAGATGATACTGTGACAATAATTGAATCAATAATATGAGCTACTATACAGCAATTAATGTGCCAATTATTAAATAAACTGAGTGATTTCTTACGTAAGCATCAATAATCAGAGATAATGTACAATACCGTGTGCTACTGTGTAACAACGCGTATTACTGTTCTTTTATCACCAGTATTTCAACAGTTAACGGTAAAATTTTTGCCGTTATTTTTATAAAAAGGTTATCTCTGTCGCTTTCTATATCCGACAGTCATTCCGTTGTGGGGTCCACCAATGATCGGGCCATCATACGGATATTTTCCGACAAAAAGAATATTCCCCGACTAAACGAATATTTTATGACAACTTGCTTATTTTATAAAATTTTCATATATCACCCTTAACTTTATCCTTTTATCAATTTAACCAATTATTACTAAATAATAATTATAAGAAAAATTGAATAATTTTATTTTATAAAATTTGGGGTCTTACAATCTCCCCTCCTTATGAAATTTCATCCTTGAAATTTACTTACCTGGTAGTTTGAAGATGTGAGGATACCTTACTTTCATTTCAGATTCTAACTCCCATGTCATTTCCTCAATATCATTGTTTCTCCATAAAACTTTGACTTGAGAAATAACCTTTGAACGTAGAATATGTTCCTTCTTATCCAAGATCTTGATAGGTACCTCCTCATGTGTTAAATCTTCTGCTATCTCATCTGGTTCTAATCCAATTATGTGGTATGGGTCTTCCAAATATTTACGTAACATAGATATGTGAAAAATGTTATGAACACGAGACATATTTGGCGGTAACGCGAGTCTATAGGCCACAATTCTTACTCGATCGAGAATCATTAGGTTTGTAATATTCATATGCAAATCAAATTGCAAAAAAATGCGAGCGTGTAAAAATCGAGTTTAAAAATTTTACAAACCATATACCCTGATCATCCTTTATGCATAATTATTAATTAAGCGAAAAGATAAAGAATAAATCATACCCTTGAAGATCGAGCTTCCTCGGTACAAGTTCACCTCCAAATCCTTTTCGCGTTCAATCTTGAATCCATAGGGTTTGGTTCCTTCCTTTGATCGGCGTTAGCCACCCAAATGTTTGGCCTCTGGGGTGATCCACCAAGGAAGAATAGGAATTCAAGAAGAAGGGTGGTTGGCTAAACCCTAGTTTTTCTATCTCTATAGAAAAGGTATACTCCCAACAACTTGGAATTATTACGTATTTGTTAAAAATCAACAACCCATCCCACCCATAATAAGACTCCTCTTATTTATAGATGTGGGCAACCCATCTTAACAATTAAGGAATTGGGTTTTATTTAATTAATTAAATTCTTTTAATTAATTAAGCTCCCTAATCTTATTAGGGATAATTAATTAAACTCCTTTAATTAATTTTCCTTCCTAATCCAATTAGGAATAAATGAGAGTACTTATATTAAATTAATTCCTAAACTCTTTTAGAAATTAAAATAATAATAATTGTAATAATATTAATAAGACTCCTCTTATTAATTTATATTTAATATTTCTAAAATATTAAATAATAAATATTAAGCTATTTAATTTATTCTATCACCATAGATTAAATTAAATATACTTAACATATTATTACGATTATGCCATTAACTTCTTAAATAATTATTCTTCCTTTTATGGTGTGACCCTTTAGGTTCTCCATATTAAACCAGGTTGTGAATAAATTAATTAGAACAATTCTAATCTTATTTAAATAAATAAATTAAACAATTAATTTATTTAAATAATATAATATTCTTCTACAATAGGGATAAGCCTCCCTAGCGATCAACGACTTTCCGGATAATATAGATTTCAACATTAATCATTAAAGAACCTTTGAGTAAATAGTTCTGGTACAATTCAATCCTTCCACCATACAATGTCCCAATTAAATATAAGACATGGAATTCTTTGTCAAGTCTTATTTTATTTAATTATATGTATTTCGACTCTTAAATGCACAACTCCAAATAATGCAAATTAGAAACTCCTTTCTAATTTCATTACGCCTTAACCAAGGACTCTTTGGGTTGTCATTTATCGAATCACATAGGACATTTCTCTTCTTTTATTAGAAGTGGTAGATTCTTTATTGATCATACATTATCTCCATGTACAACTTATTATACCCAAGCATACCTTTGATATACCCTAAGGGTCTTAAGGAATAAGTCAAAGTATAACTCATCATACACAAGATACTATGATGATCTCAAGTCCAAGGATCACTTGTCTTACTATCACTCTGAGAATTCCTATTGACAGCAAATAAAACTCCATTAGGTATTCCTTAGCGAGCCGCGTTCGATGAACTTATTCTCTAATAAGCACCTACATACTTGCTTTAGTGTCTCCACACAAATGATCATGAGATCAATCATCCTCATCCATGAGCAAGCAACGTATGTACCAATCTATCCGAATTCACTAATCCCCAATTTAGTAATCCAATGATTGGGAACTATTTTAGTTTTAAGCTTTCAAAGAATTTAGATCTCATTAGAATGATCATCATCATTATTCTAAAAGCATTGCTTAAAACTATGGGTTTATCACATATTATAAAACAAAGATCATGTAGATAATTAAAAGCCTTTAATAAATTAATACTTTTTATTAATAAATGAATAAGATTGTTACAAAGTATATGCTTTATCATCAAACATGATTGGCTTGTGTGCATACTACTTTCAATCTCCCACTTGCACTAAAGCCCGATCGTCGTGGTATCTTATACTCTTCTTCTCTAAGTGACGATTATCCTGCTTTGGGATAAGCTTTAGTTAATGGATATGTAATGTTGTTCATGAGAGTCCACTATCTCTATAGTGATTTCCCATCTTTCAATGATTCTAATAATCAAATGAAAGTGCCACAACACATGTTTAGATCCAATGATGAGACTTGGGAACTATTCTGAGTTACGTAATGAACTTTTAATCCAAACAATCAACTTGCGACTTCATTTATAGCTATATACTTTGTCTTTATCACTAAACCGGCAACTCTTTCTTTGTTTGGAACCTTTCGAATTCAACGCACTGCTTTGTTCAAGATAACGCTTTACCTTAAAGTGGATTTTACATTAGTCTTGATGCATACGAAAAACTTGAGTCTGTAAAGCCCTCTAGTTTTAATTCGGACCCACCATGAATATGATCACATCCTTAGTCTTGGGTTAAGCACTTTAAGATATTTTCAGCGACTCACGTTGAACTTCTCCAGAATATGGTAGATCGACATCGGGTCTCGTATATTTCATTGCATACATGATAGTCATTCATGTGACCTCTCTTTTTCGAGAGTCATGGGGGACTATTAAAGAGATACACTCCATAGCTCATCGACATGAGACATCTCTTGGAGTTTGCCATGCTAAACGACTTTAGCATCAAATGAATATCGTTCACTTGGGTTAAGTTGAGTATCCTTTTAAATCTATCTATATAGATTTATATCCCCAATTAAGATACTCTTCCAAATCATTCATGGAGGAATGTTTAGACAACTTTATCTTTCTTGATTGTAGCATTGGTATGTCATTCCTTATCCGTAGTAGTATATCAACATATAGTACTAGGAATGTCACGATGCTCCCAGCTGACCCTTTTGTACACACTAGGTTCATTCTTATTTTGATAAAATCAAACTCTTTTGATTTGTTTCATCAAAACGAATGTTCCATTTTTGAGAATATTGCTTCAATCAATTTCTCGAGTGTTTACAACTCTTAACTCATCATATGTAGCTGGATCATCATCTTCTATGATGCGTACCTCATCATCATCATCTATGATGATCCATACCTCCTAGGTATCTTGATGTACTATTCAGTTTTACGATTGGTTGTGGAACAATAGAATTACATCTACGAGTTCCTCTTATTTGACTTATAGTGTTTTGTGGTTCTTGAACTTTTCAAGATCTATTATCCTCCCACTAGCCCTTGATGATAAACACCTTTATCTTAGAAGGCAGCGTGTTTCGTAACAAACACCTTTTGCTAAGTAGAATTATAGAACATATACCCTAAACTTACTTTAGGATGTCCCACAAATCGACACTTGTCAAATCTTGTCCCAAGCTTATCCTTTTGAAACCTTTTCACATAAGTTGGAACCCCTTATCTTAACATACTTAAGATTAGGAATCCTCCCTGTCCATAACTTTTATGGAGTCTTGGGGCCGGATTTTGAGGTTACCATTTTCGTGAATGTCTGACCATTTCTAGGACATTATCCCGAAGGATCTTTGGAATGTCGGTAAAATCATTATGGACCTTTTCCATGTTCAAATAGGTACATTTTTCCTTTCGGATACATCAATCAATTATTATGTATCAGGAGGTGTCCATTATGAGAAAACCATTTGAGATGATCTAGAAACTTATTGCACAAGTATTTATTCCTTGATCTAATCAAAGAATCTTAATACTTTGCCAATTTGTTTCATTTCTGAATTCTTTGAACCTTTCAAATAATTCACACTTGTATTTTAGCAAATACACATTTCAACTCTTTGAATGATCATCTCCTTTTCTTATACTAATTTGTTCAATTTGCAAAATATATTTTCACGTAAGTCAAGTATACAAAATTTATTAAGTAATATTCGATTCTATACAAGACATTATTATTATAAATAGAACAACAATTGTTCTTAATTATAATACCAAAGATTTCATTGTCCAACAATGAAATGGAAATAATGTTTTCAACGAGAACTGAATCTGATAACAACTTATTGACTTAATAGATTTGCTAGTAGGCATTGCTAAACTATAAGTTTCTATGGCTAATGTAGCAACCTTTGTTACATTTCCACACATAGGATTACTTATATTTGTTTAGCTTTCTACTTCTGTTTGGTCCTTTCATAAATCTATATTTATGATAACCAAAGTCGGTATCCAATACCCAAGTAGAACCTTGACTTAAAGAAAATTTTATTTTAAATCATGAACAAAATTGTATTTATAACTCAAAACTTCACTAAGCTTCTTTGGTTAGCCTGCTGCAAGATGTTTCTCATGATTTCTTTCCGATGTCCGAAGCTTATTGCGGTGGAAGCAAACTCCTTTCTTATCCATATCAGTTTTGTTCTTATTATCCTTTGTTTATGCCTTTCTATTTACCTTTTTTGAATCGTTCTTCTTTTTGGAAGATCCTTTTGGCCCCTACCGGTAAGACTTGGTTTTTCTTGGTTGGAAAGTGACTCTCGACATTTTTCAACATGTTAAGCAAATCAATGAAAGTGATATCTAGCTTGTTTATATGAAAAATTCACAACAATTGTGAAAGGAGTCCGGGGAGTGAGTGCAAGATCAAATCTTGGCTCAACTCTCCATCCATGACAAAACCGGTTGTCTAATTGATCAATCAAATTGATTATGTTAAGAACTTTTATCATCTCTTGTAGTGTCATTGGCCGTTCTAGATCGGAAGAGCTCCTTAGATATCGATATCTATCGGTCCTACTTTCCTCACCATCAACTACTTGATGTGCGGGAATATAGTAGAAGCATCCATAGTTTCATCTTGTGGCTGAAGCTCGTTACTTTCGTGATCTTAGCATGATGCGTTGAGCCAATCTGTGCATCATCTTGCCACTTTCTAAAAGTAGCAATCTCTTCCTCGGAGGCATTATGCGCAACCATTGCGAGGATAGGCGTATTAAGGACATAAGATAGCTTTTCGACTATGAGAACTATTCTCAAATTCCTTAACCAATCCGTTTAATTGATTACGGTTAATTTAGCATCTAATATGCTTCGCGATGATAGTAATTTTAGACATTGTAAAATTACGTAAATAAATTTGTAATTAACAACATTTTAACATACATTCTATTATTAATTACCAAAATAAATTAGGTCTTGTTTTAAATTGGTGTATCTCCCACTATTTTCTTCAAACTATATTACCCACTCACTTATATAGTTCGGCAAAATCTAATTAAAGATTTGCTAGTGAGAATAAGGATCCCATTTCAAATGTATATAGCCTTGTGGTGACACAACAAACTATATATAAATAAATAGGTAGACAACTTTTGTCAATTACATCAACTATCTGACTCCTTGTATTTTGCCTCTTAGATTATTTTGATCAGTGGTGGCACATCCGAATCAAAATTATCCAAGTTAAGTCCGACCTAGCACTCCGTATATTCAAAAAGAAAAATATCATCCTTGTGGTGACACAACAAAACAATATTGTTCAATTTTCTTTATAAGCATCAAATGTGATAAATTAACATCTTAAATACTTAATACTTGCCTTGTGGTGACACAACAAACTCATATTAAATATTTAATACTCTATTAATTTTATCATGCTAGAAAGCGACGTTCGATATTCCAAATATCTTTGAGCGCTTAGGACTTAATATAAAAATTGAGGGTTTGTTATTAATTTGTCTCATCTTGTTTAAGCGCGCATGCATATATATATATAAATACGCGTCGTATTAATTAACATGCGAAGCATGTTTGCATAATATATATATATATATATAGTATAAGCATGCACATATAGAATACTATATTCTACCGGGATTGATTATGGACTTTTATTCTAGTTTGGTTCACTATAGCCACCAAGTGAACCAAAAGGTCAAACTCCCCAGGGGTGCAAGAAATAATATTTAAATATAACTATTACATTTAAACTTGGGCTCCATAACAAATGGGTCTTCACGCTCCTTGCTCCTTGATCTCTAATTTTCAAAATTAATTCTAACTATTCCTATTACAAAACTATTTAAAATAAATAGAAACCTTGATCGTGATCGAGGGAAGTACATAGGAGGAGTTAGAATTTACATTAAGAAAAATTAGAGAAGGCGAGTCTGTGAGACCCCATTTAATAAAACCCATACATTCATGCATCCAACTAAAATAAAATCCAATCGCATTGGTCGATAGTCCATAATCAATCCCATTTATTATCATACACATCACCATATGCATCAATAAATAACATTCATCTTATGAATAATAAACATTTAATATATATATTGATATCATTTAATGGGCAAATTTAGTTAGTATAAAATCTATTTTGAATCAAAATAAACTCCTTTATTTTAATCCAAATTTAAATCAAAATAAAACTATTTTATTTTAATTTATCTAATTTTGAATAAAATAAACTATTTTATTTTAATCAAAATCTTTAATCAAAATAAACTCCTTTATTTTAATTAATTATGGAATCGAATTCCATATATATAAAAAAATCTTTAATTAAAATAAACTCTTTTATTTTAATTAATTATGAATCGATTCCATGTAAAAAAAAATCTAATTAAAATAAACTCTTTTATTTTAATTAATTATGGAATCCAATTCCATGTAAAAAAAAATCTTTAATTAAAATAAACTCTTTTATTTTAATTAATTATGGAATCCAATTCCATGTAAAAAAAAATATTAAAGGAAACACGGATATTCTTTCCTATTCACAAATAAACTCCTTTATTTTGAATAATATGAAATCTTATTCCATATTTAAATAAACTCCTTTATTTAAGGAAATTAGGATTCTCTTTCTATTCACAAATAAACTCTTTTATTTTGAATAATATGAAATCTTATTTCATATCTAAATAAACTCCTTTATTTAAGGAAAGATGGATTTACTTCCCTATTCACAAATAAACTCCTTTATTTTAGGAAAAATAAAATCCAATTTCAACTCCAATTAGTTAGCATGAAATTCTAATTTTAAAATTAAAATAAACTTTTTATTTTAAAATTAAAATAAACTTTTATTTTAAAATTAAAATAAACCTTTTATCTTAATTATAAAATTATTGAGAATAATATATATATATATATATATATATATATAATAAGATATATATAATATATATATATATATATATATATATATAATATAATATATATATATATATATATATATATATATATATATAATCCCATTATATATATACTATTTTTATATTTTTAATATAGTATATATATGTGTCTATATGAATGTAATAAATCATGGGAGCCTAAGATATAACATTTTCAAGTTTAATTACCATACATATACATATAATATATATAAATCTGAGAGCGTACCAAAAAAAAAAAAAAAATTATTAATACATAAGAAGTTACCACGTTGCTTATGTAAACCAAATCAAGAACAAGGCAACATGCATATTTTTTTTTTTTTTTTTTTCTATGGATCGGCGATCGTGCACGTTTTTTTTTTTTTTTTTTTTTATTTTTTTTTTTTTTTTTTTTAATTTTATACTGATAAAATTATGCCCAATTAAATTGTTCTAAACACATATCAATATACATATCAAATTAAAACAATTAATAATTCGCATAAAGGTTTGGCTCGATGCCCTTTATTAGGTTTGTAATATTCATGGAAACGCAATCAAATTGCAAAAATAATGCGAAGCGTGAAAAAATCGAGTTTAAAAATTTACAAACCATATACCGGATCATCCTTTATGCATAATTATTAATTAAGCGAAAAGATAAAGAATAAATCATACCCTTGAAGATCGAGCTTCCTCGGTGCAAGTTCACCTCCAAATCCTTTTCGCGTTCATCTTGAATCCACGGGGTTTGGTTCCTTCCTTTGATCAACGTTAGCCACCCAAATGTTTGGCCTCTGAGGTGATCCACCAGGAAGAATAAAATTCAAGAAGAAGGGGTGGTTGGCTAAACCCTAGTTTTTCTATCTCTATAGAAAAGGCGTCTACTCCCAACAACTTGGAATTATTACGTATGTTGTTAAAATCAACAACCCATCCCACCCATAATAAGACTCCTCTTATTTATAGATGTGAGCAACCCATCTTAACAATTAAGGAATTGGGTTTTATTTAATTAATTAAATTCTTTTAATTAATTAAGCTCCCTAATCTTATTAGGGATAATTAATTAAACTCCTTTAATTAATTTTCCTTCCTAATCCATTAGGAATAAATGAGAGTACTTATATTAAATTAATTCCTAAACTCTTTTAGAAATTAAAATAATAATAATTGTAATAATATTAATAAGACTCCTCTTATTAATTTATATTTAATATTTCTAAAATATTAAATAATAAATATTAAGCTATTTAATTTATTCTATCACCATAGATTAAATTAAATATACTTAACTATATTATTACGATTATGCCATTAACTTCTTAAATAATTATTCTTCCTTTTATGGTGTGACCCTTTAGGTTCTCCATATTAAGCCAGGTTGTGAATAAATCAATTAGAACAATTCTAATCTTATTTAAATAAATAAATTAAACAATTAATTTATTTAAATAATATTTATTCTACAATAGGGATAAGCCTCCTAGCGATCAACGACTTTCCGGATAATATAGATTTCAACATTAATCATTAAAGAACCTTTGAGTAAATAGTTACCGTCTGATTCAATCCTTCCACCATACAATGTCCCAATTAAATATAAGGCATGGAATTCTTGTCAAGTCTTATTTTATTTAATTATATGTATTTCGACTCTTAAATGCACAACTCCAAATAATGCAAATTAGAAACTCCTTTCTAATTTCATTACGCCTTAAGGACTCTCTTTGGGTTGTCATTTATCGAATCACATAGGACATTTCTCTTCTTTTATTAGAAGTGGTAGATTCTTTATTGATCATACATTATCTCCATGTACAACTTATTATACCCAAGCATACCTTTTGATATACCCTAAGGGTCTTAAGGAATAAGTCAAAGTATAACTCATCATACACGAAGATACTATGATGATCTCAAGTCCAAGGATCACTTGTCTTACTATCACTACAGAGAATTCCTATTGACGAGCAAATAAAACTCCATTAGGTATTCCTTAGCGAGCCACGTTCGATGAACTTATTCTCTAATAAGCACCTACATACTTGCTTTAGTGTCTCCACACAAATGATCATGAGATCAATCATCCTCATCCAATGAGCAAACAACGTATGCACCAATCTATCCGGATTCACTAATCCCCAATTTAGTAATCCAACGATTGGGAACTATTTTAGTTTTAAGCTTTCAAAGAATTTAGATCTCATTAGAATGATCATCATCATTATTCTAAAAGCATTGCTTAAAACTATGGGTTTATCACATATTATAAAACAGCATCATGTAGATAATTAAAAGCCTTTAATAAATTAATACTTTTTATTAATAAATGAATAAGATTGTTACAAAGTATATGCTTTATCATCAAACATGATTGGCTTGTGTGCATACTACTTTCACAATCCACCCAACCCATTCTGAGTCGCCAAATACATGGTACATAAAATAAATATAAACTTCATTAATACAATTGTCGTGCAAAATAAGACAACACATGTAAGACCCCAACTTTTTATAAATAAAATTGAATTTCCTCTATTCATTATTTTGAAATAGTAAGGGGTTGATTTGATTAATGTGGTTAGTTATGGGTAAAATGCGTAAATATTTTAAATAAGCAAGTGGTTATAAAATATTCATTATTGTTGGGGAATATTCGTCATTGGTAATTTGAATATTAAATGCGATGAAGAGAACAACAAGTTTGAGTTTTTATAAATAACTACAGCGTAGTTATTCTGAAGTTAACATTGTTGGAATACTCGGTGATTAAAATACATGTAATGTCGCTGGTGTGTTGCCGGTAGCACGCAAGTATTGCATGAATAATTCTAATTATTGATTCTTACGTAAGAAGGCACTACTCAATAATTGTTACAGTAATTATTGTTCAATATTTTATTTTATTGATTCAATAATTGCTACGTTGATATTTTATATTATTGTTGTTTCAATAATTGTCACTGCACTGTATTTCCCATTATCAGATCAATAATTCATATTATTTTAATAATATTATTTGATAGAATTATTGGAAATTTCTAAAGAAATTCTGTCTAGGAAAGGGGTTTTGTAAGACCCCGAATTTTATGAAATAAAAGTATTCAATTTTTTGATAATTGTTATTCTATTTAGTAAATGGTTAAATTGATAAAAGGTTAAAGTTAAGGGTGATATTTGAAAAATTTTCAAAGTAAGCAAGTTGATATAAAATATTCGTTTGGTCAGGCAATATTCTTTTTATCAGAGAATATCCATACGATGATACCATCATTGGTGGACCCCACAATGGAATAACTGTCGGACTTAGAAAACGACATAATTATCTTTTTCTAAAAATAACGGCGAAAGTTTTACCGTTAAACTGTTGAACTACCCGGTAGTAAAAATACACTAATACGCGTGGTTGCATAGTAGCACACGGTATTGATTATAGATGCTTATGTGAGAAGTCACTCAGTTATACTCAATTATTGCTACAGTAATTGCGACATAATATCTCTCATATTATTGATTCAATTATTATCACAGTATCATCTGCATAATATTTATTATCATTAAATCAATAATTGAGATGACAAAGTTATTTATATTATTATTTGCAATATTAAAGATGTCTAGAATATTCTGTCGAGGAGAGATTTGGTCACCTAATTGCGCGCCAATAGGGAGAAATCCTTATCAGAAAGCCGCCTCTTTCTTGGGAATGATCTGGTTGTTAAATATTGTGAGTTATAATATTAATGATGAATAAGTTTGTGTTGATTAAAGATGAAATTGATATTTTCATTGTGTTGGGATTATTAGTGTTAGTGGAAATCGACATCTATTTCGGTAATAATGGATGTCTGGAGGTTATATTGACCAATCGGATAATTAATCGGATAAATGATCAAATAATTGTTATTAATTCACATGTTTATAACTATTTGTTCACATGTGTGTACTATTGATTCACATGAATGTACTATTAGGGAAGGTGGTGCAAGTTTGATAATACTTGCAGGACTAAATTAAAAATGAAGGAAAAGATGAAGGTATTGTACTGTAATATTTCGAGCCCCAAAACGTGCAATTATCGAAATTATATTTTCCTATAAATAGAAGCTCATTCTTCCTTCATTCTCACTAATTCACTAAGACTCACAAGAGCAATTATAGAGAGAGAGAAGCTATAGAGAGAAAAGAAGAAAGTCACTTTACTATTCAATTCACTATTCCATTATCCAATCTTCTTACGAGGTAAGGGGGTATTATTTATTTCATATTCACGAAGAGAAATTATTTTAAGATTCGTATGAATATTATTTTAGTTTAATATTAAGTAAAGGTATTATTTCTTTTGTATTCATGAAGAGAGTTATTTTTTTTCAATACTAAATAAGGGTTGTTATTCCATTCTTTATTATTACATTGGAATAACTTTTATCACGCTGTGGACTCTAGTATGCATGGTGAAATTCTTTTGTTATTCCATTCTTTATTATTCTATTGGAATAACTTTGTATCTGCACGACTTCTTACATTATTCCATTCTTTATTATTATGCATGGTGAAATTCTTCATTTATTATTCCATTCTTTATTATTTTGTTAACTTTATCTACGCGGACTAACTGCGTGGTGAATGACCCTTCACATTCATTCTTTATTAAATTGTGGAAATGATCCGTATACATGGATTCTGCATGGTGAAATTCTTATTTATACCATTCTTTATTATTTTGTTAGATGATAACATTTCTTTTGTACTACGCGGACTATTCACTTCTTTTATTATTCACTTTCATGAGTATTATTCACGAGGTAATATTTTGAGGTTACTTTTCGTCATTTATTATACTATTCACTATTCAGTTATTATTCACTTATTCAGTTACTTTTATTCACCCAATTATTATTTACTAGAATATTATTCACTTTCGGATTCACTGGGACACTTTTCTCATATTTGAGGTACTATTCACGAGGTACTATTCCCAAAGTACTATTCACAAAAGTACTATTCTATTCACGAGTACTATTCACCCAAAAAATATATTTCTTTTCTGTCCAAATTATTTTTGATACATAAATATTATTCTTGAATTTTACTCCACAAAGCAGTATCATGTTGACAATTTGGATATTTTTAAACTCTGGATAAATTTAAAGTCTTTAATATTTATCCTTGATTTCGTTTGATTAATGTTTATATCATTGTCATCATCCTCATGCTTATACTGTGATGAAAGTCATCTTTGGCTTACATGCATAGATGGACTGTTGATTGGTATGATTATGACCATGGATCATTCGGTATAATCATGACCGTAATGTTGCAAATGATGTGGTAAAAGTCCTCATTGACCCGTTGTGCATTGATGGATAGTTTTTGGTATGATCATGACCATTGGTTCTCTTTGGACAAGGGTGCAAAGATGAATTATTTTATGGCGTGATCATGACCGTTGATGAAAACACGATTATCATTGGCCCGTAGTGCATGGATAATTCGTGGTCGTGATACTAATGAATATCATTGGCCTGTAGTGCATGGATAATTCGGTGATGTGGATTATTTATTGTGCTGAGTCTCAACGATAAAATATTGATAATAAACTTTTAATTCGTAGAAGATAGTAAATATCATGCTTTACTTGACTCTTCTAAAATACAGTTGCATGTCTTTGGCCTGTAGTGCAAGGATGAACTGTTAATTAATATCTTTGGCTCGTAGTTCAAAGATGAATTTATTAGTATGATTATGAACAGGAACTGTGATTTGGTATAACCATGATCTTTGATGTTTCAAGTAAAGATAGGTGATGGAAATTATCTTCATCCTGGGTGCGAAGAGGAATTTAGAACCATAATTATGATTATGAGTTATTCACATGATTGTGGACATGAATTATTGATTGATGTTACAGGGATAAAACATTGTTGGTGGACTTTTAACATGGAGAAGATAATAGACTTTATGGTCTATTTGACTCTTCTAATGGATTGCTTGTTCGCGCCAACTATGGTTGAAAAGTTTTATCATCTACCATATGTTCTAAATCTCTGATTTATTATTGACGAAG
Organism: Panax quinquefolius; assembly: GCA_020205615.1. Classification (NCBI taxonomy): domain Eukaryota; kingdom Viridiplantae; phylum Streptophyta; class Magnoliopsida; order Apiales; family Araliaceae; genus Panax; species Panax quinquefolius. Next base: position 17,009,192 of record CM035166.1, on the reverse strand, counting down.
GCTATTGATAATTTAATTATCTTTAGTCGTGATATTCTTTACTGGGCTAGTTGTGCTCACCCTTTTGCTTCACAATTCCTTTTAGGTAATAAGAGTGTAGCTGGGTCGAGCGGGGGTAACAAGGGATTAGAACGGTGGTCTATAGCTGTTGAGGTTCTCCCTAAATAGTATGGAAATAATTTTATTGAGAACTTTAGATAAGTGTGTTGTATTTTATACATTATTTAATAGTTATATTTGGTATATCAAATAGGGTGAGGCGAACCCAACTTTGGAAGGGTGTTTTGCCACCATCATACAAGATGTTTAATGACATACGACATCGTGTTATCATAAGATAGGGTTATGCACATCCACATGATGAGTATATCTACGAGCACTACCTATATAATCTTAGAGTTTGGTTGAAGTATAATTCTCAATTGGAGACAATGGATACAATTATATGTCAAGAGAAGACTCACCATTAGAAAGAACATGATAGTAATCTCCTCGTTTTTCTTTGGGGACTATTGGGTCAACCAAGAATAATTCTCGAGTCATATGATATCTATCATAACTTAGATGCATGGCCTCCCATGTACGAAGGTTTCCTTGAGCATTTTCTAAAGATTTTAATTTCTAAAATAATTATTGATTATACTTTTATGTAAAGTACCATTGTAAGGTGTTGTGGTCGAGGCACCATAAGAGTTACATATATTTGTATTAAAACTCACAACTTATGTGTTGTTATACTCTGCACGACAGTTCAACAGTTGTATAAATGAAGTTTGTATTTGATTTCTGTAGTGTGATATCTGGCGACTCAGAATGGGTCGTGTGGACCTATTTTGGGGGCATCACAAATGGCATCAGAGCTTAGGGATATGGTCGATGGCGGAGATATTAGTCTAGAACTAGGAGGGGAGAGACGAGTAATATACTTCGCTAGTGTGTGACTTACCTAAGCTGAAATTATTTACTTGATAAATTGACAAATTGTGATATATCAATTAACCTTTGTTTTGAAGATATATTCTAGAATGATATCTGAAATACAGGAGATGAGCAATGGAAAAATCATGATACAGAGAAAATAACCGAGAAGGTACAATCCGAAAAGAAAGCAAGGTATTCTTATATCTTCGAACTACCAGGTACGTAAATTTTGAGGGCAAAATTTCATAAGGAGGGGAGATTGTAAGACCCCAAATTTTACAAAATAAAAGTATTTAATTTTCTGATAACTGTTATTCTATTTAGTAAATGGTTAAATTGATAAAAGGTTAAAGTTAAAGGTGATATTTGAAAAAATTTCAAAGTAAGCAAGTTGATATAAAATATTCGTTATGTCGGGGAATATTCGTTTGGTCGAGGGATATTCTTTTTATCAGGAAATATCCGTACGATGACACCATCATTGGTGGACCCCACAATAGAATAACTGTCGGAGTTAGAAAATGACAAAATTATCTTTTTATAAAAATAACGGCGAAAGTTTTACCGTTAAACTGTTGAACTACCCGGTAGTAAAAAATACGATGTCTGGCGTGATTGACAAGTAGCACACTGCAGTATTTTGATTATTGATGCTTATGTGAGAAGTCACTCAGTTATACTCAATTATTACTACAGTAATTGCTGCATAATATCTCTCATATTATTGATCACAGTATCATCTGCATAATATTTATTATTATTTAATCAATAATTGAGACGACAAAGTTATTTATATTATTATTTGCAATATTAACGATGTCTAGAAAATTCTGTCGAGGAGAGGTTTGGTCACCTAATTGTGCGCCAATAGGGAGAAATCCTTATCGGAAAGCCGCATCTTTCTTGGGAATGATCTGGTTGTTAAATATTGTGAGTTATAATATTAATGATGAATAAGTTCGTGTTGATTAAAGATGAAATTGATATTTTCATTGTGTTGGGATTATTAGTGTTAGTGGAAATCGACATCTATTTCGGTAATAATGGATGTCTGGAGGTTATATTGACCAATCGGATAATTAATCGGATAAATAAGCAATTAATTGTTATTAATTCACATGTTTATAACTATTTGTTCACATGTGTGTACTATTGATTCATATTAATGTACTATTAGGGAAGGTGGTGCAAGTTTGATAATACTTGCAGGACTAAATTAAAAATGAAGAAAAAATGAAGGTATTATACTATAATATTTCGAGCCCCAAAACGTGCAATTATCGAAACTATATTTTCCTATAAGTAAAAGCTCATTCTTCCTTCATTCTCACCAATTCACTAAGACTCACAAGAGCAATTATAGAGAGAAAAGCTATAGAGAAAAAGAAGAAGAGAAGTCTGCTACTTCACTATTCCAGTATCCAGTCTTCTTCTGAGGTAAGGGGTATTATTTATTTCATATTCTGAAGAGAAATTATTTTTCGTATTCGTAAGAATATTATTTTTGTTTCATATTCGTAAAGGGTATTATTTTTTTCGTATTCATGAAGAGAGTTATTTTCTTTCAATACTCGTAAGGGTTGTTATTCCATTCTTTACTTTCTTACATTGGAATAACTTTATGTCATGCGGACTACTGTATGCATGGTGAAATTCTTATGTTATTCCATTCTTTATTATTACATTGGAATAACTTTGTCTATCTCACGGACTACCGTATGCATGGTGAAATTCTTACATTATTCCATTCTTTATTATTCGTTGGAATAACTTTGTCTCTACTGACTCTGGCATGCATGGTGAATGACCCTTACATTATTCATTCTTTATTATTTTGTTGGAATAACTTTATCTACGCGGACTCTAGCATGCATGGTGAATGACCCTTCGTATTCATTCTTTATTAAATTGTGGAAATGATCTGTCTACGTGGATTACCGCATGACGGGTAAAAATCCATTTATAGTTTCGTGTATTCTATTATACTCGTATGAGATATCATTTCTTTTGTACTCATTATGGAATATTATTTTCTTTTGTATTTTCCTTTTATGAGTACTATTCATGGAGTAATATTCATGAGTTACTATTTACGGGTTACTATTCACCCGGTTACTATTCACTCGAATATTATTCACTCGAGTATTCGGGACACTTTTCATGCCGGAGTAATATTCACGAGTTACTATTCACGGGTTACTATTCACCCGGTTATTATTTACTAGAATATTATTCACTCGGGTATTTGGGACACTTTTCATGTCGGGGTACTATTCACAAAGTACTATTCCCGAAGTACTATTCACAAGGTACTATTCATGGAGTACTATTCACCCGAAAAATATATTTCTTTTTTGTCCAAAATATTTTTGATACATAAATATTATTCTTGAATTTTACTCCTAAAGCGATGTCGTGTTGACAATTTGGATATTTTTAAACTCTGGATAAATTTAAAGTCTTTAATATTTAACCTTGATTTCGTTTGATTAATGTTTATATCATTATCATCATCCTCATGCTTATATTGCGATGAAAGTCATCTTTAGCTTGCGTGCATAGATGGACTGTTGATTGGTATGATTATGACCATGGATCATTCGGTATAATCATGACCGTAATGTTGCAAATGATGTGGTAAAAGTCCTCATTGGCCTGTTGTGCATTGATGGACAGTTTTTGGTATGATCATGACCGTGGGTTCTCTTCGGCCAAGGGTGCAAAGATGAATTGTTTTATGGTGTGATCATGACCGTTGATGAAAACACGATTATCATTGGCCCATAGTGCATGGATAATTCGTGGTCGAGATACTAATGAATATCCTTGGCCTGTAGTGCAGAGATAATTCTGTGATATGGATTATTTATTGTGTTGAGTCTCAGCGATAAAATATTGATAATAAACTTTTAATTCGTAGAAGATAGTAAATATTATGCTCTACTTGACTCTTCTAAAATACAGTTGCATGTTTTTGGCCTGTAGTGCAAGGATGAACTGTTAATGAATATCTTTGGCCCGTAGTGCAAAGATGAATTTATTAGTATGATTATGAACAGGAACTGTGATTTGGTATAACCATGATCTTTGATGTTTGAAGTAAAGATAGGTGATGAAAATTATCTTCATCCTGGGTGCGAAGAGGAATTTAGAACCATAATTATGATTATGAGTTATTCACATGATTGTGGACATGAATTATTGATTGATGTTACAGGGATAAAACATTGTTGGTGGACTTTTAACATGGAGAAGATAATAGACTTTATGGTCTATTTGACTCTTCTAATGGATTGCTTGTTCCGCTGCAACTATGGTTGAAAAGTTTTATCATCTACCATATGTTCTAAATCTCTGATTTATTATTGACGAAGGCTATTGATAATTTAATTATCTTTCGTCGTGATATTCTTTACTGGGCTAGTTGTGCTCACCCTTTTGCTTCACGATTCCTTTTAGGTAATAAGAGTGTAGCTGGGTCGAGCGGGGGTAACAAGGGATTAGAACGGTGGTCTATAGCTGTTGAGGTTCTCCCTAAATAGTATGGAAATAATTTTATTGAGAACTTTAGATAAGTGTGTTGTATTTTATACATTATTTAATAGTTATATTTGGTATATCAAATAGGGTGAGGCGAACCCAACTTTGGAAGGGTGTTTTGCCACCATCATACAAGATGTTTAATGACATACGACATCGTGTTATCATAAGATAGGGTTATGCACATCCACATGATGAGTATATCTACGAGCACTACCTATATAATCTTAGAGTTTGGTTGAAGTATAATTCTCAATTGGAGACAATGGAGATAATTATATGTCAAGAGAAGACTCACCATTAGAAAGAACATGATAGTAATCTCCTCGTTTTTCTTTGGGGACTATTGGGTCAACCAAGGATAATTCTCGAGTCATATGATATCTATCATAACTTAGATGCATGGCCTCCCATATACGAAGGTTTCCTTGAGCATTTTCAAAAGATTTTAATTTCTAAAATAATTATTGATTGTACTTTTATGTAAAGTGCCATTGTAAGGTGTTGTGGTCGAGGCACCATGAGAGTTACATATATTTGTATTAAAACTCACAACTTATGTGTTGTTGTACTCTGCACAACAGTTCAACAGTTGTATAAATGAAGTTTGTATTTGATTTCTGTAGTGTGATATCTGGCGACTCAGAATGGGTCGTGTGGACTTATTTTGAGGGCATCACATGTTTAGTCACTTAATTGTGCGTCAGTAAAGAGAAATTCTTATCGAAAAGCCCACTCTTTCCTTGGAACGACCTGGTTGTCAATATTGTGATTCTGTAATATTATTTGTGAATAATTAATTATTAATTTATATGATAAAAAAATATTTAATTTATGTGGATATAAATGAAAGAATTAATGATGAGGTATTTTATCAGTATTTTGTCAAAATGGAGGTGTTAAAAATCATCCGTATGTGAATTTTGGTCATTTTCTGCTTAGAATTTGGGAAAACTTTCTTCTATAAAGTTGTAGAGAATTAAATTTCCTATGGAATAGACATAAGATTCTAATTTTCCTGATAAAAGGCTATTTAATATGAATTATTGAAGTTATGGAATAATTGATTTTTGGAGTTATAAATATTTTTTTAAAAGAAAAATGTTTTTTAAATGTTGGTGGGCCCCACTGGTGTGCTAAAATTTGATTTTCTAGGGTCGACGTGAAATGTTTTTTTTATAAAATATTTTTTTATTAAATTTTCTGCTTTGGTATTCTAAGCATTTTCCTATAAATAGGGTACTTAGGTTAGAATGGAAAATCACACCAGAATCAGAAATTTTTTCTCTCTATAATATCGAGCGTATTTTTGTGAGTATTTAGATACTTTGAGAGTTGATAAGCAGTACAAGTTTTCTTCAGTATTATACCCGATATTTAAGTAAGAAGTACTGTTCTTTTGAGGTAAGTGATATTTTTTTTCTTCATAAATGATGTTATTTCTTTTAATATCATTATATCGAAATATTGACATAAAATTTATTGTGAAATTTTTACATTTTCATGTCGAGGTTACTATTCAAGTATATGACACTATTCATAAATACAGTACTATTCACGAGTACTATTCACGAAGTATGATTTTTCTTATGAAAATTTTACCTTTTTGTGTCGGAGTTACTATTCACGTATATGGCACTATTCACGAATACAACACTGTTCATAGAAAAATTAAATTTTCTTTTCTTTGTCCAAGTTGTCTATTATGGTCACTATCTTTGATTGTATCCATGTTTTAATCTTCATTCTTGAATTTTGCTCCACAATTGATTATTATGGAGTATTTTTGAACTTGGATAAACTAAAGTACGAATCTCTACTCTTTATCCTTTTATCTCACTGGATTCGTTGTCTTTAAAATATTTTTATCATTCTTAGTCTTAAATGGTGATATAACTGAATTTTTTTGGCCTGTAGTGCAAAGATGAATGATTACCGATGAATATCTTTGGCCTATAGTGCAAAGATGGATAGGTGTTGAGATGAACATGACCAACTGGTGATACAAATGAATATCTTTGGACCGTAGTGCAAAGATGAATATTTGATTCAAGATGTATATTGATTGATGTTACAGGGATAAAATATTGATGATGAACCTTTATATCATATAAGATAGTAGACTTCATTCTCTTCTTAACTCTTCTAATGAAATGTTATTTTCGCTACGAATATTGATCTAAAACTTGTTGTTCATTATATGTTATCTGATTTATTAAAGACTAATGATAATTTGTTGTTCATTATCTTAGTCATAATATTCTTTACTGGGCTAGTTGAGCTCATCCTTTTCCTTTTTGTTATATTTTTCTTCTCATGAGGCGAGAATATAGCGAAAACTAGTTGGGGTGTGGAGTGATGTTTCAATACAGTTGTTTTAGCAGTCCTCACTATTTTATAAAATAGTGTATCAATAATTGTAATGAGGATTTATTTGAGTTTGGATATTGTCTAGAAGACAATATTTGTATTTAAACTCACAGCATATGTGTTTTCGTATTTTGCACGACAATTGTAATAATGAAGTTGTAGTTGTTTTATGTACCATGTATTTGGCGACTCAGAATGGGTTGTGTGGACCTATTTTGTGGGCGTCACAACACGTATGCTGTGAGTTTTAATACAAATATTGTCTTCTAGACAATATCTAAACTCAAATAAAGTCTTCATTATAATTATTGATACACTATTTTACAAAATAGTGAGGACTGTTAGAACAACTATTTTGAACCATCACTCCACACCCCGACTAGTCCCCGCTATATTCTCACCTCCTGAGAAGAAAAATGGAACAAAAAGGAAAAAGAGTGAGCTCTACTAGCCCAGTAAATAATATTATGACTAAGATAATGTAAAACAAATTATCCTTAGTCCTCAACAGGGAAAAATCTGATAAAATATAATAGACAATAAGTTTTAGATCAATAACTGCAGTGGAAATAAATATCCATTAGAAGAGTCAAGTAGAACATGAATTCTACTATCTTCTATGATTTAAAAGTCCATCATCAATATTTTATCTATGTAACATCATTCAATAAGTATTTCAATTCAACGAATTATCCATGCACTACAGGCCAATGATATTCGTTAGTATCACCAGTGGTCATGTTCATCTCAACACCTGTCCATCTTTACATTACGGGCCAAAGATATTCATTAGATAATCATTCATCTTTGTACTACAGGCCAAAGATATTCAGTTATATCACCATTTAGGACTGGGGATGATGAAAAATATTTAAAAAAAAACAAATCCAGTGAGATAAATAGACAAAGATTAGGGATTCGTACCTCAGTTTATCCAAGTTAAAAAATACTCCATAATAATCAATTGTAGAGCAAAACTCAAGAATGAAGATCAAAAGATAGATACAATCAAAGATAGTAACCATAATAGACAACTTAGACAAAGAAGAAATAAATTAATTTTTCTGTGAATAGTGCCGTATACGTGAATAGTAACCTCGACATGAAAAGGTAAAAATTTCACAATAAAATTCATATCAATATTTCGGTATAATAATATTAAAAGAAATAACATCATTTATGAAAAAAAATAACATCCCTTACCTCAAAAGAATAATACTTCTGACTAGAATATTGGATATAATACTGAAGAAAACTTGCACTGAATAGTAACACTGAAAATATTTAAATACTCACAAAAATACGCTCGATATTATATAGGGATAAACTTTTGATTCTGGTGTGATTTTTAATTCTAACCTAAGCACCCTATTTATAGGAAAATGCTTAGAATGCCAAAGCAGAAAATTTAATAAAATATTATATTTATAAAAAAAATTTGCATACCTCCTTGACCATTTCATCAGCCCACACAAATGGGGCCCACCTCACAAAAAAAATTTATTAAAAAAATATTTATAACCCCAAAAATCAATTCAGACCCAATATTCCGGAACTTCAATAACTCATAATAAATAGCTCTTTTATCAGAAAAATACGAATTTTATGTCCATTCAATAGTAAATTTAATTCTCTACAACTTTGTAAAAGAAAGTTTTTCCAAATTCCGAACGGAAAATGACCGACATTTATATACGGACGAACTTGCAGGCTATAATCAAATTTCAGTCAAAAATGGGACCCACCAACATATTTAACATATTTTTTATAACAAAAAAACTTCGGACCCAATTTGCTCTCTTCCTCCTCATTTATTCATATATCGTGCATTCATTATAAAAATATCACCGTTATTATATTATTATATTATTACATCATACACTTATAATGTAATATTACAGTAATATATTTGAATGAATTATTTTATCAAAACAGATAAAATATCAACTCTTAATTGTCTCTTTAAAAATTTCTCCATTAAATAAATATTTTCTTATCAATAATTAATTATTCACAAATAATATTACAAAATCACAATAATGACAACAAATTCGTTCCCAGGAAAGAGAGGGCTTTCCGATAAGGATTTCTCCTTACTGGCGCGCAATTAGGTTGTAAGACCCCGAATTTTATGAAATAGAAGTATTCAGTTTTTCTTATAATTATTACTCAGTAAATGGTTAAATTGATAAAAAAGTTAAAGTTAAAGGTGATATATGTAAATTTTTCAAAATAAGCAAGTGGTTATAAAATATTCATTTTTTGTCAGGAAATATTCGTTTGGTCGTGGAATATTCTTGTTGTTAGGGAATATTCGTATGATGGCGCAACCATTTGTGGGCCCCATAACGGAATGAATGTCGGATATAGAAAGCGACAGAAATAACCTTTTTATAAAAATAAAGGCGTAGTTGTTACCGTTAACACTGTTGAAATACCCGGTGGTTAAAATACAGTAATACGCGTGGTTGCACAGTAGCACACGGTATTACACAGTATTTTGGATTATTGATTCTTACGTAAGAATGCACTACTCAATAATTTCTACACTAATTTCTGTTCAATATTTTATTTTATTGATTCAATAATTGCTACGTTGATATTTTATATTATTGTTATTTCAATAATTGTCACTGCATAGTATTTTTTATTATCAGATCAATAATTCATATTATTTGAATAATATTATTAGATAGCATTATTGGCAATGTATAAGGAAGTTCAGTCTAGGAAAGGGGTTTAATCACCTAATTGCGCGCCAGTAAGGAAAAATCCTTATCGAAAAGCCCACTCTTTCCTGGAAACGACCTAGTTGTCATTATTGTGATTCTGTAATATTATTTGTGAATAATTAATTGTTGATTTATATGATAAGAAAATATTTATTTTATGTGGATATAAATGAAGGAATTAATGCTAAGGTGTTTTATCAGTATTTTGTCGGAATGGATGTATGTGGATTTCGGTCATTTTCTGTTTGGAACTTGGAAAAATTTCTCTTATAAAGTTGTAGAGAATTAAATTTCCTATGAAATGGACATAAAATTCGTATTTTTCTGATAAAAGGGCTATTTATTATGAATTATTGAAGTTTAGGAAATAAAGTTTTTATTAAAAATATGGGTGGGCCCCACTCTTGTCCTTTGTTAGTGAAATGTGCTAAAATTTATTTCAAAAGTGGTGGGCTTTGAATCTTCTAGGATGGAGTGCTGCAGAGAAAAAGAAAAGCCTCTGTTGGTTCGTTTGTCAACTTTGGTGTGCTAAGCATTTCATATAAATAGGGTGCTTAGTTAGAATTGAAAAACACACCAGAATCAGAAGTTTTCTCTCTCTATAGTATCGAGTGTATTTTTGTGAGTATTTAGATACTTTGAGAGTTGCTATTCAGTGCAAGTTTTCTTCAATATTATATCTGATATTCCAGTTAGAAGTATTATTCTTTTGAGGTAAGGGATGTTATTTTCTTCATAAATGATGCTATTTCTTTCAATATCATTATACCGAAATATTGGTATGAATTTTATTATAAAATTTTTATCTTTTCATGTTGAGGTTACTATTCACGTATATGGCAGTATTCACGTATACGATACTATTCAAGAATATGGTACTATTCACGAGTACTATTCACGAAGTATAATTTTTCTTATGAAATTGTTACCTTTTGTGTCAGGGTTACTATTCACGTATACGGCACTATTCACAGAAAAATTAAAATTTTCTTTTATTTGTCCAAGTTGTCTATTATGGTTACTATCTTTGATTGTATCCATGTTTTGATCTTCATTCTTGAATTTTGCTCCACGGTTGATTATTATGGAGTATTTTGAACTTGGATAAACCAAAGTACGAATCTCTAATCTTTGTCTTTTAATCTGACTAGATTTTCATCATCATCAGTCCTAAATGATGATACAAATGAATATCTTTGGCCTGTAGTGCAAAGATGAATGATTACATGATGAATATCTTTGGCCCGTAATGCAAAGATGGACAGGTGTTGAGATGAACATAACCAACTGGTGATACGAATGAATATCTTTGGCCCGTAGTGCAAAGATGAATATTTGATTCAAGATGTATATTGATTGATGTCACAGAGATAAATTCATGTTTTGATCATATTGTTTTTATTATCATATATAACATTTTTATAATCCTGGTAATGAAATTTCTTTTTGACTTGAGTGTAAAGATGGATAGATTATTGGTATGATCGTGACTATGAGTTCTCTTTGGCCAGTAGTGCAAAGATAAATTGTTGACTGGTATAACATGACCATTGAATTTATAATTGAATATCTTTAGCTTAAGTGCAAATGTGATTTGATCAACATGATTATAATTATTGTTTATATAAATTCTGAAATAATTATATATTTCTTTGTGATATTAATATCTTTGGCTTGTAGTGCAAAGATGACCGGTTGTTGAATATCTTTGGCATGTAGTGCAAAGACGAACGGTTGATGAATATCTTTGGGCCGTAGTGCAAAGATGAATTTATTAGTATGATTATGAACATGAACTATGATTTGGTATAACCATGATCTTTGTTGTTTCAGGTAAAGACATGTGATGAAAATTATCTTCGTCCTAGGTGCGAAGAGGAATTTAGAACCACGACTATGATTATGAGTTATTCACATGATTGTGGACATGAACTGTTGACTGATGTTACAGGGATAAAACATTGTTGGTGGACTTTTAACATAGAGAGATAATAGACTTTATGGTCTATTTGACTCTTCTAATGCATTGTTCGTTCCGCTGTAACTATGGTTGAAAAGTTTTATCATCTACCATATGTTCTAAATCTCTAATTTATTACTGACGAAGGCTATTAATAACTTAATTTTCTATAGTCATGATATTTTTTACTAGGTTAGTTGTGCTCACCCTTTTGTTTCACAATTCCTTTCAGGTAATAAGAGTGTAGTTGGGTTTGAAGCGGGATAATATGGTAATAGAATCGACGATCCTATAGTCATGTTGAGGTTTCCCCTAAAATAGTATGAAAATAATTTTATTGAGAATTTTAAATAAGTGTGTCGTATTTTATACGTTATTTAACCGTTGATTTTGGTGAACCGAATAGGGTGAGGTGAACCCAACTTTAGAAGGGTGTTTTGCCACTATCATACAAGATATGTAATGGCATATGACTTCGTGTTATCATAAGACAGAGTTGTGCACATCCACTTGCTGAGTATATCTACGAGCACTACCTATATAATCTTAGAGTTTAGTTGAAATATAATTCTTAATTGGAGACAATTGAGATAATTATATGTCAAGAGAAGACTCACCATTGGAAAAAACATGATAGTAATCTTCTCATTTTTCTTTGGGGTCTATTGCACCAATCAAGGATAATTCTCGAGTCATATGATATCTATTATAACTTAGATGCATGTCCTCTCATGTACGAAGGTTTTCTTGAATATTTTCTAAAGATTTTAATTTTTAAAACAATTATTGATTGTACCTTTATGTAAGGTATCAATGTGATGTGTTATCCAAGTAAAGGGATGAGAGTCACAGTTGGTATCTATTTGTATTAAAACTCACAGCATATGTGTTGTCGTATTTTGCACGACAATTGTGATAATGAAGTTTGTAGTTGTTTTCTGTACCATGTATTTGGCGACTCAGAATGGGTTATGTGGACCTATTTTAAGGGTGTCACAATTGGTATCAGAGCTTAGAGATATGGTTTCTGGCGGAGATCGGGGAATAGAACTAGGAGGGGAGAGACGAGTAAATCCTTCGCTAATGTGTGACTTACCTATGCTGAAATTTCTTACTTGATAAGTTGACAAATTGTGATATGTCAATTAACCTTTGTTTTGAAGCTGTATTATAGAATGAGTAATGTAGAAATCATGATGATAGGGAAGATGGAATCTAAAATGAAAGTAAGGTATTCTCAACTCTCTGAAATACCATGTACGTAAATTTCGGGGAAGAAATTTCATAAGGAGGGGAGATTGTAAGACCCCAAAATTTATGAAATAGAAGTATTTAAATTTTCTTATAATTATTATTCAGTAAATGGTTAAATTAATAAAAAGTTAAAGTTAAAGGTGATATATGTAAAATTTTCAAAATAAGCAAGTGGTTATAAAATATTCATTTTTTTCGAGGAATATTCGTTTGGTCGTGGAATATTCTTGCTGTCGGGGAATATTCGTACGATGGCGCAGCCATTTGTGGGCTCTATAACGGAATGAATGTCGGATATAAAAAGCGATAGAAATAATCTTTTTATAAAAATAACGGCATAGTTGTTATCGTTAACACTGTTGAAATACCCGGTGGTTAAAATATAGTAATACGCTGGCGTGGTTGCACGCGAAGACACCAGTATTATAATATTTTGAATTATTGATTCTTACGTAAGAAGGCACTACTCAATAATTGCTACAGTAATTACTGTTCAATATTTTATTTTATTGATTCAATAATTACTACCCTGATATTTTATATTATTGTTTGTCAATAATTGTCACTGCACAGTATTTCCCATTATCAGATCAATAATTAATATTATTTGAATAATATTATTAGATAGCATTATTAACAATGTATAAGAAAGTTCTGTCTAGGAAAGGAGTTTGGTCACCTAATTGCGCGCCAGTAAGGAGAAATCTTTATCGAAAAGCCCACTCTTTCCTGGGAACGACCTGGTTGTCATTATTGTGATTCTGTAATATTATTTGTGAATAATCAATTATTGATTTATATGATAAGGAAATATTTATTTTATGTGGATATAAATGAAGGAATTAATGCTAAGGTGTTTTATCAGTATTTTGTCAGAATGTAGGTATTAAAAATTATCCGTATGTGGATTTTGGTCATTTTTTATTTGGAATTTGAAAAAACTTTTTTCTACAAAGCTGTAGAGAATTAAATTCCCTATGCAATAGACATAAAATTCGTATTTTTCTGATAAAATGGCTATTTATTATGAATGATTGAAGTTTAGGAAATAAATATTTTTTATTAAAAACATGGGTGGGCCCCACTCTTGTCCTTTGTTAGTGAAATGTGCTGAAATTTATTTCAAAAGTGGTGGGCTTTGAATCTTCAAGGATGGAGTGCTGCAGAGAAAAAGAAAAGCCTCCGTTGGTTTTTTTGTTAACTTTGGTGTGCTAAGTATTTCCTATAAATATGGTGCTTAGTTATAGTTGAAAAACACACCAGAATCAGAAGTTTTCTCTCTCTATAGTATCGAGCGTATTTTTGTGAGTATTTAGATATTTTGAGAGTTGCTATTCAGTGCAAGTTTCCTTCAGTATTATATCCGATATTCCAGTCAGAAGTACTATTTTTTTGAGGTAAGGGATGATAATGGATGTTATTTTCTTCATAAATGATGTTATTTCTTTCAATATCATTATACCAAAATATTGGTATGAATTTTATTATGAAATTTTTTCTTTTTCATGTTGAGGTTACTATTCACGTATACAACACTATTCATGTATACGACACTATTCACGAATACGGTACTATTCACGAAGTATGATTTTTCTTATGAAATTATTACCTTTTGTGTCGAGGTTACTATTCACGTATACGACACTATTCACAGAAAAATTAAAATTTTCTTTTCTTTGTTCAAGTTGTCTATTGTGGTTACTATATTTGATTGTATCTATGTTTTGATCTTCGTTCTTGAATTTTGCTCCACGATTGATTATTATGGAGTATTTTGAACTTGGATAAACCAAAGTACGAATCCCTAATCTTTGTCCTTTAATCTCTCTGGATTCGTTTCTTTAAAATATTTTTCATCATCCTTAGTCCTAAGTAATGATATAAATGAATATCTTTGGCCTGTAGTGCAAAGATGAATGATTACCTGATGAATATCTTTGGCTCGTAGTGCAAAGATGGATAGGTGTTGAAATGAACACAACCAAATGATGATACGAATGAATATCTTTGGCCCGTAGTGCAAAGATGAATATTTGATTCAAGATGTATATTGATTGATGTCACAGAGATAAATCCATATTTTAATCATATTGTTTTTATTATCATATATAATATTTTTATAATCTTGGTGATGAAATTTCCATATTTTTATTTTTTGCTTTCAACTCCAACACATAATTCTAGAGTTTTGGATATTGTTCTTGTAATATCCGAGGATATTTCATGGCATATATTTGTAAATAAAATAGTATTTTATTATAAAATATTAATGAGTTGTGATTAAATATCATTATTATATATGATATGTGGTATCATTCAGATTGTGGAGTTATTTGAGAAATGGAGATAAGATTAACTTATATTAGTTAAATCAATAAATGAGTAAATGTAGTTAAATATTAAGTTGTTAAATAACTTAATTGTTAGAGTAATAATTAAATAAGAAATTATTTATTTACAAGTAATTTCTATTACGAAATGTTGTTAATGGCAATATATGTATAACATGCCAATTAAATGTAAATGTAAATTAAATTAAATATTTTATTAATGAGTATAAACATATTATATATGTTAAATATATTGTTCAACAACAATTTATGGGGAAAAGCAAGAGAATTTAGTTAGAAAGCTTAAATGAGCTATTTAAATAATTAATGGAATAGATATTAATTATTTAAATAATTGATTCGTTATATTATGAGTGTGTATTTTAATTATGAAATTTAATTTCATAATTAGTAAAATAATTTTATTATATATTTTATAAATGTATAATTATTTAATTTTGATTGAGTTACATGTAATGATAATACATAAATTAACTTATGTATGTGTGTGCCGGAATTAGAATATATAGAAAATTGTTAAATTCACATCACTTTTTGTTATTTCCATAATAAAAGTGTCGCTATAGATTCTATAGCGACGCTTTTCACCGTAGCTATACATCTATAACGACACTTTTGTTGTGGAAATAACAAAAAATGATGTGGATTTAACAATTTCCATATATATAGTACATACTAGATGTCTCCTGTGCCTCCGGCACTCTTTAGACGGACGAATTTATGACGACCCAAATAATTTATTAAATGAACGGAAAATTTAAAATTATTTATATTTTATTAGATAGATATTATGTACAAAGTAATATACATATAAGCATGCTCAGAAATAAGAGGTGTAGCCATGTTATGAGTCATATAAAACAAGCAGGAGCTGGCATCAAATTATGTGATCAATCCTACACTAAGCAGTCTAAAGTCTGATGAATAACAGAGATCAGGAAGCTTATAAGCTAAAAATCCATTTTCAGCTCTTCCTTTTCATCCGTTCCATACCTTGACTCTCTCTCTCTTAAATTTCTTAAACTTTCCTCCTACAATTGCCTAAATACAAGCATTAATCAAAATTGGGGCTGAAGACTCCACCAATTTCTCAAGGAATTGCGACTAATAACTGAAATTAAAGACGAATTGGGGTAAAGTGCAGCTCAAAGGAGGAATTTTTCAGTTATTACACCAAACAAAGGTTAGTCTTATGTTTTGGTTATTTTCATAGAAAGTGAGTAAATAGTATGTATAGTTGTCGATATGTTGCTCTGTGTTGGTTGTGGAATTGATGAGATGGGAGGTTGAATATGTTGTGCGGAGTAATAAGGCTGTAAAATTTTGGGCTGGAACATGCCTGAACCCCTATGGAATCTGAAACTTTAAGCTATGCCTTCAAGGTGTTTGAAAATTCACCTCAAAGAGGTTTAATGCCTAAAAATGGAGAATTAAGCAAAGCTTGGGGCTAGGTTACCTTTGTATATGTATTATGATGTAAACTATGTTGATTGAGTGAATCAAATCAGGTTCAAAACAAGTTTTAAAGAATTTCTAACATTTGAGTTTAAGTGAAAAACTGAGCTAACAGGGTACCTTTGAGTCCCTGTATCTATAACTTAAAGAATCCGAATTGGTTATGTTATAATTTTGTAAAATACCGTGAAGTACCATTTATAACATATTTAAATTTGAGAGCAATCGGATGTGTGGATTGCAAGATATGAAATTTCAAAGTAAGTAGGAAAATAGCAAAGTTGCTGGAAATCTGCAGAATCTGGGCTGACCAGCCACTTTTGAGCCCCTGTAAATTTGCTTTAAAAAGCTTGTTTTGGTCAAGTAGTATTTTAAAAAAATACTATGTAGTACCATCTTGATGCTGTAAAAATTTGGAGGTTAACGGACTTGTAGATTAAAAGATGGAAAATGGCAAAGTAGGCACGAGGCTAAGCGAAATCTGCAGATTTCTGGACTTTTTGACCCGTTGAATCTATGCCATAGAAAACTTGTTTTAATCAGGTAGTATTTTTATAAAATACTATGAAGTACCATCTAGAACATATTAAAAATTGGATTTGATCGAGCGTATGGATTTCAGGTTATGAAATCGCGAAGTGGGCAAGAAAATAAGGTTGAGCTGCCAATGCAAGGCAGCAACACCAGGCTGCCTATCCCAGCAGCACGCAACGCTGGTGCAGGCGCTTGGCGCTAGCTGCCAGGCAGCGTTTCGCCGTCCGTTTTCGATCCGATTTTGACGCTGAGCAAATAAATTCATAAAAATTAATAAAAATTTATATCATATGTATATTTAGTCTATAATATTATTAATAAATCCAATGTATTGAAATATTAAGCTTGGGAAAAGCAAGTTTAAAACGAAGTTCATGGATTATTGATACATTAAGCTATGTAATGATTCTAATTGCATTACATAAATAATACGAGGAATGTTAATGGAACAAATTAGCCATAACGGATATAGTTGACTAGAGTTTAAATTAAAGTTAGTGGAATATATATTCATTAACCTATATAACAACCTTATGCATGCTATATAGGTGCGATACGAGATAACATAGCTTCAAGAACGCAATATCAAGTTGACCCGGTAGCAATTTGCAATAAAGGCAAGTTTTTTCAGTTTTGTTTGTGTTAAGTGAACTTGATATTGCTTATGTGCACTTGTTATCGTATTATGATAGAATTTTGATGAGAATGTTGAAATATGTATTTTGGATTGCAATGCTATTGTGCAATTGTTGAAGTCAAATTATGACTAAAGCTAGCCGGATAGCCTAGCCCAGCTGTCCCAGTTTGACTGATAACTTGGATGGGGTACCTAATACCCTGATGATCTTTACCCAACCCTTGTCCTGGCTGATGACCCAAGGATATCATTTCTTGGGTAGCCGACATTACTTCGGCAGAAATCTTGGGTGTGAGGGGTGGCGTCCCAATAGCATGGTACTGAGTGTTGCTCACCTTCAAGGCATGAAAACTGACCGGTTCAACATCTGAATTGACGTTGATATATGGTATGTCGCTATGTTGAGGACATTCCGGTTTAGCGTTGACCGTGACTAGGCTGTTGTGCGATTGTTGTTGATAGTTATCAAGGCGCTAAGTCGAGGCAAGGCGACAGCCGGGAGCTTAAGCGCTTAGGCGACAAAGCGCTCGACTAGTCGTCCACAAGTCGTTAATAATGTAAATTTTATACATATAAAATTCTATATATTTAATATGTTCATTGTGACATTGCCAAAAACAAACATAATATAGAAATGAAAATAAAGTCATAAAAATTCAATATTCTTTAACTCAAAATTCTCATTTTTCATAATGAAAATATCACTCAAGCTATCAAACAAAATCATCAAAGATCAAATCATCATCATCTCTCCCAGCAATGGCATCATCACTCGAAACTGTAGTTACTCTTCGGCCATAATCAACATCAACATCAACATCCTCATCATCCAGAAGAAGACGAGAAGAAGAGAGGAAGTCGGAACTCAGAAGACGAGAAGAAGATGAAGAGAAGAAGGAAGCATACTGCATACCTGTAAGTCACTGAACTGAGTTGCCTCTCGCCGAAGCAAGTCAGAGATGGTAGGTACTTCTTCCCTCACTTCACTCGTCGAAGCTAGTCGAACAACTGAGATCTCCCTGTTTGGTCTCGTTTCTCCCTCTCCAATCTTCCGAATCGATCGATTTCCCTAACTTCAGAGTTCAGACTATTTAGTCGAACTTTAGGTTTTTTTTTTTAACCCAGTAAGAATCGGGTCGAACCAAGTCGACCGCTTAGCTATGTAGGCGTCCAAGTCGCCGCCACCCGTCGTCAAGTCGCAATTGACCTAAGTCGTCGCCGCCTCTTGAATCTGCACCCAAGTCGCCCCGACGCCTTGAAATTTTATACTGCTCGGACGACTAAGCGTGTCGCCTAGGCGACGACTTGATAAGCTTGTACGTGATATGATAAGCTTGATAATGCATGAAGTATAATTTGAATTCAATATGATGAAATTGAAAACTCGCATATAAAAATGCATATCATGAGACGTATGAAGCATATATAGTCACATTGCATAAGAATTATGATGCATGTATCAAATGCATAGCATGAAGAATATGATGCATGATTGAAATGAATAGTATGTATGAGCGTGATGCATAAAAACTGTTGTTAGGCTGTCGTGCTCAAACTTGCAATAATTTGCAGATTAAAGACGTGGTGTGATTCCCTCGTTACCATGATGATAAAGATTAGAGGCGCGTAAAAAGTAATGGTTTTAACTATTTTTTTTAGTTGAAGTTATATTAAGTTGTGGTGACAGTTTATGATATATCTCCATCTAAATTTATCTCAACCCGACTCCATTTAGGAAGAGGAGGAGCAACTGACAGATGCTCCATATGAACAAGGATGATTGTTAATTGTCTGTGAATGGGCAAATAAGGACCTATGTTCTTAATGTTATCATTAGTTATGATTTCCCTTAATCCCCTCTCTTCACACCAATGATGAAAGTTTAATGCTCCATAGAAACCCATTTCCGTAGCCATATCCCCCAAGTGGTTATAAGGTCTATTCTACAAAAGTCTACATATTCATGTACCCCACCTACATATCCCTCGTCTTTAAATTCCCCCAATAACACATTTTCACAGTAAATAAAGCCTTCAAACGATCAACATCTGCATGAAATGCAAGCACAAAAGAGTACAATTGTTTTTAAATAGATGATCAGAACACAACAAAAAGGGACCACACGGATAGACAACAAACAAACATTGTGCAGAAATAACAAAGCTTTATAAAAATTGAACAAAAGCAGAGGGTCCACCATTACCTATATTATATATGTATATGTGTGTGTGTATATATATATATATATATATATATATATATATATATAAAACAAAGAAGCATCATTTTTCACCATCAATTAATAATTGCAAGATTCCATCAACAAACAATAAACCAGACAAACATATATTTAAGTATATTACCCTAATATTGTGGCATGTCCTGGCCGACAGGTCTCAAACTCCATTTGTGAGACTCCATTTTCGAAATCAGAAGTGTATCTATACTCGATTGTTTTCAATCTTTGTAGAACCCTAGATTGCTTTTGAAACCCTCAATGTTGCTCCTCACTCCTTTTGAAGCTGCAAGTAAATGCGTAATCTTATTGAGATTATATATATGCGTATAAAATACAATATACGTATCCATCTGTATTCAATTCGTAGGATATAGCTAATTTGTAGACACATGTCTATCTACGGCAATAAAATTGGGTGCTCAGGCCAAAAGGAACACAATTGGAGTTTTTAAATAATTTGAGATATTGATTGAAGATTCCCAAACTTTGAGTATGAAATTGATTTTCATCCAAACTTGGGGGGACAATTTTGTCATTCGCCCTTTATTATTTTGTGATATTTCAAAACTCAAGGATGAGTTTTTTTCAAAGGCGGGGATAATGATGTGGTACTGAAGAGGAAAATTAAGAAATTTATTATTAATTTTGTATTGTTATTTAGAGATAAATATTGAACTATTAATGTAACTATTTTAGTAGGGCATTCTAGAAGATTTAATTATAGTAGTAGATTTTAATTAGGAGATTTTTTCCTTTTTAAATTAAGGTTTTTACTTAGTCTCAAAGTATTAGGTTCAGTGTTCTAAAAGTCGCCGGGGTCGGAGGCTCGCCGAGTCGACCAGGCCCTAGTCCTTTGATTTAGTCGTTGGCCGACTTAGTCGGGATCAAGTCGTCGACTAGTCGGTAAAGTCGGGGCAAATCGAAATAAATCGGACTGTTGCTGCTTCTTCTTCGACCGACGACGACTTCTTCTTCGACCGACGATCGCCATCATTGGTCGCTTCTCCGACGACGACGACGATCGGATCGGAATCGCCGCCGCTTCTTCTCCTTCTTCTTCACCGACGACGCCGATCGCTCTCAAGGTTGCTTCTCCAACGACAACTCAAGCTTTTCTTCATCATCTTCGATCGATCAGTAGTTCTTTTTTCCACTCGCCTCTCTCTCTCGCTTTCTATTATTTTTTTTGTAAATAGTTTACAATCTACTGAATACTGATATAAGGCTTATAAGGTATAAGCAGTTTGTCGGCAAACTGGCCAAAGTGGGCAAAATTATTAATTTTTTAATTTTTTTTGTTTTAGTTAATTAGTTCCTTAGTGGGCATTAAAGAAAAGGTTGGATAAATTAAATTAGTTAATTTTTTTAGTTAATTGTAATATTTCATTTTAAATTTTAAATTTTTTCAACTTCAGTTATAAATTAAATTATTAAAATCTGACTGTGGTGTTTGAAAATTCGACTAGCCGATTAATCCCCTAGTCGCTAGTCGGTAGCCAACCGACATGGGACCGACTAGCGACTTTTAGAACACTGATTAGGTTTTCTATTTAAGCATTGTAATAGTTCTATTATATAGTATGCATGTTCTAAATTTGCTTTTTGCATTTTCATGTTGCTTGGGGTTTTTGAACTCTATATTTGGTGCGTTTGGGAAGGGGTAGGTTTGCCCCTCTTTGGTGGAGGATTTGCTACTTACTCACTTTAGAGGCTTTGCAAGAAAGGACACAATATGTTTTGAAAGTGTTCAACTTTTCTATTGTTTGGGAAATTTGGAATGAGCGGTAAGCCTAGGTATTTTATGAACAACTATATTTCTTTTGTTTTACTGCTGGTCTTTAGGTTTTTGTGTTTAAGATATTTGTAGAGATTGGAGAGATGCTATTTTTGGAGCACTCTCTCTTTATTTCCACTTATTAAACAATGATGGTGGACTCCTTGTCCCCCTGCTGCTTGTAATCTCTCCCTTTTCAAATATCTTTTCTATCTAAAAATATCTCGTCTATGTTATTTCCTACTTCCCACTCCGACCACCAGCAAACAACCCCCCCAAAAAAAAGAAAAGAAAAAAGAATAGTTAATTTATAGGAAGAGATTATGGTTAACAGAGGATTCCTGGGATTATTGTTGTTTGGCGATCTGATATAAATATAATCAACATAACTTCAAATTCCTTCCTCATTTTCATAGTTTGTGGTGCCAATTTTTTTCCAACGTCATTATTTCTTTAAAAACAGGTCAATCTTATGTCTTTTTGCTGGTTTATTAACTATTTAATTTTTTTTTTTATTTACTGGGAAGTTGATGGGAATCACAAGTCGAGACTTTAACAAAGAAATGTTGAAGCAAAGAAACGTCAAACAAACTAAAACAAAAGAACTTCAAAAGGCTACACGTGAAACTGTTTCTATATGTTCTTCTATAAAAGAAGAAATCTTTTTTATAAAAGATGACATTCTATAAAAGATGGCCTTATTGACTTTCTGGCACATATTCGAGCAGAGAAAGAGCAAGAGATCGAAAAAGAGGATGTTCACAATTATGGGCTACAGACAGTTATAACATGTTCATGGAATTCTTAAAGTTTCAAAAGTTGAACTAGAGATTATATGTGACCCACAAATTGAGGACGACATTGAAATTACTTTTAAGTTGTTTGTCAACGAAGAAAAGACAGTTTGCGAAGTTGATCTAGTCCAAGTTGATAATGTTGGGCTCGTTATTTCAAAAAATTACTTTTCAACACCTATGAATACAAAAGTGATGCTTTCATCAATTCTCTTCCCGAAATTGTTTGAGCCTTATCATGTGAAGATGGTGTCAAAGGTGTTCCAAAATGCTCTTTCGGTGCAAAGAAGTTCATGGATTATTCTCTCATGTTATAAAACTCGAGGTTGAGTTTTGGAGATAAGGATCACAAGTCAAGACTTTCAAAGAATTCTTGTATTTTGGAGTTTTTATTATGTTTAATGTAAGACTAATTGATGTAATTTATTTATTAGTGGGGATTTAGGACATTAATTAGTGATTAGGATTATTAATAAGGGTATTTTAGTTGTTTAGTACTTTTATTATTCCCCAAGTAATATTAAGGTTTTGAGTCTTTTTAAATAGTGTAATCCCCACAAGTTCTTTAGATTATAGACTATTGATATTGAAGTTGATTATTATTATACATATTGTAGAGGTATTTTATCCATATTAGCATTGATTCGTGGAGTTGATACACTTGAGAGCCCATAGTGATTTAAATATGGAGTTTAAATCCTAATTTATTTTCCATTAATTCTTTACCTTAAATTGAGAATGATGAGGATCACAAGTCAAGACTTTAACAAAGAATTCTTATTATTTAGAGTTTTTATTATGTTTAATGTAAGAGTAATTGATGTAATTATTTATTTGTGGGGATTTAGAACATTAATTAGGAATTAGGAATTATTAATAAGGGTATTTTAATCGTTTAGTACTTTTATTATTCCATTAGGGTTTTGAGTCTCTAAATAGTGATGTAATCCACACAATTTTTTGACTATAGACTATTAATCATTCATACGTAGAGATATTTTATTCATTTTTAGTGTTATTCGTCCTAGAGATTTAAATGTGGAGTTTAAATGCTAATTTATTTTCCATTAATTATTTATCTTAAATCCGTCCTACATCAGAAGTACTTCAATTCTTAGCATTGTTGTCCTCTCAAACTTCTTCCAGGCTGTTAAAATCATGTATGAGTTTGGACTTCGAATGTGCTTGTGTTGGATACATTGCTGTCAAAATGTTGTGCAACTAGTGTTGAAGCCATTGCTTTTTTGTGCTTCAGTTTTAGGGATCCTTAAGGTGTGGAGACTGGAGAATTGACTTGTTTTTGCAAGTTCAAAGTTCAATCTTGTAGAATTTTCGGTAATTGACCTTGTATATGTTTTGCATAGGCTTATTTCACCTCTTAAAAAAACCAAGATTATGACTTTGTAATCTGCTCTTTTGCTGCTTGCACAGACTTGAAGAATATGATAATGCTTGTCCTTTCCAGAATGAGCAGAGTACATTGCCTGACAACTCAATTTGATTTGTACCAAGTTTAGATTCCATTCTGGCATTTAGAGGGGGCTGGAAAAATGATGTTCCGAGGCCACTATCTAATGTACAGAACTTATCTTTTAACTAATTTTGGAATTTGGTGACAACATCTACATCTATTGACGTGATTTCTCTCTCTCTCTCTCCCTCCCCTCTTTTCTTTCTCTCTCTAGGTGTGCAGGAAGGCATTTCATAAAGATGTCCTGCGTTGGTCATGTAAGAAGCTACTTGCAGGTGTGTACTTCATTTATTTTGCTTTCCTTTTCAAATGGAACCCTGCAATTATGTGATACTGATTTATAACTTGTGATTGTTACTTATCCTCAGAAAGATCGATTTTTCTATCGATAGCTAAGCTTTGGAGTTACTGAATAACAATGCATATTTGACGTTCTGAATAAACATGTTGGTCTCTAAAGTCTAATCCTTCTTGAAGAATATTTTGAAATTTGAATTATTGGAAAATTCTGGAAATTGGAATAATCTGGAGGTAAGAATAATTCTTGTTTCGGAAATTACAGCTGAAAGGAGTTTTGGAGATCTGGAATTTTTTTTGGAACATATTTGGAGTATTGGTACAGCAGAAGAAAGATTTCCACAAATGTATTGAAAGAGATTTCTTCTAACATCTTGGAATATTTAAGATTGTTGAGAGGTTACATCAGCTAACATAATCAGAATCTGTTTTTCTGCGTAGTAGGTCAAGTACTTACATGCGTCTTCATCATCATTTATACAATTGTAGTGGATAGTTAGAGTTATATGTTTTCTGCAACGACCCGGGTCAAATCTCGAATCTGAATTAAATCAAGTCATACAAGACTCAACGTGTTGGCCCAACAGTATCTTCTTGGGTGACCTTTAGCCCACCATAGACCTACCCAAAGGACATGACTGAAAATATTATTGGTAGTAGTTTGATAACTTATATACATATCAAATTAATTCGCATGTTTCGATGTTTCTTGGGTGTTTTAATCTCTTCCACTTAAATACTTGACGTCCTCGTAAGGCCCAACACATTTCTACATAGTCTAGAATCTTTGTTTCTCTAGCTATTGTGTGAATAATAGTGGCATTTGTTTTTTCACCATGATACATCCTCTGCCATTATGGGATAAAGATAATACTAGTTGCCTTCATATTACTGGGAAAAGATACCCAAGTTTTTTAAAGAGTCTTATGATAATATATGTAATGAGCCCTACCAAAGGTCAATCCATTGTCCCAATTGTATTGGGTCTATTAGTCCACCGTAGGCTCATCCAAAAGGTCATGACTGAAAGTGTTATTGGTAATAACTTTGTGCTTTATATACATATCAAATTAAGCCTCATGCGCCGATAGAGTACTAGGGTGTTACATTCCCCCCACCCCACCCCACCCCACCCCACCCCACCCCACCACGAAACGTTTAAATATCCTTTCATATCTTAATATTAACTTAAAAAATTGGTAGGAGAAGATTCTTAGGTCAAGGATTTTCATTTTTATTTCATGTGGATGCTTTTAACCTAGCAAAAAGTATGTTATATTTTAATAAATATTCCATGTTTCTGAAATAAGATTACTTTTTAAAAGTGAATTTGAAACACTTTTCAAATTCAAAATTCATAAGAATCTAGTTAATTTTTGTCAATGCAATTATGAATATTATAACATATCTAAAAGTACTACGAATGTATTGTTTTCAAAACATATATGACTCATGTCAATTTTGAATTTGAAAATGTCAAAAATTGACTATTAAAAACTGAATATTGATATTATATTTAGAACGGAGGAAGTATATTATTACTTTATGTGATATAATGCTCTTTAGGAAATTTACTTTACTTCCTATTTCTTAAAACTTTGTGAGTGTTATTTTTCCGTTTTCCCCGCTTGTTATGGGTGGGTGGACTCTTGACTCGTCCCCCCTTTGCTTGTATTTTCTTTATTCTTCTAAGAAAATATCTTTTTTTAGGGGAAAAAAATTACAGTAGGATTCAGGTAGTTGCCCAATGAGTAGACTTATTTGTTGTTGATTTTTATATGTTAATGTATTTCATTATGACCCATGAAGCTTGATATTCTGTATTTAAGATTCTTCAGTCCCTTCTGCTGTTCATGAATTGGATAGCTGTACTATATCCAGCACAACATAGCGTTTTTGCCTTCATATTTTGGAGAAGTTCAATTTACAGCATATATGTGACTTCCAAAGTTTCATGCATTTAAGTACTTCTATTTTCAGTATGATCATGGTCATGGTTATAATCTTAAGAGCTGGTTCCATCAAAAATATTAAATGTGCTCTGAAATATGGTGATTAGTGAAATGTATAACTTAGGAGCTATTGACAGAAACAAAATTCTTAAAGTTGGGGAAAGCATGTAATCTGCCCTTTATTAATTTTATGCATTATTTTCATTATGTTTAAGAACATTTTAATAATCCCAGATGCCAAAAATCAAAGCTCTGCTAGAATGCGCAGTTCCTAAGGTGCCTTTCAATTCAGATCCTCCACACTTCCTCGTAGGTATATTTTTGCTTCCAAATGCACTGGTACTTTTTCTGCTCCTTCATTTTGTATGGTATTATTAGTGCTCTAGTATCCAAAAGTAGTGGTGGTCACTGGCGGAATCCTATTCATGCTGGATGCAGTATACGCTTTTCAGTGCAACAAATAAAATTGACCATCTACTTTTGAAATGGTCTAAAGTTGTAAGGTTTTGGAAACATCTTTAAAGTTATTTCTGATGAAGCGGATGGTTTTAGAAGTGGATCATGGAGTTCAAGTACCAAACAATCCTAGGACCTGGGTCTTACTCTTTGGTTAAATCTAAACGAAGGGGAGGGACATACAGTAGATAGGTTCTTAACTAAAGGAATTATTGACTGTACAACATCTGTCATTAAAGGGCGATAATCAGCTTCTGTTTGCACGCACATGGCTGCAATAGCAGCTATCTGTATTTAACCAATGGAGCTGTAATTAGAATTACATAGTTTGGATCTTTTAGTTGACAATGATAATAATGATCAAACTTCAAACTGACCTGAATTAGATCCTTTCGGGAATACTGGCCTTGTAGAGCTGGATCAACCATTTCTTCTACTTTTTCTCTGCTAGTTAACCTTGGAAGAGCCTAGCATTATAGAACAAACAACAGTTTTAGGTAGGGCAGTAAATGGTAACCGAAAAATTTGTATTCGTCCGCATCCGTATTTGAAAAAAAATTCGGATATTATTCAGATTCCTCGGATATATCCGTATTTGGTATTCGTTCGAAAAAAAAAAATAGATATATCCGTATTCGGTTTAAAGGTATCCACAAATAAACGGATACGAATATGGATATAGGTGTATTCGTATTCGTTTAACATCCGACCATAAATATATCCGGCAATCAGAATATCCGGATTCGGATCCGTATCCGAAATTCATATCAAAATAACATATATATATATATATATATATATATATATATATATATATATATATATAAAAAAATAATTTTTAAAGTGGCATTCCTTATATAATAATTAGTTTTCACTATCATACTAAAATTATTTTAAAATATATCATTTCACTTCTAAAATGTAGGAAATAACACTTTTATTCTAATATTAATAAACTAAAATAAATTGATTTAAGTATAGTTAATAGATTTTTACTATTATAAAGTTAAAATATCTAAAATGTATCATTTACCAAGAAAATTATATACTAGAAGAACAAAACTATAGTTATTAACTTGTTATAAGTTTTTACTTTCAAAATTACTTGCAATGTTAGGAGGCGGAATAATGAACAATATAATTTATTGTTAAAATGTGTTAAGTCCGAATTAATTTTAGAATTAATCTAGAAGGGGGTTGAATAATTAATTCACGTTTATGAATTTTCAGGTGGAGGGGAGAATTTATCATTTTCATCTACCTAATTATTTAAAAATTTAAAAATTAGAAGTCCAAATATTTAAAGTAAGCCCAAAGTAAATTTTGGATCAAGTTGGATTAACTAGTTGTCAGTTGTCACATATACATTATAACTCGCACTCTCCATAAATATAATGAAATAAAATAAACTTTTTATAGATATGTAAATTGTAATCTATGTATTGAGGATAAATTATAAATAAAAGTTTCCATAAACATATTATTAAGGTTCTAATCAAGTATTTGAGAAAAAAATAATTAAATATTCATTGTAAACTTTTGAATCTAATTATAAATTATAAATTATAAATATTCATACACTACAATATTACTCCACACACATAAAATTGACATCTAAATATTAATAAGTAGAACATTTATTTTGAAATTTAGGATTTCAAAAATGATGAAAACTTATTTGAATTCCAATTTAGAACATTGATTATTGTATTTAAATATTTATTAAAATAAATAAATTAACATTCATTTATTAATAAACTATATTTTAAACTCATTATTTTTTATTTTACTTATAGTTAGGGTCAGAAATGGTAATCGGAAAATTCAGATTCATCCATCTCCGTATTCGGAAAAAAAAGCAGATATATTCGTGTTTCGAAAAAAATCGGATATTATCCGTATTTGGTTTAAAGGTATTCGCAAGTAAACGGATACGGGTAATACTGTATCCGAATCTGTATATATCCGTTTACACCCCTAGTTTTAGGGATTTCATAATTCGGAAAATTGTGCAAGAACATATAGCATTATCATTTATCGAGAGAATTTGCAAAAGTCAATCGTAGTGCCAGCATATCTAACACATTGGTAGTGTTCCCTTTTTACCCTTTTTAATAAATGATTTTATGCATCGAATAAAAATAAACTAAGACATTGTGGAAGAGATTTAATCACAAACTGTTAGAGTAAAACCTAAGGCACATCAAACTGTGCAGTTCAACTCTTTTTATGGTTATTAATTATCAAATTGGGTTTTATACTATGTTCCTAACTGATAATGAACTGTGATATATTGATGTTTTTGCTGCTGCTAAGATACTGATCAATGTCAAGCCTATATCCAAACCAGTTTAAATGTGTCTGGAAAGTAGATGATATCATTTATTCTGATAGAATCTGGTCATGAAGGATGGGATTCTATTTTTAAACTTATCATGGGCTTATTATTAAATCACCATTCACCAACATTCACAACAAGTCTGAAAAAATATTCATGTGTCCTAATTTTTGTCACATAATTCAGACTTGTGAAAATTTCATTTTACAATAACAAGGAAAATTGTTCTAGACATGGTGAGCCCTCCATATATAACTTCTGCACAAATAAAATTTCACCTACTTTCATATTAACTCATAAAAAATATAAACAATCATAAATCAGAATTTTGAGGATTTTGAGGCAATAGTACTTTAATAATAACAGGGAAAACGGTATAGACATTAATAGAGTTGATTTGAGAGCCACCTCCACTTAAATTTTGAAACCTAACTTAACACTAATTAATTCTAAAATTAAATAAAATGACATGTGTCAAAAATTTAAGTGGGAGGACATATGGGGACAAGGGAATTTGGATCAATAAGGATCAATTGCTACTCTAATGAAACTATATTTAACTTTGACCCTTTTCTAAATGCAAAATATTGCCTCCTGTGGAATAGTTTTTAATAGTTCATGTGGATGTCTGTGCACGCGTGACTGGCTTTTATTCTGCAATCTTTCTTGACTAAAAGCTTTAGTTGTCTTTAAGACTTCAACTCACACCAGAAAATTGAAGGTACAATTTTTTCACTATTAATGGGGAGACAACGTTATATGAAATTTATAGTTTTCCAAATTTATAAAGAAATCTTGCTTGCAGATAGTTGTGGAGGAAGTAGGCCAGAAATTTGTCAAACTACTATTAAAGATTTTTGGGTTGGGAATTTTTAACTAAAAGGTGTGTTTGGTTTTGCGAATCAACTCGTTTTGTGCATTGATTGCCATGTGGGGTGTTAGATTTTTTCTTTCCTTCCTTCCTCTGCTATGGTGGTGGATATCTTATGAAGGATGAATATATAATACTGGTGCAAAAGATACAGTCTGGTGCCAAGTCATTTCATAAATATTGAGAAAGATATATTCTCGAAATTCTAAACTGAAGAGCTTCTATAGTATGATATAAACTTTGACAGTTAATATGATTAATGCGATACTGACCCAAGAAACAAGAACATGTTCTCCAGGAGGCCGCTTGTTATCAACTGGTACACGGCCTGTTAAGAGCTCTAGCAGAACCACACCATAGCTGTATACATCTGATTTTGTTGTCAGCTTACCTGTTGAAGCATACCTGCATTTTGAATTTTCATTCCATTATCATTAGTAGTTCAATTTGAGAACCTTGTTTGCCTTACATAACTAAGGATCTGTTTGGATTACCCCTAAACTAATAGGCTAATAGCTGTGGATATTTATATAGGATGCGAGTAGTGTGAAAGAATGTGTTCTTTGGGCTAAAACTTTAATTGCTTTTCCCAAACAGCCTTTAAGGACGAGAAAATGACACTTCGTGATGGGGACTTTTAGCCTGCTGCAGTTTTGCATGATTTTGTGAAGATACAGATTTATTGCTTATGGTTATGAAAAGAGATGTGTAACAGATATTGAAATACTAACTCTGGTGCCAAATATCCAGTGGTCCCCAACACCCGTGTTGAAATCTGACCGTTGATCTTGTCTGAGCCTATCTTAGCCAACCCGAAATCTGACACCTTAGCTCTAAAATTTTGATCCAAGAGAATGTTACTGCACTTGAAATCACGGTGAATTATGGATGGTGTTGTGTGTTCATGCAGGAACTCAAGAGCTCTGGCGCAGTCGAGTGCTATTCTTAATCGGGTACCCCAACTTAATGGCTGAGCTCGATTGTGAGGAGTATGGAGGTGGTGTTGCAGAGTACCATTGGGCATGAATTCAAATATTAAGAGTCGGTGGTGTTGATCTGCACAGTAGCCAAGAAGTTCCATCAAGTATGGAGAGCGCAAGCGGCTGAGTAAATCCACCTGCCAACAAGATTAAAAGAGAACAAAAGAGAAGGAAGTAAGGATTATTTCTTTTTGTCATTTTGTTGCATAGCCATGTGCATTATTGAATAGGATTATTAATGCAAGGACATGAGAATGCAGAGCAGATAATGGAGTGCATAAGGGTGAGACAGAATGAGCTTAATTTAATTACATTCCTGACAGTTAAAAATTTTGTGCATCTCAACACACGCACGCAGACCCATAGATCTAAGTCAACACCAAGCAGAATACTTTTTTAATAATTAATTGAGATCAGATTTCAGGACATAGGACAGACTAGAACTTTGCATCTGCATCCTGCATTATTTATTTAGTCCTCTCTCTCTCTCTCTCTCTCATATTGCAGTCTGCACTATAGGGTTACCAGGAAACTCTTATTTCCCTATGTTTTGCATATTGGGTATTATTGTTCCGAATAGTGATACAAGAGCTAAATGCCTTGTGCATTCTATCATATGTAGTGTGTCTCGTACCCAATTTCATTCTGTGTACCCAGTCAATAAGGTTTCTTGGTAACCAGAGTCTGCCACACAATTTAGTGAGAAATAAAGAAATTTAAACTTAAATTTATAATCTGTATCTAACTGAAACATTTATCACAAGTTGATGCACTGTTCTGTCTAGAAACGAGGGACAGATTTGAGGACAGAACAAACTGAAACAAAAACATGAATGAATTTACTAACCTCCAGCCGGAAAGCTCGCTCCCCCTGCTTTCCTTCCCTGTGCAGCATCTTTACTGCTGCCACAGTCCCATCGCTCAGTACTCCTTTATAAACCACCCCAAATCCTCCGTTCCCAATTACATTAGTTTCGTTAAATTTCTGTGTCGCCACTTCAAGGTCCTTGTATGTGAATACTTGTACTCCTTTAAGTTTTGTTGCTGGTAATCTGCTTGAAGTTGCTCCATACATACACCCTCCTTTCACATCTGCTACATTTTCATAGACATATCAATATCTGCAAACTATAAACGCACGCTATATATTATATGAATCCGAATTACCTGGGCTGGAAAAGGTTGGGCTTCTATGAGCAACGAGCATGCAATTCCCGTGCTCAGGGCTACTATTCATACTACTTCCATTGCTTTTTGCAGGTTTCATGCAACGAAGCATTACTATTATTAGCAATATCGCGAGGAGCAAAATGATTATTATGACCGGTACGACAATTAGAAGAATGGAAGTGGAAGGGAGAATATCATGGTGGCGATGAAGCAACTGCGAATGATGGCGGGTGCGGTTTTTTACTGCAAGAATTGGTGGGCTTGCAGCAGCCGCCGCTGTGGTGTTAGTTTCCATGGGCACAAAAATCAAGAAACTGCAAAAAAAAGGCAGAAAAAAGAGGAAGATATAGGAAAATAGATGGGGAGAGTTTTTGTTAATGAGTGAGATGAAATATGAGTAGTGAAGGTTGTGTTTGCCTTATTAGGAGGGGTCACATTGGCTGTATAGCCACATGATTCTTTTTCTGCGTCTCGTGAATAATAGAGGGTCATCTGTACTTCTTGTTTCCGTCTCTTCTTTTGTATTTTGTATTTTATGTAGGATTAGTCTCTGTCTTTGTATATGATAAAATTGGAGGCTTCTGAATTTTGATTCCTATTGTACAATTGAAGCTTCCATACTGCAGATGGCTGAACAAAAACATTGTATTTGTATATAAAATGTATGGGTTTTTTAGGTGATATGGTATTTTTATATAGAATGTATAATGACTATTATACCCTTATTTTAATTTGTCCTTTCTTTCCCTTCATTCCCATTACTTGTTTATAGACATTTCATCAACTATTTCTATGCAAAGCTTTAAGGCGATCAGCCGTTTATTATTGTTCTTCCAAAGTTTCATTTTTACGTCATTTTGAGCAAAAAGAATGTAAAATTTAAATTGTAATGCGCATTAAAAGAATAGAAAAACTCAAGTTTTCTTTTATATTTTTTCAGCTTTTAATAGAAAAGAATAGAAAATTTAAAATTGGTAATGAGTTGTAATTTAAAATTTATTATATTAAAAGTTGAGGATAATATGAATTATAAAATATTACTTATTCCAATTTGTTTTCCGTCGTCGTCATTAATTTTTTTGTAAAACTTTGATGAGAGAAAAATAAAGTTTTCTATCCATTTCTTTTCTTTTCGTTTATTAAAAAACTCGTAAAATGAAATTGGAAAAAAACTAAATTTTCCGATCCATTTAAACTCAAAAACAGGGTAAAATTGGGTTAAAAATTTACTTACTGGAATATGTTGAAAGTCTTGGACTTGCACGTTAATGGGTGAAATTACTAATATAGCTATCCTTTCAATATAATGTGTTCATTGGGCTAGTATGAGTAATATACACATACGGAAGATATAATGAAATTACACTCGTATAATTGAAGGAGAAATTGTATGAAATCTATTAAATTGATTTGGCATTATTTTTTTCAATTCACAATGGTATATATGCATCTATTTCTTTGTAATTTATTGCTTAATAAATAGTGTCTTTCTTTCATATCTATGAAGGTTTCATAATTAAATTTCTAATTTTATGATTTACAGGCTGTTTCTTTCATTTTCAATAACAAATAGGAAGATTTATGATGGTATTACCATTCAATTCCATTCCTTAATCTTCTTTGTCAAATTCCAAGCTTGATATGAATATGAATGGTGTCTCAAATCTCAGTCTGCAAGGAGAAATGTTAGAAAATGTTAAGAAAGTGTACAAAAATGTCAATAATGTGAGAAATTTAGTTTCATATAACAAAGTAGACTATAAGGGCATTTTGGACATTTTATTGTTGCCATTTGACCAAAACTTGATGGGTCTCTACTCTTTTTGAGAGTGTGAGTCTCTACTAGCTTTTTGAAAAACTAACAGAGAGATTTACTTTTAAAATTAACGCAGTGATGTATCATCAAATGAACTTTATCCTACTTTATTTTGTTACAAGTTGCAATATAACTCTTCGTACTATACAACTGTAATTATTTATTGCATGTGTTATTTTTAGGAGAGCAGATTTATTTTTAAAATGATATTGTTATATATAATCATAAATTTATATTAATATTAAATAACGACGTATATAAATATATAGAATAATAGATATAAAAAAATATTTACGTATTATTAATTTCAATTTGGTCCAATTCACATCCCACAAAAAAATTAATTAAAGCAAGAAAGTAATAAATCTGCATCAACTGACCAAAGGGCAAATTGGGTTTAAATATTGTGATTGGACATGTGAATACTAGAGGATTCATATCCGGGAGTGGATATCATGAAATTAACTTTGATTAATTGACTAATATAATATCGACACGTATACAGGAGACAATATCTCTATGTGTGTCAACACTGTATTGATCAATTGACCAACTTAATACACCATCCGTTTCTAAAAGATTGTCGTTTTAGAAGAAACAAATTGTTCCAATATGTTTATTTATTTATTTTCCTATATTATCCCTACCTTCTCTCATTGTCCCAAGAAATTCTCTCCCTTGTATTAATAGTTTTCAATTTCCCATAAAGGGGTAGTGATGGAATTTCAAACAAATTTACTTAGTACATGATACTTTTTTAATCCATGTACAAAAATCTTAAACGACAATATTTTAGGAACGGAGGTAGTACTCCCTCTGTTCCTAAAAGATTGTCGTTTTAGAAGAAAAATTTTATTCCAAAAAGTTTGTCGTTTACAACTTTCAAGGAGAATAAAATATTTACTTTCCTATATTACCTCTACCTTTTCTCATTGTCCCAAAAAATTCTCTCTCTTGTATTAATAGTTTTCAATTTCCTATAAAAGAATAGTGATGAAATTTCAAATAAATTTTACTTGGTAAATGATATTTTCTTAATTTATGTGCAAAAATCTTAAACGATAATATTTTAAAAACGACGGTAGTATTAAATTAACTTTATGTAACGAGATCCATATTTATTGCTCTTGAAAGTCAATTGGTTGCCCTTGATTTCAAGGGAAGTAGAGTATGTCCAAAAGAAAAGGAGACTTGGAGAGGTCCTGATAATAAAAGGATAGGAGTTTTTGCTGCAAAGTCTTGGCCGATATTCCCTTCTAGATTGTGGCCCTTTATATTATTCACCTCCCTTTTGGTTGGAAATGATAAAATTATATTGTGACATTATTTTATGGAATTGATATTTTTATACTCCTTCCGTTCTATATCTATAGTTATAGGCTGATTTTTCATTTTGAGATGTCCCAATATATAGGCTACTAACTATTTATAAAATTTAGTTGGTTCATTGTTTAACTTTTATGCCCTTATAATAAATATTCAACCATTACTTTTTTTTTGAATAAACAACATTCAATGTCATTATTTTTATCACCACATTTAATGTTATTGTATTCTCTTTGGTTAAAGTTTATGGATTTTAATGGTCAGTACACGTCAATCAATTAAATTGAGAGTTCTAGTGTGATAAGTAAGGAGTAATTAACTTATTCATTAATTCCATATTAAGGGGTATATGTAGAAAATTTATGTTAAAAATTGCCACTTAAATGATTTTCTTAAACTATGTGCCAAAAGAAACCAGCCTATAACTATGGGACGAAGGGAGTATGTATTTTCAATTTTTTCACATGGTCTTCTCTCACATGAATATGCAATGAATTCCACTTTCATGTGAAAAGAAATAATGTGAAAATATAAAAAAAAAACATGCGAAAATATCAGTTCCTATTATTTTAGTATGTTTTCTTTAGTAATGAAGTTTAGTCTTTAAAATTTAATGTCAAGCAAAAATAATTCA
The DNA here is from genome assembly GCA_020205615.1 of Panax quinquefolius. NCBI lineage: Eukaryota > Viridiplantae > Streptophyta > Magnoliopsida > Apiales > Araliaceae > Panax > Panax quinquefolius. The sequence continues at coordinate 16,973,320 of CM035166.1, read as the reverse complement.
ATAAAAATTATGCATAAATTTTACAAAATGTTTTTTTAAAGCCTCATTTTTTGGGAATCAATATTGCAATATTAAAAACCAATCAACCCTCGCATAGAGGAAGAAGAGATAAACTCGTAAACAAGACTCACATATGCATATTTGTCTACCGATGTTTGGAGTATTTGGTGCGTTTGAAGGTTCTAAACGCACCAAAAGCAATTGAAAATTTTGTTAACATTAAATAATTTACTAAACAACAATCATAAGATCGACTTACCAAATATTAATTTCTTAACATTAATTATTAAACAATTTTATTACTGTTGGAATTGAGTTTGATAAAATATATATTTATGTGTTTAAATCTATTAAAAATTGAATGAGAAAATTAACGGGCCGGGTCGGAGTCGTGCTCGTGGGTCGTGGGCGGTTGACGCGTCTTAACGGTAATAAACTGCCTAATTATTCTATAAATATTACATGTGGGCGCTCATTATGAAGACAATTGATTTTCCCGTTCCTTCCCTTCTGAAAAATCTCGTTCCTTCCCTTCTGCGAAAATCTCGTATCTGCAGTATAGAATCCCGTTCTGTTCTGTTCCTTCCCGTTTCCGTTTCTGGCAGACTCCCGTTCTGCAATAATTCCGTTCTCGTTCTACACTGCAAAATCCCGTTCTGCACTGCAAAATCCCGTTTTCTGCAGTAAAATTGTGCAGTAAGTTTTCTTCTATTTTCTTCATGCATCATTATTATTAATAGTAAAGTTCGAGTACATAACATAGAATTTGCGTTCAACGAATTCTTAATTTTGTAGTGCTACTAATTAAGAATTGAAATCCGTTTTATCTTGGGAAGCAATTATTCAATTAATCCTTAGCACCTGTGAGAGAATAAATTTATTTTAAGGAGACTTTGTGAATTCAAAGGACTCGGATTTGTTTATTAATATTTTCTGTGTTATATATATTTATAAAAAATTATGTTATGTTTTATATATATATATATATATATTAAATAATACTATATATTACAGAGATAACAATTACAACTTACATAATATAGTTGGAGAATAAAATAATTTTTCACTAAGATTATCTTAATTAACTTGAATTTGTTAATATCATTAAATATAAGTATAATCATATTTTATTCAAGTAAATTTTATTACTACTTGGGTAATATAATTTTTTAATGAAACTCTATTAGTTGTGAGGATCATCTTAAATAATACTAAATTGTTACTATTATTAAAATATATAACTATACATATTATATATTGACCAACCAAATGATCAAATTATTAAAATAAAAAAATAAGACCTCGTGCTTTGTACAGGTGTGTACATGTTAGAATACTATATAATTACAAAATTATAATAATTGTATTAATTAAAATTAAATATATTTATATTAATTTGAAATTTAATATATCATTATTTAATCTTAAAAATTAAATTATATTCTTAATTTTAGAACGAAAAGAGTAGTGTAAACTGACAGTGTATAAGAAATCAATTCTATATAAAAAGAATAGGAATATCATCCATATAAACAACATAGATAGATAGATATAATTATATAAAGATAAAATAAGAGTAACATGCGTAGTCCTACCCAGAGCACAAAATCCAAAGCACCACCACAATTTAGTTAAAAGAACTAGCAAATATCTACGAAACTCTTGTCCCCAATTCTCCTATCTCCTTGTGTCCCTTCATTTATATTTTGACATATATCTTTTATTTAATTTTAGAATTAATTGATGTTAAGTAGTTAGACATGTGAAAAATATAAATAAGAGTATTAACCTCATGAGGGACAGATGATCCACTCTCATAAAGAGCTACATCAATATATATGTTTATTAATCAAGTTATCTAAAAGTATAATCTATTATACCATGCCTAGGACTTAAATATCATGGTAAGTAACTAATTTATACTAAAAGTTTATACTATTAGAGACAGGGTCCAATAATATATATCATACTAAATTACTAATAATAGATTCTAATAATGTTGGTTTAAGTTATGTTCAGCAGTTCAATTCAATGCCTTAAAATCAACTTAATTTCAATTTCTGTCAAAATGTAAATGTATTTTCAGTTCCAATTCCAAAGGTTTTCTGCTAAGCCGATACAGATTATCCCCATTTATTTTAGTAATCCACCCACTCAAACTTTTCAAATCCTTTTTAGTAATTTACACTTAAAATAATTGATAAGTAAATTTTTTAATTCCAAACACTTTTTAACCTTTTTACTTGTTTAAGTGTTTTTTCTAACCAAATACAAACTACTTTTTAAAACTGCTTATAAAGAAAAAGCAGTAATCAGTCACATTATTTAAGCAAATCCCAAATATACTCGATTTCAATATCCACCAAAGCTATTTTGTGCTTTAAATTGAGACATTTTCAGAATTTCAATATCCAATTTGTCCTTTAATTTTATAAAGTATGAATCATACTTGGGAATGGCCTACTAATCGAATATCTTACTCATTAACGTAGAGATCACAGATATGGATAGATACACAAACAAAGCACATGATTCATGTGTCTAATAAAATAGAATACTTGTTTACCATATAAGCACATAACTACGTAGAATTAACATTTATTGGTAGACCTGCCCAACAAACAATGAGTATCCTCTCTAAAGAGAGCTGTTCTGTCCTTTTTGTTATGCACAAATTCCAGTGTTCTAAAAGTCCGCCTAGTCGGCGACTAGGTCGGGGTCGGAGGCTCGCCGAGTCGACCAGGCCCTAGTCAATTGATTTAGTCGCTGGCCGACTTAGTCGGCCTCAAGTCGGCGACTAGTCGGAAAAGTCAGAGCAAATCGGACGACGACGAACCTCGACTCCTTCTCACCTGACCGACGACGCTGCTTCGACCGACAACGACTCCGACTTCGACGACGACGACGACGCCTGACCGACGACGACGCTTCGATGAATGACGACGAGCCTCGACTCCTTCTCTCGCGGCTACGCTACTATCTATCATGCTGTCACGACACTACTGCTGCTCACCGACTTCTTCTGATATAAGGTACTGATATAAGGTTTATACTTAACACTTAACAGTTTCTCTAATTATTTTTTTTGTAAACAGTTTATGTGAGACCCCGAATTTTATGAAATAAAAGTATTCAATTTTTCTATTTTGGTAAATAGTTAAATTGATAAAAGTTTAAAGTTAAGGGTAATATGTGAAATTTTTTTACAAAGTAAGCAAGTTGATATAAATTATTCGGTGTGTCGGGGAATATTCTTTTTGTCGGGGAATATCCGTACGACGGTACAATCATTGGTGGACCCCACAACGGAATTATTGTCGGATTGAGAAAACGACAAAAATATTTTTATGAAAATAGCGACGGAAGTTTTACCATTAACTGTTGAAACATCCGGTGTTAAAAGCACACGGTATTGATTATTGATGCTTACGTGAGAAGTCGCTCAGTTTTGTTTTATTAGTATTATTAATGTAATAAAACAGAAAAGCTTTTTATATAAAACATAATACTTTTATAAAGTTATTCGTTTTATTAGACTATAAATAGAATATATAATATTCTATTATGCATAGTATTTTGCATAGTAATATCTTTTTATATAAAATAGAATACTTTTATTAAGTTATTTATTTTATTAGACAATAATTAGAATATATTATATTTTATTATGCATAGTGTTGTATAGTACCTTTGCATAGTATTTTGCATAGTAAATTTTTTTATATAAATCGAATACTTTTATAAAGTTATTCGCTTTATTAGATTATAAATAGAATATATTATATTTTATTTAAAAGATTTTGCTTTTAAATATGGACCATCCGATTAAAAATAAATCAATCTGGACCGTTTCATGAATTAGTTACTTATGCGTCCATTCTTCTATAAATAGAAAAGGCTCATTCCTTCATTATTTCTTACGAATTCAACTGAACTCTACAGAGAGAGTTCTTCTTCTATAATCTTGAACGTATTTCTTTAGAGTTTAAGAAAGCTTTGAAAGCATAGTCTGAAGTTTTCTTCGAGTATATCCTCGCCTCTACAATCTAATACTCTTCTTTTTACCGTAAGGAATATTATTTGTTGTACTGTGTAGGGGTATTCTTTCTTTTTATTCGTGAAGAGAAACTTCATTATTCCATTCTTTATTATTCATTGGAATAACTTGTATACGCCATACCCTATACTTGGTGAAATTCTTCTATTATTCCATTTTTATTATTCTGCTGGAACATCCTGCATCATATGTTTTTCTACGGGACCGGTTCCGCTTTTTATTATTCTCATTGGAACATCCCGCTTGGCGAATTTCACGGGATCCGGTTCCATTATTTATTATTCTCATTGGGAATAACTCATGCATGCGCGATCTATCCTATCGCATGCACGGTGAATCCTCCCATTATTTTATTTTTATTATTACATTGGAATAACATGTTTATGTGGATTACCACATGCATAGTGAAATGATCCTTTGTATTCATTCCTTATTAAATGGTGGAAATGATCCGTTTGCAAGTGGATTACTGCATGGCGGCGAAAATTCATTTGTAGTTTCATATATTCTATTATACTCAAATTGGTTAAAGTTTTGACTTATATACTCCATGAAATTAGTGGAATATCCTCGATATTTGCGCTTCATCCAAAGATATCTTTCATGAAAATATTCTTCCGAGCATTCTTGAATTTTACTCCACAAAGCGATGATCGTGTTGACAATTTGGACGTTATTAGTTCCCGAAAAATTAATTCTTGAACTTGTTTTATCAATTATTATATCATTGTCATCATCCTCATGTTTATATTATGTTGAAAGTCATCTATGGCACGTAGTGCGTAGATGGACTTGAGGTATGATTACGACTGAGATTATTCTTGGATAATCACGACCGTAATGTTACAAATGATGTGAAAAAAGTCCTCATTGGCCCGTAGTGCATTGATGGACAATTTTTGGTATGATTATGGTTATGGATTCTCTTCGGCCAATGGTGCAAAGATGAATTGTTTTATGGCATGATCAAGACCGTTGATGAAAACACAATTATTTTTGGCCCGTAGTGCATGGATAATTCGTGGTCGTGACACTAATGAATATCTTTGGCCTGTAGTGCAGGGATGATTCGATGATGTGGATTAATTATTGAGCTGAGTCTCAACGATAAAATATTAATTCATGGATGTGATAATAATGAATATCTTTGCCCGTAGTGCATGGATAATTCATAGATGTGATACTAACGAATATCCTTGGCCGTAGTACATGGATAATTCGATGATGTGGATTATTTATTAAGTTGAGTCTCGGCGATAAAATATTGGTTATACACTTTTAATTTGTAGAAGATAGTAGATATCATGTTCTACTTGATTCTTCTAAAATACAGTTGTATATCTTTGGCTTGTAGTGCAGAGATGAATTGTTAATGAATATCTTTGGCCATAGTGCAAAGATGAATTTATTAGTATGATTATGAGTAGAAATTGTGATTTGGTATAACCATGATTTTTGATGTTTCAGGTGAAGATAGGTGATGAAAATTATCTTCGTTCTGGGTGCGAAGAAGAATTTAGAATCACAATTATGATTATGAGTTATTCATATGATTGTGGACAAGAATTGTTGATTGATGTTACAGGGATAAAACATTATTGGTGGACTTTTAACATGGAAAAGATAATAGACTTGATGGTCTATTTGACTCTTCTAATGGATTGCTCGTCTACCGCAACTATGGTTGAAAACTTTTATCATCTACTATATGTTTTAAATCTCTGATTTATTAATGATGAAGGCTATTGATGGTGTAAATTAGCTTTAGTCATGATATTCTTTACTGGACTAGTTGTGCTCACCCTTTCTCCTTCACAATTCCTTTCAGGTAATAAGAGTGTTGTCGGGTCGAGTGGGGATAAGAGGGAATAGAATCGGTGGTCTCTAGTGCGGAGGTTCTCCCTAAACAAAGATAGAAAAGTGTGTTGATTCTATACATCATTTAGTAGTTATATTTGGTGAATCAAATAGGGTGAGGCGAACCCAACTTTGGAAGGGTGTTTTGTCACTATCATACAAGATGTCTAATGGCATACAACCTCGTGTTATCATAAGACATGGTTGTGCACATCCACTTGCTTAGTATATCTACGAGCACTACCTGTATGATCTTGGAGTTTATTTGAAATATAATTTTCACTTGGAGACAACATAGATATTTATATGTCAAGAGAAGACTCACCATCGGATAGAAGATGATAGTAATCTTCTTATTTTTCTTTGGGAACTTTTGGGTCAACCAAGGATAATTCTGTGGACATATGATATCTATCATAACCTAGACGCGTGGCCTCCCATGTACGAAGGTTTCCTTGAGCACTTCCCAAAGATTTTAATTTCTAAAACAGTTTTTGACTATACTTTTATGTAAAATATCATTGTAAGATTGTGGTCGAAGTACCATGAGAGTTACATACATTTGTATTAAAACTCATAGTTAACTATAGTCGTATTTTATACGACAACTCAACAGTTGTATAAATGATGTTGTATTTGAATTTTATACCATGTATCTAGCGACTCAGAATGGGTGAACCTAATTTTGGGAGCGTCACAGTTGGTATCAGAGCTTAGGGATATGGTCGCTGGCGGAGATAAGAGTCTAGAACTAGGAGGGGAGAGACGAGTTATATACTTCGCTAGTGTGTGACTTACCTAAGCTAAAATTGTTTACTTGATAAGTTGACAAATTATGATATGTCAATTAACTTTTGTTTTGAAGCTATATTCTAGAATGATATCTGAAATACATGAGATGAGAAATAGAAAAATCATGATAGCAAGAAAATTACTGGGAAGGTACAATCTGAAAAGAAAGAAAGATATTCTCATCTCTTCGAATATCAGGTACGTACGTAAATTTTGAAGGCGAAATTTCATAAGGAGGGGTGATTGTGAGACCCCGAATTTTATAAAATAAAAATATTTAATTTTTCTATTTTGGTAAATAGTTAAATTGATAAAAGTTTAAAGTTAAGGGTAATATGTGAAATTTTTTGCAAAGTAAGCAAGTTGATATAAATTATTCGTTGTGTCGGAGAATATTCGATTAGTCGGGGAATATTCTTTTTGTTAGAGAATATCCGTACGACGGTACAATCATTGGTGAACCCCACAACGGAATTATTTTCGGATTGAGAAAACGACAAAAATATTTTTATGAAAATAATGGCAAAAATTTTACCGTTAATTGTTGAAACACCCGATGTTAAAAGTACAGTAATACGCGTGATTGCATAATAGCACACGGTATTGATTATTGATGCTTACGTGAGAAGTCACTCAATTTTGTTTTATTAGTATTATTAATGTAATAAAACAGAAAAACTTATAAAGTTATTCGTTTTATTAGACAATAATTAGAATATATTATATTTTATTATGCATAGTGCATGCATAGTATTTTGCATAGTAAAATCTTTTTTATATAAAACAGAATACTTTTATAAAGTTATTCGTTTTATTAGATTATAAATAAAATATATTATATTTTATTATGCATATTTAAAAAATTTTGCTTTAAATATAGACCATCTGATTAAAAGTAAATCAATCTGGACCGTTCATGAATTAGTTACTATGTAGTCCATTTTTCTATAAATAAAAGCTCATTCCTTCATTATTCCTTCATTCTTCTATAAACAGAGCGTCGAACTATTTGATTTTACTTAGTTTCCATGTTTTTATTTAATGATTTGTATTACTTATGTTATTCTACTTATTCAAAACTTATAAAGGAGGAAGGAGAATATATATTTTTTTAAAAAAAATTGAAAATCCGACTAGCCGATTAATCCCCGATCAATCCCCTAGTCGCTAGTCGGTAGCCAACCGACATGGGACCGACTAGCGACTTTTAGAACACTGACAAATTCATGTGGTTAAATTTTTGTACAGCCAAGTTTGTGGTTTTATATACACATGAATCAAATGACAAGTAGGACCAACATACTAACTTTATGAAAGATACAAAGTAATGTATGCATAACTCTTAATTAATAAGAAAATGATCATCTCCCTACCTAAACAAAATTCACACCAATCCTTTAATCTCAGTACCCAGCCAGCTATGTTTCCTGACATGAGAGAGAGAGAGAGTTGTAGTATTAAAAAGTCCAAAAAACAACACATTAAGGTAGACTTTTTGGTTCTTTATGATACAAATTACTTCCAAGTTTCATGTATAACTACCATAGTAAGTTAAGTATAACCCCTTAAGCTCTAAACAACACATTCAGCCAGAAACTCAGAAATAGAAGCAGGTGTAAAAGTCTATTCATTGAGAGTATGCATTTCTACAGTGTCATCATTCATCACGAAAACCCAGAAATCTATTTATAAGTTTAGCTACTGGTTTGGCATCACCTGAAGGGTATTGAATGAGAGTCTCCAAATTCATAGTTGCAATAACCCGGTGTAGCATTTGAGGGTCACCACAAAACAAATGCTTCCTCTCGGCTAGTTCTTCTGCTAGCTCACTTTGATGATTGTCCATCAAATTCTCATTCACGACCACGATAAGAGGTTTACGCAGCCGCAGAGTCTCAAATATGCTCCCTGAGCCTGCAAAAAAAACATAAAACCAAGTTATTGGCTTTTTGCTTTCTATATTCGTGTTTATATTCTTCTACTCTTTTCCTTCCCAAACTAAAACTACTGAACTAAAGCTTGCAATGACAGTACTTCAGAACATTCGGTTTTATTTTATCTTGTTATCAATCCTTATACACTTACCAAGAAAAACTTCAATACTTATACTAAGTTTATAATTTGATTACACCTGACAAAAATTGTGTTTGGGCGGTTGAATGTCATTGTCTTACCTTCTTCAAAAGCTACACGATATGTATATCACTAGTTGACCACTTTAAACACCTTTTTCATATCCATCATTGTGGAGGGGCGAGTTCATTTTTCTTGTTTATTGTTTCAATAAAATTTTCTTGTTCATTTTCCTTCTTCTGACTCAGCATAGCTATTCCACATCTCAAATACACTGCACCAATTTATAATGCAGAATACTAAGAACTAGGCAGCATTAGCCCATATGACTCTTAAATTGAGCAATGTAGCTAGGGAGAGCGGTACAAATTAGACAACAGGGCTATCGGATACGGGTGGAAATTTTTCCAAGAGGTTGTGAATGTTCTACAAAATATGAGCAGTAATCAGATCAAGTAGCATTCAAACCACCAAAAATTAACTTGCAGTGAAGGTTATTGTTACATGTATCATAAATTGGTCAACTAGAAATGAGAGGATTTGGCATATAAGGTAGGGAAATTCAAGTTGATTCCTTGTAAAATTTACAACTGAACATCACTGGAAATTGACCATTTTAATCAATCTTTTTCAAGTGAACCACTTAATCTACAAGCATTTAAATTACCATCAAAATAATCAAATAACATTAAAAGATCACCATGTTTTTCGGCCGACAGATATTCCAAGACCTGAAAACTTATGATTTAAACATGCGATATGCATGCAAATTTTCAGTTACAGTCCAGAAACAAATGTAAAATTTTCCACTGACACACAATTATATAACACTAAGTTTCTTATTCAAATATTGAAGAATCGACTATAATACCTAGGCCATCTCAACCAATAGCAATCACGAACAACTAAAGTACAGAACTTTTTCTAGTCATGATTCTGTTCATTTGGAACAGAACACAGAAACTACAACTAATTAAAGACATTAACTAACAAATAAACAGGACACATGTTTCCAGTTGTAGACTGAAATTTAAGGTTTCCAACGTATCAAGCATAGAAGCATATCCATGCAACCTTTCAAATGTATTTGTGTATGACTCCATTAATAAGGTACTTTCAAAAATCCTATATTTTGAGAACCAAGAGACCAAACAATTTCTTTTTTTCTTTCGTCTTTTTTTCACTTTTTTTCATAATAAAATACTAAACAACTAGGCAAGCCAGGCAATGCGTAGTCAAACAAAAGCAAACAGGTCAAAAATAGTTATTCTAGCGTATGAACAGCATGATTTACCTGTCAGCAAAAAAAGGGTTGATTTTTTAGTTTCAAATTTCCAATTATATGGTCCAAAAACTGAAAGAGCCCCATGCCTGGCTAAAAATTATACACAAGCTTTTGCTTTTGGAATTCAGCAGTTCATTAGTGTATACCAAAAAAGCTATACATTGGTTTGTCCATCTTATAAATGAAATTGAACATGTTATTTGAAAGCAAGCCAAATTTTACAATAAGCCCATTCAATAAGAGTCACTAGGCACATGCAACATTAATATAAAGAAACATATCAGTGATAAGCAGAAAACCTCAAGTGAAAAAACATGTCATAATCCAATTAAGCTCAATGAAACAAATATCCATTCAAAGCATACCAGAGCCCTGACTAATACCTGCATGACTGATAACAAGAGATGCTTCTTTTAAATTGTCGGCAATACTGGACGAAAATGTAAAATACTCTACAGCCAAGGACCCGTCTTCGCCACTAGACTGTATTGGTTAGAAAACAAAATCAGACATAAGAGTTTTCTCAAACAAGAGAAGCAATATCATTGGATTCGTGAATTATTAAAAAAGAAGAAAGCTGTTGTATTATGCCTTCTTCACATATGCAAAAGCCAGTTTTTTCCACGGTCTTTCTTTTAATATGGAAATTAAAGCAGTCATGCAAACATTGTTGGAAAGTTCTAATAGAAAAACTACTTGCAATAAAGATAACCAGTAAAACATAAAACAGAGTCCCTCATACAGAGCCTTAGATTTTGAGACACTGATGCATAAAGTAAAGCTTATTTTTTCTTTAAAAGGTTTCTATATGTAGATTCTAAAAGTTCCATAAGGCATCGGTTTGAACTCTATAGTCAAGAAAAAGCATCAAAACAACTAAAACTGGTTTTATGTTTTAACTTTATTATCAACAAAGCAATTCAATAACTAAAGAAAGAATCAACCTTGTTCCCTCCCTCCCCTATAACCCAATACACACTCTCTTTCACCCCCAGACACTTGCAAAGAACACACGTCTGAAATGCAGGGCACAGGTTTATAGAAAAGAAAAGCTTAAACTAAAGATTGACGAAACCGGGAGTATTATTTGCTGGTGATTGATGCTTTAAATATGTATATTGAAATGACAATCTGACAAGCGCCTGCAAAAGGTTCTTGATCATTAAGAAAAAACACTAGAGCATACACTTTATCCTACAGAACCTAAAATGGGAGCACGATTTCATGTTACTTTAATGAATTAAGCTTGAACTAGAGTAATACAATCACTCAAAATTTACCAAACTACCTTAGTTTGTTATAATAGAGTCAACATCCCCATTTTTCATAGTTTTGCAAGTCACTACAAATATCTTTCTCTTCTTTTTTTCCTTCAGAAAAACAAATGGGGAACCAACGTCATAATCAGGGCTGTACAAACACCTTGTGCCATATGAATTTTTTGAAAATTTATAACCACCCAACATAGGAAAGATTTGACAAGCTAGGCTACTTTCCAAGTTATAGAGCTTTACGATGTTTAGGAATTGATTTACAGAAGTATTGAAACTTCAAGGAATAATTTTTTCTGTTGTTAAAGATTATTCATTACAAAACCTTTTTCTGATACTTTCTATATCACAAGGCATTCAATAAATTTTAAAATTTAATACAGAGACATAGCCAATCTATCCTCAAAAGTAGCTCGGTCAAAGCATCCATACTCAAACCACCTATAGGTATAACTTAAAGCCACAATTTTCTCAAATTTTAAGAGTAGTGCTAAAAAAGAAGGTGGGACTACCATTTTACAGTGAAAATAGTCTTTTGATGTACAGATCATTTCATGGCAGCCCCAGTACCCCATCAGTAAAGGTTGTGGAGGAACAGAAATAAGGCTTAGATCTAACCTCCAGCTTTGTTAAAGCGGCTGCCTCAAACTCAAAAGTTAATTTTCACAAAGCCCTAGTTCTTTCCGTTGCGCCAAGCAATAACTCTTCTAAATGCTACTATGTGCAAGTATGATATTAAGCCTACCCAACTAGATGGGATAAAAGGCATTTGAGAGTTGAGTTGAGATACAAGTATGCTATTCCTATGTACAAGTATGCAATTCCCCTAAACTTTTCACACATTTACATTCAACTGCTGCAAATAATTAACGATACGTTAAACTCCAGCAAATCTACTTTGTAACACTGGAAGGTAGTATTCTTCAGACCTCACAATTCACATTTATAAAAATGTGAAAGCATTAAACATCGTCACTCAACTCAACTTCAACTCAAGACTTGTGACAAAATTTCTACATCTTTTTTTATGAAGCAAGGGTTTTCCCCTTCTCTACCATATACTTCTACTTAATTCAAATCAGGCGAAAATATTAAGGGATACAAGTAACTTCAGACTGCAAAACACCGTTACCTTCCCAAATTTCTTCCAAGGTGCTACTATAAACTAAAAATAATACTCCCTCCATTCCACAGCAAGAATCCTATTTGCTAGCTCCACAAAAGTGAAAGAAGGAAGAATTTTTTTCCCAGGATACACAACTAGGTGCATTCAAAACTAAGGTAGAGAATAACAGAGTTGAGAATATAATTTTGTAGCAAAGCAATTAATCATATTGAAATTGCTTAACACAAACAAACTTCATATATACCTTTGTAGGGAAGTAGGAGCCACGACCCATTTGAATGAGTAGGTGAGAATAGCCTCTTTTTGATAATTCTTCTTTAACTTCATGAGTGTCCACTGCTCTAACAAGAGAATCAAAACTGGTTGTCCCAACAGTCACAAAAACTATTCTCTTGAGCTTTAAACTTCCATCACTATCATCCATCTATTATAGGGTTATCTGTTCTACACATAAAGCACTGACTAAGCTTAGCAGCTGTCATAAGAAATTTGATATTAGACTTGATCAACCAACTAAAATAGGAAATTCCTATAAAGGGATGTCAAAAAGAACTAATGAAAAGACTTCATGCTTATTATCTGATCTAAAGTAAAGGGTGGATCATATAAATGATAAAGAAAGGAAAAGTAGAAGTAAATGGAAAGCAATGTTCATTTTGTTATTGCTTATTTGTTTAAATTTTGAAGATGTACTTAGACTGTTAATTTTTGCAAGGCCCCAATCTATTACTTACAATTTATTTGTGTATTGGGTGTCATTTTAAGTTGAAATTGTATGAGAGTTGTCTTATAAACTGATCCCAAAATATATACGATTGTATCTGCAGAGTGAGATAGATATGATGTATAAGTGGTAAGATTTTCAATTATTAGTTCTTCTGGAATAGCAAAATCAAGACAGTAGAGTGAGAAAACATAAGCGTCAATAATACAAACAAAATGAAGTACACAACCGTGTTGGTATTCAAGTTCATAAAACTATCACATCAGGTCAGCAGAGTAAACTGCATCGATCAAAGTACAAAAAAATTGTCCAACAGAGCAAGGTATCCCTCTACAGATTTAAATGTGAAGAGCTGAACAACATAACCGATTTCCAGCAAAGTGATTCAATCCTCCAATGAAGTCGATAGCTACTGAAAATACTAATCATCTTTGTTTACCTCATATACGATTCGTGTGTTTCACTGCTTCAACTTTTTGTTCGAGAAAATATTCTTGTATTTGGGAGTTATTAGCCAATAATCCAACTAGTTTACACCTTTTGGCTACTGAAAGTTCTCATATTATTCAATTGAAACATTTTTTGATAAATAAACTCCAAAGCAGATTACAACAATCCTACTTCTTTTTTCTTTCCTCAAATACTTACCTCATTAAACTTCTATATTTTCAAATTTCAAGTTAATTGTCCAGCATCTTTATCTATGCTGACTGCCAATTACTATGTCAGTCAATTCTCATATATCTGGGGAAAAATGGGCAAAATTGATATTCCTCAACAATTCAAAATTTAACTTCCTAGTGGACATATTTCCTAGTGGACATTTCAGAATATATATATATATATATATATATATATATATAATCAAAGACTTTACAGTAATCCATTTCTATGCAAATTACATTTACAGTAATCCATTTCTATGCAAATTACATGGAAAATGAAAATGATCTGCTTTTCCCCAACACAGCAAGTTTGATATATTCAATTTGGATAAATATGTTTGAAATTTGACCTTCCAAAGATTATGCTAAATTTTGCTTACACAAAATATTTTTATTTTACATGTGGCATATATGACGTGGCGAATATTGAATTTTAACCCAAAAATTTGTTGTTGCTAAGATTGGATTCCAGACCTCCCGCTCAAATTTCAATCCAATTGACCACCCAAGCTACACAAGTTAGCTGTTACATTATCGCAAGTATTATACTTTATAACCGAACAAAGAATTTCCCCCAAATTAAATAATAATAATAATAATAATAATAATAAAATAAAAATAATCACAATAATAATAAAATAAAAACAATTTTTTAAAAAAAAAAAAGATTTTTTAAAAAACAGGTTTTTAAAAAAAAACAGATGTTTAAAAAAACAGTTTTTTTTAAAAAGCAGCTTTTTTTAAAAAAATTGATTTTTAAAAAAAAGTGATTTTTAAAAACAGTTTTTATTAAAAACAGATTTTTTTTAAAAAAACATATTTTTTTATAAAAAACAGATTTATTTTAGAAAAACAGATTTTTTTTAAAAAGGTTTTTTAAAAAACAGTTTTTTTAAAAGCGGTTTTTTAAAAAGCGGTTTTTTTTAAAAACACAGATTTTAAAAAAACAGTTTTTAAAAAAATCTGTATTTTTTGTTTTATTTTATTATGTTTTTGTTATTTTAAAACTTTAAAATGTTAATTTTTTATTTTTAAAATCTGTTTTTGTTATTTTATTATGTTTTTAAAAAATCTGTGTTTTTAAAAAAATCAGCTTTTAAAAAAAACTGTTTTTTAAAAAATTTTTTTTAAAAAAAACTGCTTTTTAAAAAATCTGTTTTTAAAATAAATCTGTTTTATTTTAAAAAATATGTTTTTATAAAAAACTGTTTTTTTTTAAAAAACTGTTTTTAAAAAAAATATGCTTTTAAAAAAAACTGTTTTTATAAAAAATCAGTTTTTTTAAAAAAAAAAAACTGTTTATGTAAAAAATTCTTTGTTCGGTTATAAAGTATAATCCTTGCGAAAATATGACAGCTAACTTGTGTAGCTTGGGTGGTCAATTGGATTGAAATTTGAGTGGGAGGTTTGGAGATCGAATCTTGAGCCCAAAAACCCCTAAAGTACGGAATCAAAGTATATCTCACATCCGCAACTGTGGAGGCTAACTTGCAACTCACTTGGGTATCGATGTTTTAAAATACACACAAACTACGACTACCAATTTCTAGTACAAACTAGTGATACTGCTTTGTGGAGTAAAATTCAAGAATAATATTGTATCAAAAATGAGAATAATATTGTATCAAAAATGATTTGGACAGAAAAGAAATCAATTTTTGTCATGAATAGTACCCCAGGTGAATAGTACTCGAGTGAATAGTAATTCGGGAATAGTACTCAAAAGTGAATAGTACCTTGTGAATGAATAGTATTTTTTGAATAGTGCTCATGAATAGTATCAGAGCATGAAAACTTAAAATTTAACAAGAATGTTGGAAAAATATCCTTGTAAACGATATCTAGATGAAGTGTAGTTTCAAGATATTAGTTCTACTAATTTTTTATGAAAATTATTTTTAAAGTTTAAATAACTAATTAGTAAATTTAAGAGAACTTATAGAAGAAATATTTTAAATTTCTATGTTATTTATATTTAAATAATTGTTCCTTTTATTAAATTTTGATATAGATGTTATAGTCAACTTTGTATTTTTATTTTTGATAAGATGCAACTTAAAATACAAAGTTGAGCCTAAAATTTATATCAACTTAAAATTTGTGATAGGTTGGATTCCAACTTGGGTACAACTTTAAGATTGAGTATTTCTAACACTAAGTTGGGTTGAAAACTTGATTTATAATACTTCTATCTCTTCTAAAATTAGAAACATAATTTGACTTTTAAGGTCAAACGACGACATATTAAATTTTAAATTAATATAAATTTATTTAATTTTAGTTGATATAATAATTATAACTGTATAGTATATAACAAAAACTATTAATCAAAAAATTTATTTCATTATAAATTTTTATGAATCATACCAATTTTAAAGTTTAATATGTCGTCGTTTGACCTAAAAAATTAAATTGTATCTCTAATTTTGGAATGGACTAAGAACATCTGTGACGCCCCCAAAATAGGTATACATCATCCATTCTAAGTCGCCAAATACATGGTACAGAATACAAATACAATCTTAAATATACAACATGAGCTGTGACTTTTAATACAAATATTGTCTTCTAGACAGTATTCAAACTCAAAATAAGTCCTCAATACATTTATTATCACTCTATTTCATAGAATAGTGAGGACTATTTATGCTAGTCATTTTGTTAAAATATTGCTTTTATACTCCGTGAAATTAGTAGAATATCCTTGAAATTTACACTTCATCTAGTATCGTTTCACAATGATATTTTTTTGAACATTCTTGTTAAATTTGAAGTTTTTCATGCCGGAGTACTATTCATGAGCACTATTCAAAAATACGATACTATTCACAAGGTACTATTCATAAATTATTATTCACAGAGTACTTTTCACAGAGTATTATTCCCGAATTACTATTCACAAAGTACTATTCACGGGGTACTATTCACCTGGGGTACTATTCATGACAAAAATTGATTTCTTTTTTGTCCAAATTATTTTTGATACAATATTATTCTTGAATTTTACTCCACAAAGCAGTATCACTAGTTTGTAAATTTTCACTTCGGGTACCAAATTGTAAATCGTGTCCCTACTGTTTAACGCAGTGTAACATTTTTCGAGTACAATCACCAATTTGTAACTTTTTTCACTTCAGGTACCAAATTATAAGTCGTGTCCCAGTACATGTACCAAAAGTTGATTTATCCACATTTTAAAACTAAAAAACAATTAAATTGTTGTGTTTGGCACCCAATAAACTTTGTAATCAGTTTTTTTTTAAAGTTAAAAACTGGTAAAGTTAACTTGAAACAAAAAGGGTCTAAATAGTTTAGAAAATTCGTCGACCAAACAAGGTATAGGTCTTTCACATTGCGATTGTTCTGTCCATTATGGTTGTTATTACAGATGTATATGAATATATGTTGTATAACTTGATCAGATTTAGGGGTTTCTGCTTGAAGATTCTTTACTTATATTTGCTTAAATTTCAGTATTTTGTGTATCAGAACTTGGAGTACTCTGATTGGTATGCTTTATTTTGTTCCTGATCTGCTTAGCACTAGAAATTGGTAGTCGTAGTTTGTGTATTTAA
This sequence comes from Panax quinquefolius, assembly GCA_020205615.1. Lineage (NCBI taxonomy): Eukaryota > Viridiplantae > Streptophyta > Magnoliopsida > Apiales > Araliaceae > Panax > Panax quinquefolius. Next base: position 16,955,895 of record CM035166.1, on the reverse strand, counting down.
AAAGATTTGTTGTTAGTAATGTGATTTCCGTGTATGATGTATCAATAGTTTGAAAAATCCCAAACTTTAAATTTGATGTGGATCAGTGGATTTATTTAAATTTGATTGATGCAATAGTTAATATTGTCTATATTTCAAAACTATTACTAATTACAAAATTGTTATTTCGAAAATTAAAATAAATTTGCATCACAATTTGAAATTTAGGATTTTGCTGGATCAAAGACTCTTTTTTGTGGAGCAGAGGGGTATTATTGTAGTAAAACATCGATACCCAAGTGAGTTGCAAGTTAGCCTCCACAGTTGCGGATTTGAGATATACTTTGATTCCGGTCTGCTGTATTTAGAAATCTGTGTTTCAGTGCACAGGATCCTGATATAAAGGATTTTGTGTAAGCAAAATTTAGCAAAAAGGATAGTATAGGAAATAATGGCTAATGTGGCAGGTGTGAAGAATTTGGTAGAGATTCAAAAGGCCCTGGTGTTTTGAATATGGAAGTATGTACATTTACTTTATGTTCTGCATAATCTTTGGAAGGTCAAATTTCAAACATGTTTATCCAAATGTGAATTCATGGAAGTAGTCCATATAGACAATTTGAATCTCATATGTGTTGCACATATCAAACTTGCTGTGTTGGGGAAAAGCAGATCATTTTCCATGTAATTTGGATAGAAATGGGTACTCTGTGTTTTTTTCTTTATCAGACAGAGGGAGTATAAGATAACTAGTAGGTGCGCTTATAATAACATTCCTCATTTTCAAGTAAATTTTCCGTTTATACTATCATTAGTAGTATTCATAACAAAAATCACCCAATTACTGTAAAGTCTTTGATTTTATATATATATATATATATATATATATATATTCTGATATGTCCACTAGGAAGTTAAATTTTGAATTGTTGAGGAATATCCATTTTGTCCATTTTCCCCCAGATATATGAGAATTGACTGACATAGTAATTGGCAGTAGATGCTGGACAATTAACTTGAAATTGGAAAATATAGAAGCTTAATGAGGTAAGTATTTGAGGAAAGAAAAAAGAAGAAGTAGGATTGTTGTAATCTGCTTTGGAGTTTATTTATCAAAAATGTTTCAATTGAATAATATGAGAACAAATCATTTAAAATACTTCTTGACATCATCTGAAAATTTCAAACAAATTACATTAACAACAAGTTATTTCCAACACTAAAAGCTCTGTAAACAAGTTGGGAAACTAATTCAAACACTAAATAAGCTCTGTAAATAAGCTCTGTAAAAACTTCAAGCAATAAGTTGGGAAATATCATACATTTAAAGGGCTTGCTTCAGTGAAACCAGAAAAAACTGGGTAAAAACATTCCGTGGCTGCCATAGAATACATATGATTCATGACTCGCTTGAATCATAAATGGAAAACAATTAATGAAAACAATTCATGTAGCTGGCTTGCTAAACAGAAACAAATGACCAAAATATATAAACTGATTTTAATGAGCAAAGAAACACAACTCTGAAGACTTAGACCCATCATTCATCAAGATAATTGCATATATTAATTTCATAAAAGCATATATTAAAGAAGCTTCATGCTTATCTAGTTATCTCCCAAGTCAATTGCTTATAGAAGCAAGACTGTAACAAGAATTTCATCAGAATTCAAGACTGTAACAAGTGGACACAGAACCTATGCTATACGTACCACTCCCGCTACTCGAATAAAAATTACTACTCAAGTTGATGCTAAAAAAACAAAAGGTTAATCGTTTAGGCACTTCACAAAAAGGAGGCAAGTTTGTTTTTCTGACCTGGTTACAAGCAATTGTTTTATGAAAGCTTCTTTAAGACTTGAGAGATTGAGAGTTCGAGATGAAGGACTACCGGCTGCCGCGCCAAAGGCGATGAGATTTGGAGATCTGGGTCTGCCGGCTCCCGGCTCCCGGCTCCCGGCTCCCGGCTGCAAGCAATTGTTTTTCTGATCTGGATCTGCTTTTTTTTTGTTTCGTTCTATGGTCGGCAAAGGCGATCTGAGAGTTGGAGATCAGGGCTGAGACTGAGAGCATTCGAGAATCGAGATTTGAGAGTTGAGAGAGTACAGTAGAAATGTAGAAATTAGAATCGTAATTCGTAGATCTGGACCATCTGGTGTGCTTTGTTCGGCTACGGGCTATACTAAATTAGTAATTTGGTAAAGTAAATCTGTAGTGCTTTGTTTGGTTATTTCAATATATTATCTTTTTAAAGTTTTTATTGGTTATTTGGTTAACCCGCAATGTTAAAAAGTAAAATCTGTACAAATTAACCGAAAATCGTAAAAAAATTCGGATATAACCGAAATGTTAAAAAAAACTGAATTATGAGAAAATTTCGGTTAAATTATTTCGGTTTGGTTTGGTTTGGTTCTTCGGTTATATCCGTTTTTCTTTTCTAAATGCTATCATCTCGGACCGTCCACTCCGCTCTCTCGACTATTCCCGCTACGCTCTCATTTCAAAGAGAACAATGAAAGTAAAAGGGTGAAATTAACTAAATTTACTAAAAAATATTATGACTAAGATAATGCGAATAAATTATCATTAGCCTTCAACAAAGATGTTAAACCGATAAAATATAACAAACATCAAGTTTAATCTGCAATGAACAAGCAATCCATTAAAAAGTCAAGTAGAGAAATAAAATATATATCTTCTATGATTTAAAAGGTTTTCATTATTTTTATCATTGAGACTCAAATTTTAATAAATAATCCACATCATCCACGCACTACTACCAAGTATATTCATTAAGATTATCGCACCACAAATTATCCATGCATTACAGGCCAAGGATATTCGTGTATTCATCAATGGTCATGATCATGCCAACAACTGTTCATCAATACACTACAGCCAATGAAGATTTTTACCACATCATTTGTAACATTACGGTCATAATTATACCGAATAATCCCTGATCATAATCATACCAAGTTCATCTATGCACTACAGGCCACAGATGACTTTCAACATATTATAAACTTGAAAATGATGACAATTCAATAAAACAAGTTCAAGAATAAATTTTAAAGATTTATAAGTTAATTTATCCTGAACTCAATAACGTCCAAATTGTCAACACGACATCTTTGTTTTGTGAGTAAAATTCAAGAATGATCAAAAGAATATTTCCATGAAAATATATTGGATGAAGCGCAAATATCGAGGATATTCCACTAATTTCATGGAGTATATAAGCCAAAACTTTAACCAACCGAGTATAATAGAATATATGAAATCTATGAATGGACTTTTTTCGCCATGCAGAATCCACGTGATGCATTATTCCAATGTAATAATAAAGAATGGAATAATGTAAGAATTCACTAGCGCCACAGAATCCGCATGCATGTGTTATTCCAATGTAATAATAAAGAATGGAACTGTGTCACGCCAGAACTCCGCATGTATGTGATATTCCAACATAATAATAAAGAATGGAACCGGTCATGCGTAATCCGCACAAACAGGATGTTCCAATGTAATAATAATAATAGAACCCGGGTTATGTAATCCGCATGCATGTAATGTTCCAAATGTAATAATAAAGAATGGAATAACAACAGAATTCACTGTACGCGATAGATCAAGATGCATAAAGTTATTCCAATGTAATAACAAAGAATGGAATAGCGAGAAGAATTTCACCATGATACTACGATTGTGATGTATAAAAGTTATTCCAACATAATAATAAAGAATGGAATAACAACCCTTACGAGGATTTAAAGAAAATAACTCTTTTCATGAATACGAAAGAATAATACCCTTTTACCTTAAAAAGAAGAGTATTCCACCGATAGATATGGATATTCTCAAAGAAAAAACTTATCTTTATTTTCTACACTCAAAGCTTCTTAAAAATCTAAAGAAATACGTTCAAGATTATGAAGAATAATTCTCTGAAATTTACGGTGTGATTTTCAATTCTAACTAAGCATCCTATTTATAAAGAATGGAATGGATATTATCTTTGACTATCGCATAATAAAATATAATATATTCTATTTAAGATTTAATAAAATAAATAACTTTATAAAAGTATTCTATTTTATATAAAAGATTTTACTATAAACACTATGCAAATACTATGATAATAAAATATAATATATTCTATTTAAAATCTAATAAAATAAATAACTTTATAAAAGTATTCTGCTTTTATGTAAAAAAATTACGCTTTTATTACATTTATAAAAATAATAAAACAAACTTTATCATCATTATTATAATTCACAATATTAATCGACTGTGTCGCTCCCAAGAAAGAGGGCTTTCAATAAGAATTTCTCCATATTGGCTTCAATTAGGTGACCAAACCTCTCCTCGATGTAACTTCTGACATCGTTAATATTGCAAATAATAATATTAATAACTTTGTCATCTCAATTATTGATTTAATAATATATAAAATATTGACAATAATCAATCAAATAATGTGAGATCTTGCAAAGAATTATCGTAGCAATAATTGAACAAAACCGGGTGACTTCTCACGTAAGCATCAATAATCAATACCGCAAGCTACTATGCAACCACGCCAGACATCGTATTTTTAACACAAGGGTGTTTCAACAGCTTAACGATAAAACTTCCGCCATTATTTTCATAAAGTATTTTTGTCGTTTTTCTCAATCCGACAATAATTTAGTCGCTGGGGTCCACCAATGATTGTCTTGCATATTAAATATTCCTGTTAAAATGAATATTCCACGACCAATCGAATATTATATAACAACTTCATGTACTTTTAAAAATTTATAAATATTACCCACAACTATAACATTATATCAAATTCATTCCATAATATTCAAAAATGATATTTATAGAAAATTCATCTTTATTTATAAAAGTTGGGGTCTTACAACCTCCCCTTTTTATGAAATTTCGCCCTCAAAATTAGGATACATACCTGGTATGTCGAAGAGGTAAGGATACCTTGATTTCATTTCAGATTCTAACTCCCAGGTCATTTTCTCAACATCGTGGTTCCTCCACAAAACTTTGACTTGATGTATAACCTTGGAGTGTAGAACATGTTCCTTCTTATTCAAGATTTTAACAGGAACCTCTTCATACGTTAAATCTTTTCGATATTTCGTCCGGTTCTAACTCAATAATGTGGTGCGGGTCTTTCACATATTTATGTAACATAGATATGTGAAAAACGTTATGAACACGAGACATATTTGGCGGTAAAGCGAGTCTATAGGCCACAATTCCTACTCGATCGAGGATTTAAAATGGGCCAATGAATCGAGGATTGAGTTTTCCTCTCTTTCCAAATCTCGTAACTCCTTTCCATGGAGCAACACGTAATAACACATGATCTCCAATATCGAATTCTACGTCCTTTCAATGAAGATCAGCATAACTCTTTTGTCAATCTTGTGAGATTTTTATACGTTGTCGGATCGTTTAAATCTTTTCCGTAGTCATACGTACCAACTCCGGTCCCAACAACGTTGCTTCACCCACCTCATCCCAAAGATAATCGAGAATCGACACTTTCTTCCATACAACGCCTCAAATGGAGCCATGTCAATACTTGCTTGATAATCACATGTTGTTGTAGGAAAATTCCACCAATGGTAAGAACTTATCCCAACTTCCTTGAAGTCAAGGACACGAGTCTTAATAAATCTTTAAGAGTTTGAATAGTCCTCTCCGATTGCCCGTCCGTCAAGGATGATATGCCGAAAGCTAAATCAGAAATCGTGCCCATAGCTTTCTCGCAAACTAACCCAAAATCGTGAAACGAATCTTGGGTCTCGATCGTAAACTATGAATCTTGGCATACCATGCGCCCTTACAATCTCGCTTATGTACATAGGAGCAAGACGTTCAAGTGTATAAGTTTCTCGTATCGGTAAGAAATTAGCAGACTTGGTCAATCTATCAACAATGACCCAAATCGCATCTATGCCTTGAGAAACCTTAGGAAGACTGGTAACGAAATCCATGGTAATGTGCTCCCATTTCCATTCTATAATTTCAAGTGGTTGCAATGGACCTTTTGGTACTTGATGCTCCGCCTTAACTCGTTGACAAGTTAGACACCTTGAGATAAACAACGCTATATCTCTCTTCATATTGCTCCACCAAAATGTATGACGAAGATCACGATACATTTTGGTACTCCCAGGATGGATTGCAAACGGTGTGTTGTGCGCCTCCATCATGATTTTATACTTTAAATCAGGGTCGTTAGGAACACAAAGTCTGGAGTTGACTCGAAGTATTCCTTTTTCATCGATTCTTGCTTCTGGCATAGCACCTTCTTGCATTTTCTTCCTCATACGCATCAGTTCTAGGTCTGTAGCTTGAGCAGCTTTAACTTTATCGATTAAGGTCGGTTCTACTCGTATATTCTCTATCATTACATGGGTCCCCGGAGTCTTTAACTCTATCTCCATCCTTTGCGTTGACAATATCGCACTCGTACCCGCATATGATCTTCTACTCAATGCGTCAGCTACCACGTTCGCTTTTCTAGGATGGTATTGGATGGTATGATCATAATCTTTCAACAGTTCAAGCCAACGTCGTTGCCGCATGTTGAGTTCCTTTTGGGTGAAGAAATATTTGAGGCTTTTATGATCCGTAAAGATCTCCACTTTCTCCCCATACAAGTAATGCCTCCAAATTTTAAGTGCAAAGACAACAGCTGCTAAGTCTAGATCATGAGTAGGATAATTCCTCTCATATTCTTTGAGTTGCCGAGAGGCATAGGCTATGACTTTCCCATGTTGCATGAGAACACATCCTAACCATTTGCCCGATGCATCACTGTAAATGACAAATTCCTCCGAGCCAGATGGTATTATCAGAATAGGTGCTAAAATGAGTCTTCTCTTGAGTTCTTGAAAACTCTTCTCACATTTCACGCTCCAACCGAATTTTATATCTTTCTGAGTCAACTGAGTTAATGGAGTAGAGATTCGAGAAAACCCCTCCACGAATCTCCGATAATAACCAAAATAATCGAAAAGCTACGACTTTGGCCATCGATTTAGGTTGCTCCCGACTTTGAATAGCTTCAATCTTTCAAGGTCAATAGATATTCCATGACTTGATACTACGTGCCCAAGGAATGCTACTTCCTCAAGCCAGAACTCGCATTTCTTCAACTTGGCATAAAGCTTGTTTTAACGAATGCGGTACTTCACATAGAAAGGTTATTCCAACAGAATAATAATAATCTAACCCAGTCGCAAGATTTGCACGCAAGCGACGGATGTTCCAACGAATAATAAAAAAAGCGAAACCAGTCCCCGGTAAAACACATACGATGTGATGTTCCAATGAATAATAATAAAGATTTTAACCCGAGTCCCGTGTAAAACACACAGACATGATGTTCCAACAGAATAATAGAAGAATGTAACCAAGTATAGGGTAAACCGCGTATACAGTTTATTCCAACAGAATAATAAGCAATGGAATAACAACACTTCTCTTCTCAAGTGTTGCTCATGATTTTCACGGTTTTGGGAATATATGAGGATGTCATCAATAAAGATGACCACAAAGTGATCCAAATATTTCTTAAATACTCGGTTCATCATATCTATGAAGGCAACAACAGCATTAGTCAATCCAAAAGACATGACTAAGAATTCATAATGCACGTACCGAGTTCTGAAGGCAGTCTTTTGAATATCTGCAGCTTTAACCTTCAGCTGATGATATCCAGAACGAAGATCGATCTTTGAAAAGAATTGTGCTCCTTGCAACTGGTCAAACAGGTTGTGACGCCCCCAAAATAGGTATACATCACCTATTCTGAGTCGCCAAATACATGGTACAGAATACAAATACAACCTTAAATATACAACATGAGCTGTGAATTTTAATACAAATATTATCTTCTAGACAGTATTCAAACTCAAAATAAGTCATCAATACATTTATTATCACACTATTTCATAGAATAGTGAGGACTACTAATGCTATCATCTAGACCGTCACTCCGTTCCCCGACTAGTCCTTGTTACGTTCTCATTTCCTGAAGAGAATAATGAAAGCAAAAGGGTGAGCTCAACTAGCCCAGTAAGAAATATTATGACTAAGATAATGCAGAATAAATTATCATTAGCCTTCAATGTTTTAAACCGATAAAATATAACAAACATCAAGTTTAATCTGCGGAACAAACAATCCATTAGAAGAGTCAAGTAGAGAATAAAATCTACTATCTTCTATGATTTAAAAGGTTTTTCATTACTTTTATCAATTGAACTCGACAATAAATAATCCACATCATCCATGCACTACGACCAAGGATATTCATTAGTATCACAACCACAAATTATCCATGCACTACGGGACAAGGATATATGTGTATTCATCAATGGTCATGATCATGCCAACAACTGTCCATCAATGCACTACGACCAATGAGAATTTTTAGCACATCATTTGTAACATTACGGTCATGATTATACCGAATAATCCCTGGTCATAATTATACCAAGTCCATCTATGCACTACACGCCACAGATGACTTTCAACATATTATAAACATGAGGATGATGACAATTCAATAAAATAAGTTCAAAATAAATTTTAAAGATTTATAAGTTAATTTATCCTGAACTCAATAACTTCCAAATTGTCAACATGATACTGCTTTGTGTAGTAAAATTCAAGAATGCTCAGAACAATATTTCCATGAAAAGATCATGGATGAAGCACAAATATCAAGGATATACTAATTTCATGGAGTATAGAAGCCAAAACTTTAACCAACTAGGTATAATAGAATATATGAAACCGCAAATGGATTTTTTTTTGCCGCCACGCCAATCCACGTAGTATGCATTATTCCAATGAATAATAAAGAATGGAACCAGTCATGCGAATCAAAGACATGTATGGGATATTCCAATGAATAATAAATAATGAAACCAGTCATGCGTAATCCGCATGCATGGATGTTCCAATGAATAATAAAGAATGGAATAACAACAGAATTCACTGCATACGCGATAGATCAGATGATGCAAAGTTATTCCAATGTAATAATAAAGAATGGAATAATGTAAGAATTTCACCATGTATATGATATCAGATGTATGACAAAGTTATTCCAACATAATAATAAAGAATGGAATAACAGTAGTTCTTTTCATGAATACAAAAGAAATAATACCCCTTACGAGTACAACAAATAATATCATTTACCTTAAAAGAAGAGTATTCCGACGGGTTGGGCGGGGATATACTTGAAGAAAACTTGCACTATTTTCTACGCTCAAAGCTTTCTTAAACTCTAAAGAAATACGCCAAGATTATAGAAAAGAATTCTCAAATTTACGTGTGATTTTCAATTCTAACTAAGCATCCTATTTATAGAAGAATGGAAAGGATACTATGCTACACTATGCAATAAAATATAATATATTCTATTTATAATTGTGATGCCCCCAAAATAGGTATACATCACCTATTCTGAGTCGTCAAATACATGGTACAGAATACAAATACAACTTAATTATACAACTGTCGTGTAAAGTACGACAAAACATAAGCTGTGAGTTTTAATACAAATATTGTCGTCTAGACAATATTCAAACTCAAATTCAATATTATTACATTTATTTTTCCACTATTTCACTAAATAGTGTGGACTACTAATGCTATCATCTGGTCCGTCACTCCGTTCCCCGACTAGTTTCTGCTACGTTCTCATTTCCTGAAGAGAACAATAAAAGTAAAAGGGTGATCTCAACTAGCCCAGTAGGAAATATTACGACTAAGATAATGCAGAATATATTATCGTTAGCCTTCAACAGTGTTAAACTGATACTATATAACAACCATCAAGTTTAACTGCAGCGGAATAAACAATCCATTAAAAGAGTCAAGTAGAGAATAAAATCTACTATCTTTTATGATTTAAAAGGTTTTTCATCACTTTTATCGATGAGACTCAGCTTAATAAATAATCCACATCATCGAATCACCCCTGCACTACGGCCAAGGATATTCTTTAGTATTACGACCACAATTATCCATACACTCTACGCCAAGAATATTTGTGTATTCAATAATGGTCATGATCATGCCAACAATCGTCCATCAATACACTACGCCCCAACGAGGACTTTTACCACATCATTTGTAACATTACTGGTCATGATTACACCTAATAATCCCTCGTCATATAATCATACCAAATCCATCTATGCACTATAGGCCACGTATTGACTTTCAACAAAATATAAACATGAGGATGATGACAATGATATAAGAATTCAATAAAACAAGTTCAAGAATTATTTTATCCAGAACTAATAACGTCCAAATTGTCAAAATGATACCGCTTTGTAGTAAAATTCAAGAATGCTCGTAAGAATATTTCCATGAAAAGATACTAGATGAAGCGCAAATATCAAAGATATTCCACTAATTTCATGGAGTATAGAAGTCAAAACTTTAACCAACCGAGTATAATAAGGAATGAAATAACAAAAGAAATCGCTGTGCATGCGATGGATCCATACATACGCAGTTATTCCAATGAATAATAAAGACTAATCAGTCCGACGTAAAACGCATGCATGTGGATATTCCAATGTAATAATAAAGACGAAATCGAATCCCGTAAAATGCACAAACAGGATATTCTAACAGTAATAATAAAGATTTTAACCAATCCCAAGAAAACGCATGCATGGTGGATGTTCAAATGTAATGATAAAGAATGGAACAATGTAAGATTTTCACCAAGTATAGGGTAGCACAGATATCTGAGTTTTCCAACGAATAATAAAGAATGGAATAACAGAAGTTCTCTTCATGGATAAGAAAGAAATAATACTCCATACCTTTAGAACTACTGGATACTGGAATAGTGAGGTAGCAGACTTCTCTTCTTCTTTCTATAATTTCTCTCTATAATAATCGTTCTAAAGCTTTTGTGAATTGGTGAGAAATGAAGGAAGAATGAGCTTCTATTTATAGGGAAATATAGTTTCGATAATTGCACGTTTTGGGGCTCGAAAAATTTCAGTACAATACCTCCAACTTTTCTTTTATTTTTAATTTAGTCATGGAAGTATTATCAAATTTGCACCACCTCCCCTAATAGTAAATAATGTGATTCAATAGTAAATTGTGTGAATCAATAGTTCTAGACATGTGAAAATACTGAATTACGATTATAGACCTCCATCTATACCTCCATTTTAACTTTAGTCATGCAAGTATTATCAATCTTTTTTACTAACTCCCCTAATAGTAATAAGAATGTGAAACAATAGTATACATATGTGAACAAATAGTTATAATCATGTGAAATATAATAGCAATCAATTGCTCATTTATCCGGTTAAATACCCATCGGGTCAATATAACCTCCAGACATTAATTATTATCGAAATAATTGTCGATTTTCACTAACACAAATAATTCCAACACAATGAAACCATTTTTATCAAAATATAAATTTTGAAATTTCAAGTTTGACTTTTCTGAAAAAGTCAATCTGTTGACTTTTCTGACCAAATTGTGAATTCTTTAAAATTTTGTGTTTATAGATAATTTTACAAATTTCATCGTTCGGACTCAAATATTACGTCCGTCTCCAAATTCAACTCCTAACACAACTTCAATTTTAATAACATTCATCATTAATATTTAACTCACAATATTTATCAACAAGGTCGCTTCCCGAAAGAGGGCTTTCCATAAGGATTTCTCCCTATCATGCCGCAATTAGGTGACCAAACCTCTCCTTGATGTAACTTCTAGACATTGTAAATATTGCAATTTATTAATATGAATAACTTTGTCATCTCAATTATTGATTTAATAAAATAACATATTATGCGGATGATCTTACGATGAAATGAATCGAATCAATAATATGAGAGATATGATGCGTGAATTCTTGTAGTAATAATTGAGTATAACCGAGTGACTTCTCACGTAAGCATCAATAATCAATACCGTGTAATACTACTATGCAACCACGCATATTCTTTGTTTCTTTTACTACCGGGTAGTTCAACAAAGCTTAATTAAAACTTCCGCCGTTATTTTCATAAAGTATTTTTGTCGTTTTCTCAATCCGACAATAATTTCGTTGGGGGTCCACCAATGATTGTGCCATTGTCACGAATATTCCCTGTTAAAACGAATATTCCCCGACCAATCGAATATTATATAACAACTTGCATACTTTGCAAAATTTATAAATATTACCCACAACTATAACATTATATCAAATCCACACCATAATATTTAAAAAATTATTTTGAGAAAATTAAATCTTTATTCATAAAATTTAGGGTCTCACAATCTCCCTCCTTATGAAATTTAAGCCTCGAAATTTACGTGACGATACTGGTATGCTTAGAAACGGTGAGGATACCTTGACCTCACTTCAAATTCTAACCTTGAGGTATAACCTTTGAGTGTCGAATATAATCCTTCTTATCCAAGATTTTAACACGTATCTCCTCATACGTTAAATCATCCGCTATCTCGTCCGGTTCTATATTAATAATGTGGTTCGGTCATCCCCATATTTACGTAACATCGATACGTTAAAAGCGTTATGAACACGCCGACATACTTGGCGGTAAAAAAACGAGTCTATAAGCCACGGCCCTACTTTATCGAGGATTTTAAATGGGCCAATTAAATCGAGGGTTGAGATTTCTTCTCTTCGTCGATTCTTGCTTCTAGAATAACGCCCTCTTGAACCTTCTTAATTCTTCACATTCATCAGCTCCAGGTGTGTAGCTTGAGCGACTTTAACTTTTATCAATTAAAGTTGATTCTACTCGTATATTCGTTATCTTCACGGGGGTTCGTATATTCGCACTTGTAAACGCATACGATCTTCTACTCAACGCGTCAGCTACCACGTTCACTTTTCCACGATGGTATTGAATGATATGATCGTAATCTTCAACAGCTCGAGCCAACGTCTTTGGCACATGTTACGTTCGTTTTAGGTGAAGAAAATATTTGAGGGTTTAAGAAATGAGTTTTGTACTGGGGTCAATACAAAATTCGATTTCATGCTCTAGGGTAGGCTAAGAAGTCTTCAAGAATACGTCAAAAAATTTATTAACAATAGAAATATCATTCAAAACTGTGACTCTCATCCAAGACTTGGATAGTACGTCACATTAATACCTATCAACTTGACATCGTCATTCACGACGTCGCCTACAGAAAGTCTGACTTCGGTGCATTCCACACAAGAAAGTCAACAATGAAAGGACCGGGGCTCTTTACTTATGGCTGGATATGACAATGATTGACTTTAGTGGTTTGGTTGATTGAATTCGCATAACAGATTGGTTAGGAATATGAAAGCTAACAACCTTACGAAAAGCATGATGAGTAGTTAACCAATCGATTCCTAAAATCGCATCAAAGGCAAGTATTTTCAAAGAGACAAGATCGACACGTAACGTGAAACTGTTTATTTGAACAAGATTTATGAATAGTGGAGGTAACGAAGGTTTCTCCCAACTGAGTTTAAACAGATATATCAATGTCTAACTTCTCCGGAGTTAACTTCAAACATTGAACACAACTAAGTGAAATAAAAGAGTGAGTAGAACTGGTATCTAACACGGTATAGACTTCACAAGAGTTTATGACAAACATACCCGTGATAATTTTATTCAGATTCCTTGTCACGAAAAAAAAACGTTCTCTCTTAAACTACCAGCTTTGATTTTTCTGGGACGACCTTTGGTGCCTCCATCCTAGATGAACTTATCTTCGGTGAATGACAAAATCAGGCTAAGTGACCTTCTCTTCCACAATTATAACATGCTTTAGACGGCATTGCGCAGTTTGGACTGATGTGTCCCTCCCCTCCGCATTTGAAGCATATGATAGGTGGTCGTTCTCCTTCCTTAACAACGGGTCTTTGGTCTTTGACGTCTTTCCATCATTGTTGAATCTCCTCTTCTTGAAATGTCCATTCTTATTATTTTGACCATGATTACTACCGAAGTGGTTACCATTTCTGGCATGTTGATTCCCTCCATGCTTATTGTCACCGCTTTGATGATCATTATCACCCAGATTATCATTTCAAATTTTCTTGCTCTCTTTTTCGTTGCGTTGACTCGTTATCGCGCTCCACTAATCGAGCCCTATTTACAACATCCTAATACAAACACACTTTTATGAGAAATAAGATATTGGCGTATCTCGGTTTCAAACCTCTTAAAACATTCGCCCTTCGCTCCTCATTATCGACCAAATGGGATGCAAACCGGATAACTCAGTAAATTTAGCCTCGTACAGTGACTTCGGTCCATATTGTTTTGTTCCAACTTGATAAACTCCACCTCCTTCATGTGACGAATACTTTTAGGAAAGTACTTGTCGTTGAACAGCTCTTGGAACTTCTCCCAAGACATCTTGAGTGCGTCAGGCTGGGTACGTTTTACAGATTCCCACTAGTGATCTGCCTCTTCACGCAACATAAAGGTGGCAAAGGGAACCTTTTGCTCCTCGGAGGATCCCAAGACATCAAATATCTTGGTGATCTGCTTTAACCACGTCTCTGCCTTAAGTGGTTCTGGCTTTCCCAAAAACTCCGGTGGTCCCAGCTCCTTGAATTGCTTAATGCGACCAACCGTGGTTGCCATTGTTTCCTCCTGTATTATGAGCAGAGTGGCCTTCACTGATGTTGCATGAATTCTAAAAAGCTCCTAAACGTATCATCGTTTACAATTGATCAGTGTTGGTGTTTATAAGAGGATTATCGTCATCCTGTTGCACATTGTCCTGATTATTGATCTGTGGAGACTCAACAGTCTCCTGTGCTCCATTGCTATTCTCAACATTCTCGGATGTCATTTTCAAATCACCGCCACAAAACAAGGGTTAATTAACATCACATATTATCCCTATACTCGACCCAACCAATTAAATATCAAATAAACTTAGGTAGGTCATACTAGCGAAGGAATTCCCCGTCTCTCCCCTCCTAGTTCTAGTCTCACATCTTAGCCATAGATCATATCCCTAAGCTTTGATACCAACTGTGACGCCCCGAAAATAGGTATACATCACCTATTCTGAGTCATCAAATACATGGTACAGAATACAAATACAACTTAACTATACAACTGTCATGTAAAGTACGACAAAACATAAGCTGTGAGTTTTAATACAAATATTGTCGTCAAGACAATATTCAAACTCAAATTCAATATTATTACATTTATTTTTCACTATTTCACTGAATAGTGAGGACTACTAATGCTATCATCTGGTCCGTCACTCCGTTCCCCGACTAGTCCCTGCTACGTTCTCATTTCCTAAAGAGAATAATAAAAGTAAAAGGGCGAGCTCAACTAGCCCAATGAAAATATTATGACTAAGATAATGCAAAATATATTATCGTTAGCCTTCAATGTTATTAAACCGATACAATATAACAAATCGTAAGACCCCAACTTATTATAAATAAAATTGAAATTTCTATTTATTATCTTGAAATAATAAGGTGATAATTTGATATAATACTTTGATTATGGGTGAAATGTGCAAATTTTGCAAAATAAGCAAGTGGTTATAAAATAATCATTGTTGTCGGGGGAATATTCGTTTGGTCGTGGAATATTCTTCTTGTCGAGAATAATATCCGTCGATGGTAGCATGATCATTTGTGGGCCCATAACTGAATAAGCGTCGGATGAAGAAAACGCGACAAAGTTTGAGTTTTTTATAAATAAACGGAGTAATTGTTATAGATTAACAACATTGGGTTTACGGTGGTTAAAATACAAGATACGCTTGGTTGCACGATGCGATACACAGATGTTCACACAACATTGTTGAATTATTGATTCTTACGTGAAGAAGGCCTTTACTCAATAATTATTACGATAATTCTTGTTCAATATTTTATTTTATTGATTCAATAATTGCTACGTTGATATTTTATATTATTGTTATTTCAATAATTATCAACTTTGCATGATATTTCCCATTATCGGATCAATAATTCATATTATTTGAATAATATTATTAGATAACATTATTGGCAATGTCTAGAAAGTTTTGTCAAGGAGAGGTTTGGTCACCTAATTACACGCTAGTAAGGAGAAATCCTTATTGGAAAGCCCCTCTTTCACAGGAGCGGCTGGTTTGTCATAATTGTGATTACTGTAATATTATTTGTGAATAATTAATTATTGATTTATATGATAAAGAAATATTTATTTGATGTGGATATAAATGAGGGATTTATTTATTTATGTGGTTATAAATGAAGGAATTTTAGTATGAAATAATTGTTGAAAGTTTGGCATATTTTCTGTGGAATTACAATTATTTCTTCGATAAAATATTCATTTAAAATATATATTATGATTTTTAAAATAATATATTATATTATATATATATATATATATATATATACATGTGATTAAATGGACGAATATGTGTATTCTTTCTTGATGGCTTGAAAAATGTTAGCAAGTGTGGTTTGCCTAACTTTTGTAGGCCCTCATAGATGGAAAACAAGAATTGGCAGGAGGAAATAATTGTTAGGCCATTTGGTGGGTGAAGAGAAAAAAATGCCTGCAAGTTGGTTTCAAAGGGTGGCCCCTACCCATATTGAAATTTAGATGTTTAGCATGTTGTCCATTTTGATAGATGTTTTAGTAACTCATGCTGCCACCACGTTGATATAAATATTAAGTTGAAAGTGATGGGATTTCTTTTAGTGACAAAAAGATATAGTAGCAAATGTTATTGTCCTTTTCATTCCTATTTGGGTTATTACAAAAGGGTCAAAAGTGGCATGCTTTAGCCACCTACCGCACACCCACCATTTATTTTTCAAACCTGGCATGCGCTTTCAGTACCTTGTCAAATTTGGCGTACCTCCTTAACTCTATAAATAGAGTGCTCAATTGAGCGATGAAAATCACACCTTCTTAATCAGAAATTCTTATTCTATAGTATTGTGAGTATTTTTCTTGAGTATAAGAATATTTTGAGCGTAGTTTTTCTGCAAGATTCTCTCAGAATAATATCTGATATTCTAGTCAAATCCAGTTTCTACCAAGGTAAAGGATATTATTTTATTTCAATACTCGTGAGAAATATTATTTTTTTTCATACTCCATAGTATGGAAGGGATATTATTTCATTTCATATTCTCTAAATTTGAACTTACTATGGTAAGTATTGCTTCTAAAATTCCTGAAATAATTAGAAATTTTATTTCATCTAATATCATTTCATAGGAATATTGGTCTGAAATTTTTATCAAATTTGAAACTTTTCATGACTGGGTATTGTTCACGAGTCACACTTGTTTCACGAGTCTTTGTTCACTGAATCTTGTTCACGATTCTTATTCACGATGTCTTTGTTCACAACTATTTCACGAAAAAAAAAATTTTTTTCTTCTTCCAGTTATCTGTTGTGATCCTTATTCTTGAAATTAAATCCATGTTTTGATCTTCATTCTTGAATTTTACTCCACTATAGTTTATTATGGAGTATTATTGATCTTGGATAAAAATTGAAATCTGAATCCTTAATATTTGTCCTTCGGTCTCCTTTGGATTCGTTTCTTTAAAATATTTTTCATCGTCCTCGGTCCTAAATGATGATATTACTAAATATCTTTGGCACAGTAGTGCAAAGATGAATGATTAATCGATGAATATCTTTGGCCGTAGTGCAAAGATGAGCAGTGTTGAGATGAACATGACCAATGGTGATATCTGAATGAATATCTTTGACACATAGTGCAAAGATTAATATTTGATTAAAGATGTATATTGATTGATGTTACGAGGGATAAAATATTGATGATGGACTTTTAAATCTTAGAAGATAGTAAAACTCCTTCTCTACTTGACTCTTCTAATGGATTCTTTGTTTCATTGCGATTGTTGATCTAAAACTTGTTGTCTATTATATTTTATCGATTTTTCTCTGTTGAAGACTAATGATAATTTGTTGTATATTATCTTAGTCATAATATTCTTTATTGGGCTAGTTGAGCTCACCCTTTTCCTTTTTGTTCCATTGTTCTTCTCAGGAGGAGAGAATTTAGCAGGAACTATCCGGGGTATGGAGTGATGATTTAAGATAATTGTTTAGCAGTCCTCACTATTTTTGTAAAATAGTGTATCAATAATTGTAATGAGGACTCCTTTTGAGTTTGTATACTCTCTAGTATACAATATTTGTATTCAAACTCACAGTATATGTGTTGTCGTATTTTGTACGGCAATTATATTACTGAAGTTTATTGTTTTTATACCATGTATTTGGCGACTCAGAATGGGTGATGTATACCTATTTTGGGGGCGTCACAGTTGGTATCAGAGCTTAGGGATATGGTCTCTGGCGGAGATCGGGGAATAGAACTAGGAGGGAGAGATGAGTAAATCTTTATTTAGTATGTCTACTAAGCTTATTTGTTGGTCGGTCATAATATATGGATATAATGTGATATGTTAATTTGTTTAATTAACCCTTATTTTATGGCGATATTTAAGAATGGCTACTTTGAGAACGTTAACAATGGAGTGTATGAGGCTGTGGAACAACCTTTAGTCACAAACCCGGAGAGCGTCAACGGGAAGACAATATTCCTCCCATAAACAACAATATCGAGCAAGCGATGAATGATGGAATGTTTAGGAGCTTTTTGCGGTTCATGCAAAAATCGAATGAGAGGAGACTTCGTGCACAAAATACGGTGGAAATGCTAGCAATGCACTACGGCTGTCACAAATGAAGCGATTCAAAGAGTTGGGACCACGAATTTAAGGAAAGCGGGATCCGATCATGCGGCGGAAGCGTGGGTCAAACAAATTACCAAGATATTTGATGTCTTGGGATGCGGAGGAGAAAGAAGGTTCCATTCCCCACCTTTATGTTCCGCGGTGAGGTAGACTCTTGGTGGGAGTCATGAAGCGTACCAAACTTCTTTGCACTCAGCATGTCTTGGGAAACATTTGAAACTATTCATGACAAGTACTTTCACGAAAGTATTAAATCATATGAAGGAGGTGGAGTTTATTAGACTGGAACAAAATAACATGGCGGTGTCCCGATGCGAGGCGAAGTTTGTAGAGTTATCGGTTTTGCACCTCATTTGGTGAAAATGAGGAGCGAATGACAAGGATGTTTACGAGAGGTCAAAGCCCGAGATTGACGATATCTTATCTCTCATAAATTTTCTTTATATTTAAATGTTGTAAACAGGGCTCAATTATTAGAGCGAGATAATGAGTATGTTGAACCGGGGACCACACCGAGGTCATCTGGGTGGCGGCGATCATCGAGCAATGAAAACTAGCGGGGAGGAAAACATTGGACAAAAGCGGTAACCACTCGGTGGTAATCGTGGTCGTGTTAATAGAAGGAGAGAGTCGGGAGGAGATTTCAAGAGAGAAGGTACAACAATGATAACGTGAAGACGCGTCGGCAAACATCAACTGCCTTTAGGGGAGGAGAACGAGCACCGGTCGTTTATTACAAATCACGGAAAGAGGGACACATCATTGAAACCCCCACAACAATCCAGGTGTGTTATAACTATAGAAAGGAAGGTCATATAGCTAGAAATTGTCTAGTTGCGAAACCAAGTTCAACGGGGATGGTGACTCAAAAGGTCATCCCGGATAAGTCAAATCGGTGGTTCTGGAAGGCGTTTGTCGTGGCCAGCCAAAAGCGTGAGGAACGAATGAGGTGATCACGGGTAAGCTAATCTTGAACTCTTGCGAAGTTTATACCTTACTAGATCTGGTTCTACCCATTCTTTTATCTCTCTCCTACTTGTGCTCAGCGTTTAAACTTGACTCGGAGAAATTAGACTTTGATTTATCAATGGAGACTCAGATTGGGTGAAACCTTCGTTACATCTACGGTTTATAAATCTTGCTTAATCCAAGTTGGCACTATCACATTACACATTGATCTTATCTCTTTAAAGATACTTTGCTTTTGATGTGATTTTAGGAATTGATTGGTTAACCACTCATCATACTAAAATTGATTGTTTTAAATAAGGTTTTTAGTTTTCATATTCCTAACCAACCTATCATACAATTTAAACTACTAAACCACTAAAATCGATCATTTGTCATATCAAGCCACAAAAGCTATTCATTTATTGAAAAAGCGGATGTCAAGCTTTCTTAGCCCATGTTATGGATTTGAATAAAACAAATCGATATGAATAATATTTCTACATTGTTAGAGAATTTCTGATGTATTTCTGAAGAACTTCTGAATGGTCTACCCCGAGCGTGATGTTGAATTCTTTATTGACCTTGAGCAAGAATACAAAACCCATTTCTAAAACCCCATATCGAATGTCTCTATTTAACTTGAGGAGTTAAAAGTCCAACTATGAGAATTGTTAGACATCGGTTTCATTAGTCTCTAAATACATCTCCTTGGGGTACTCTGTTTTATTAAGTAAAGAAGAAAGATGGGAGTATGCGACTTTGTATTGACTACTGAGAATTAAACCATGTCACCATCAAGAATAGGTATCCGCTACCTCGCATTGATGACTGTTTGACCCGGTTGTAAGAACACAATTCTTTTCAAAGATCGATCTTAGTTACGGATATCATCGGTGAAGATTAAAATTGAGGATATTCAAAGGCGCCTTGAGAACTTCGATGCGAGCATTATGAATTCTTAGTCATGTCTTTTGGATTGACTAATGCTCCTATTACTTTCATGGATATGATGAACCGAGTATTCAAGGAATATTTGGATCGATTCGTTGTTGTCTTTATTGATGACATCCTCATTTATTCCAAAAGTCGTGAAGATCATGAGCACCATTTGAAGGCGATACTTGAAAGGCTTCATAAAAACAAGCTATATGCTAAAATTTGAAGAAATCGAGTTACGGCTTGAGGAAGTAGCATTCCTTGGGCGTGGTGTCAAAACATGGAGTATCTGATGACGGCGAAGATTGAATCAATACTGAAAGTTGGGAGCAAGCAAAAGTCGGTGGCCAAAGTGCGTAGCTTTAAAGAACTTATTTGGTTATTATCGGAGATTAATGGAAGGATTTTCTTGAATCACTACTCAGATTAACTCAGTTGACTCGGAAGGATACAAAATTTGTATAGAAGCGAGGAATGCGAGAAGAGTTTCCAAGAGTTCAAGAGGAGACTCATTTGGCACTGTTACAGCAATACCATCTGGATCGGATGGATTTGTTATATCTGGCGATGCTTGAGCAAAGGGTTAGGATGTGTTCTCATTCTCACAACATGGAAAAGTCATAGCTTTATGCCTCACGCCTCACTGGTGCAAAAAAAAGAATATGAGAGGAATTATTCTACTCATGATCTAGAGTTAGCGTGATCGTTTTAAGTTGAAAATCTGGAGACACTACACATATGGGGAGAAAATGGAGATCTATCTGGATCATAAAAGCCTCAAATACTTCTTCACCCAAAAGGAACTCAACATGCGGCAACGACGTTGGCTCGATTGTTGAAAGATTACGATCATACCATTCAATACCATCTGGAAAAGCAAAGCGTAGTGGTGGCGCGTTGAGTAGAAGATGATCGTATGCGAATGCAGAGTGCGATTTGTTAACACAAAGACCCATTTTGTACGATTTACAAAAGATGGAGATTGAGTTAAAGACTCCAGGGACCCACGTGATGATGGCGAATATACGAGTAGAACCAACTTTAATCGATAAAGTTAAAGCTGCTCAAGCTACGGACCTAGGGCTATTACGTATGAAGAAGAAAGTGCGAAGGTGTTATTCGAAGCGAAGAATCGATGAAGAAGGAATACTTGAGTCAACTCTAGACTTTGCGTTCCTAACGATTCTAACTTGAAGCATAGAATCATGATGGAGGCACACAACACCCCGTTTGCAATCCATCCTGGGAGTACCAAAATGTATCATGATATTCGACACACATTTTGGTGGAACAATATGAAAAGAGAGATCGCGGAGTTTATCTCGAGGTGTTTAACTTTGTCGGCGTGTAAAGGCGGAACATCAAGTGCCAAAAGGTCCATTGCAACCACTTGAGATTCTGAAATGGAAGTGGGAACACATTACCATGGATTTCGTTACAGGTCTTCCCAAAGTTTCTCAAGGTATAGATGCGATTTGGGTTATTGTTGATAGATTAACCAAGTCTTCTCATTTCTTCTGAACGTGAGACTTATTCCTTGAATGCCTTACTCAGTATATACGTGAATGAGATTGTGAGATTTCATGGCATCTGCGGTATCCATAGTTTGGGATCATGACCCAAGATTCACTTCAAGATTTTGGGTTAGCTTGCAAAAAAGCTATGGGCGCGTTCTGATTGATTCGGCATACCATCCTCAAACAGATGGATAATCAGAGAGGACTATTCAAACTCTTGAAGATCTATTAAGACTCTGTGTCCTAGATTTCAAAGGGAGTTGGGATAAGTACTTACCACTGGTGGAATTCTCCTACAACAACAGTTATCAAGCAAGTATAGGCATGGCTCCATTCGAGGCGTTGTATAGACGAAAGTGTCGTTCTCTAGTATGCTGGGACTAGGTGGGAGAAGCAACATTGTTGGGACCAGAGTTGGTACGAATGACTACAGAGAAGATCCAAATGATTCGACAACGTATACAAATGGCACAGGATCGACAAAAGAGTTATGCTGATCTTCATCGAAAGGACGTGGAATTTAATATTGGAGATCATGTCTTATTACGTATTGCTCCATGGAAGGGAGTTACAAGATTTGGGAAGAGAGGAAAGCTCAATCCACGATTTATTGGTCCATTTGAGATTCTTGACCGAATAGGAAATGTGGCCTATAGACTCGCGTTACCTCTAAGTATGTCTCGTGTTCATAATGTTTTTCACATATCTATGCTTCGTAAATATGTTAAAGACCCGAACCACATTATTGCGTTAGAACCAGACGAGATAGCCGAAGATTTAACGTACGAGGAGGTACCTGTTAAGATCTTGGATAGGAAAGAGCATGTCCTACGCACGAAGGTTATACCACAAGATAAGGTTTTGTGGAGAAACCATGCTATTGAAGAAATGACCTGGGAATTGGAATCGGAAATGAAAGCGAGGCACCCTCACCTTTTCAAAACACCAGGAACGTACGTTAATTTCGAGGACAAAATTTTATAAGGAGGGGAGGTTGTAAGACCCCAACTTATTATAAATAAAATTGAAATTTCTCTATTTATTATCTTGAAATAATAAGGTGATAATTTGATATAATACTTTGATTATGGGTGTGCAAATTTTGCAAAATAAGCAAGTGGTTATAAAATAATCATTGTTGTCGGGGAATATTCGTTTAGTCGTGGAATATTCTTCTTGTCGGGAAATATCCGTGCTGACGCAGTATGCGATCATTTATGGGCCCCATAATGGAATAAGCTGTTGGATGAAGAAAAAGACAAAATTTGAGTTTTATAAATAAATGGCGTGCGTAATTATTCACAGATTAACCTTTGTTGGATTTACACGGTGGTTAAAATCTGATGTCTGGCGTGGTTGCCGCGATGACACTTTATTACACACATTGTTGAATTATTGATTCTTACGTGAAGGCCTTTACTCGATAATTATTCACGATAATTCTTGTTCAATATTTTATTTTATTGATTCAATAATTGCTTTGCGTTGATATTTTATATTATTGTTATTTCATAATTGTCAACTTTGCGCGATATTTCCCATTATCGGATCAATAATTCATATTATTTGAATAATATTATTAGATAACATTATTGGCGATGTCTAGAAAGTTTTACATCGAGGAGAGTTTGGTCACCTAATTACGCCACTAGTAAGGAGAAATCCTTATTGAAAGCCCCTCTTTCACAGGAGCGGCTGGTTGTCATAATTGTGATTACGTAATATTATTTGTGAATAATTAATTATTGATTTATATGATAAAGAAATATTTATTTGATGTGGATATAAATGAGGGATTTATTTATTTATGTGGTTATAAATGAAGGAATTTTAGTATGAAATAATTGTTGAAAGTTTGGCATATTTTCTGTGGAATTACAATTATTTCTTCGATAAAATATTCATTTAAAATATATATTATGATTTTTAAAATAATTATATTATAATATATATATATATATATATATATACATGTGATTAAATGGACGAATATGTGTATTCTTTCTTGATGGCTTGAAAAATGTTAGCAAGTGTGGTTTGCCTAACTTTTGTAGGCCCTCATAGATGGAAAACAAGAATTGGCAGGAGGAAATAATTGTTAGGCCATTTGGTGGGTGAAGAGAAAAAATGCCTGCAAGTTGGTTTCAAAGGGTGGCCCCTACCCATATTGAAATTTAGATGTTTAGCATGTTGTCCATTTTGATAGATGTTTTAGTAACTCAAATGCTTGCACGTTGATATAAATATTAAGTTGAAAGTGATGGGATTTCTTTTAGTGACAAAAAATCAAATGTTATTGTCCTTTTCATTCCTATTTGGGTTATTACAAAAGGGTCAAAAGTGGCATGCTTTAGCCAACTACCGCACACCCACCATTTATTTTTCAAACCTGGCATGCGCTTTCAGTACCTTTGTGACGCCCCCAAAATAGGTCCATTCCATCCAACCCATTCTGAGTCGCCAAATACATGGTACAAAAATAACTACAACTTTATTATTACAACATATAAACTGTGAGTTTAAATACAGATATTGCCATCTAGACAATATCCACACGCAAATAAATCCCCATCATAATTATTGATACATTATTTTACAAAATGGTGAGGACTACTAAACAACTCTCTCTAGAACCTTCATTCCATACCCAGTAAGTACTCGCTACATTTTCGCCTCACGAGAAGAAAAATGGAACAAAAAGGAAAGGGGTGAGCTCAACTAGCCCGATAAAAGAATATTATGATTAAGATAATATCTGACAAATTACAGTTAGTCTTCAACAGGAAAATCTAATAGAATCTGATAGACAACAAATTTTAAATCAATATTACAGTGAAATAATAATTCATTAGAAGAGTTAAGTAGAGAATGCAAACTACTATCTTCTATGTATGAATTTAAAAGTTCATCGTCTATCTTTTATCCTGTAACATCAATCAATATACATCCGGAATCAAATATTCATCTTTTGCACTACAGGGCCAAAGATATTCATCGATTAGTCATGTTCATCTAAACACTGCTCATCTTTGCTACTACTGACCAAAGATATTCTTCAGAATCATTCATCTTCTGCACTACTGGGCCAAAGATATTCTTGAGAAATCATTCATCTTTTACCTTCTGGGCCAAAGATATTCAATAATATCATCATTTAAGACTAAGGATGATGAAAAATATTTTTAAAGAAAGCGAATCCGGTGAAACAAAATGACAAGGATTAAGGATTAAGGATTAGTACTTTGTTTTATCCATGTTCAAAAATACCTCAAAAATGATCATAGTGGTGTAAAATTCAAGAATGATCAAAACATGGATACAATCAAAGCTAGTATCCGAATAGATATTTTGGACAAAAAGAAGAAATTTCATTTTTCTATGAATAGTCAGATAGTCTGAATAGTAGTCTTAGTATCGTGAATAGTAACTCAAACACCAAAAGATAGAAATTCCACAAAAAACATCTTCACGCTTCATGAATAGTACTAAATGAATAGTAACTCGTGAATAGTAACTTCATGAATAGTAACTTCGTGAATAGTAACTCATGAATAAGAAACTCATGAATAGTAACCCAGACATGAAAAAGTTCCAAATTTGATAAAAAGTTCCAACCAATATTTCAAAGATAATGATATTGAAGAAATAATATCATTTGAGAAGAAATTAACATCCCTTACCTAGAAAGATTAATACTTCAAATTTGGAATCTAGGGTATAGTCTTGAAGGAACTTACCGCCTAACAATACTCAAAGTATACTCAAAATACTCACAAGAATCGCTCGATAATTTAGAGAGAAAACTTGATTTACGGTGTGATTTTCAATTCTAACCTAAGCACCTATTTATAGGAAAATGCTTAGAACACCAAAGCGTAAAATTTAATATAATATTAATATATATATTAAGATTTCTCGCCACCTTCCTAGATCTGATCTCAAATCATTATGCACATGTTGTAGCCCACAAAACAAACAAAAAAACGTTTTTATTATTTAAAATATTTTAAACTTCCAAAATCAATTATTTCAGAGCCCTTGAACTTCAATAATTCATAATAAATAGCCCTTCTATCGGAAAATTTGAATCTAGAGAGTTTTTATAGGAAATTCAATTCTCTGCAACTTTGCGGAAGAAAGTTTTTCCAAATTCCAAATAGAAATTGATAAAAAATCCACAAACGGGGATTTTCTGGTATAAATCAAATTTCAAATTAATAAATGGGGTCCACTTCTTACATGTTTAACATGTTTTAAACATTTATTGCAACAAAAATATACTCTTCCTCCTTGTATACTCATATATCCCACATTCGTTGTAAAAATATCACCATTATTATATTATTAAAATATAATAATATATTTAAATAATTATTTTATCGAGAAAAAGATAAAATTTCAATTTTCAACAATTGTCACATTAAAATTTTTCTCCATCTATATCCACAAAAAATCAATATTTTCCTCATCATATGAATCAATAATTAATTATTCACAAATAATATTACGAAATCACAATATTGATGACCAGAGGCGGTTCCGGAAAAAGGGGGCTTTTCAATAAGAATTTCTTCTTCTTGGTGGCGCTTGATTAGGTGACCAAACCTCTCCTTGACAGAACTTTCTAGACATTGCCAATAATGTTATCTAATAATATTATTCGGATAATATGAATTATTGCTTCGATAATGAAAAATCTTGTGTAATGACAATTATTGAAACAACAACAATATAAAAAATATCAACGCAGACAATTATTAACTCAATAAAATAATCGATAGTAATTACTTTGTGACCATTATTGAGTAGTGCCTTCTTACGTAAGAATCAATAATTGGTGCAATACTGGTAATGCTTCTTGTGTTTTAACCACCGGGTATTTTAACAATATTAATTGATAACAACAACGCTGCTATTTTTAAAACCACTTATATTTGTCGTTTTCTTCATCCAATCGCTTTCAGTTATGGGGCCCACACATGGTCATTTCTTGTCCGTCAAATTTAATATTCCCAAACGATCTGAATATTCCACGACCAAACGAATATTCCCCGACAACAATGAATATTTTATAACCACTTGCTTATTTTGAAGTATTAGCGTATTTTACCCCTAACTATCCACATTAATCACATCAACCCTTACTATTTTAAAATAATAAATAGAGAAAATTAAATTTCATTAATAGTAAGTTGGGGTCTTACAACCTTGTCAAATTTGGCGTACCTCCTTAACTCTATAAATAGAGTGCTCAATTGAGCAATGAAAATCACACCTTCTTAATCAGAAATCCTTATTCTATAGTATTGTGAGTATTTTTCTTGAGTATAAGAATATTTTGAGCGTAGTTTTTCTGCAAGATTTTCTCAGAATAATATCTCATATTCTAGTCAAATCCAGTTTCTACCAAGGTAAAGGATATTATTTTATTTCAATACTCGTGAGAAATATTATTTTCTTTCATACTCCATGGTATGGAAGGGATATTATTTCATTTCATATTCTCTAAATTTGAACTTACTATGGTAAGTATTGCTTCTAAAATTCCTGAAATAATTAGAAATTTCGTTTCATCTAATATCATTTCATAGGAATATAGGTCTAAAATTTTTATCAAATTTGAAACTTTTCATGACTGGGTATTGTTCATGAGTACTGTTCACGATTCTTCGTTCACGCTTCTTATTCACGGTCTTCGTTCACGCCAGTCTTATTCACGAAAAAATTCACAAAAAAATTTTTTTCTTCTTCCAAGTTATCTGTTGTGATCCTTATTCTTGAAATTAAATCCATGTTTTGATCTTCATTCTTGAATTTTACTCCACTATAGTTTATTATGGAGTATTATTGATCTTGGATAAACTGTTATACAAATCCTTAATATTTGTCCTTCGGTCTCACTGGATTCGTTCTTTAAAATATTTTTCATCATCCTCAGTCCTAAATGATGATATTACTAAATATCTTTGGCCTGTAGTGCAAAGATGAATGATTAACTAATGAATATCTTTGGCCCGTAGTGCAAAGATGAACAGGCGTTGAGATGAACATGTCCAACTGGTGATACAAATGAATATCTTTGGCCTATAGTGCAAAGATGAATATTTGATTAAAGATGTATATTGATTGATGTTACAGGGATAAAATATTGATGATGGACTTTTAAATCTTAGAAGATAGTAGAACTCATTCTCTACTTGACTCTTCTAATGGATTGCTATTTCCGCTGCAGTTGTTGATCTAAAACTTGTTGTCTATTATATTTTATCAGATTTTCCCTGTTGAAGACTAATGATAATTTGTTGTATATTATCTTAGTCATAATATTCTTTACTGGGCTAGTTGAGCTCACTCTTTTCCTTTTTGTTCCATTGCTCTTCTCAGGAGGAGAGAATTTAGCAGGAACTAGCCGGGGTATGGAGTGATGATTCAAGATAATTGTTTAGCAATCCTCACTATTTTTATAAAATAGTGTATCAATAATTGTAACGAGGACTCCTTTTGAGTTTGTATACTCTCTAGTATACAATATTTGTATTCAAACTCATAGTATATGTGTTGTCGTATTTTGTACGGCAATTATATTACTGAAGTTGTATTTGTTTCTGTACCATGTATTTGGCGACTCAGAATGGGTGATGTATACCTATTTTGGGGGCTTCACAACAACCATCAAGTTTAACTGCAGCGGAACAAACAATCCATTAAAAAAGCCAAGTAGAGAATAAAATCAACTATCTTTTATGATTTAAAAGGTTTTTCATCACTTTTATCGCTGGGACTCAGCTTAATAAATAATCCACATCATCGAACCACCCCTGCACTACGACCAAGGATATTCTTTAGTATCACGACCACAATTATCCATGCACTACGGGCCAAGAATATTTGTGTATTCAATAATGGTCATGATCATGCCAAAAACTGTCCATCAATGCACTACGGGCCAATGAGGACTTTTACCACATCATTTGTAACATTACGGTCATGATTACACCGAATAATCCCTTGTCATAATCATACCAAGTCCATTTATGCACTATAGGCCACAGATGACTTTCAACAAAATATTAATATGAGGATGATGACAATGATATAAGAATTCAGTAAAACAAGTTCAAGAATTATTTTATCCAGGAACTAATAACGTCCAAATTGTCAACATGATACTGCTTTGTAGAGTAAAATTCAAGAATGCTCAGAAGAATATTTCCATGAAAAAATACTAGATGAAGTGCAAATATCAAGGATATTCCACTAATTTCATGGAGTATAGAAGTCAAAACTTTAACCAACTGAGTATAATAAGGAATGGAATAACAAAAGAAATCACCAGGCATGCAATAGGCCGCATACATGCGTGCGGTTATTCCAACGAAATAATAAATAACGGAATCGAGGTTCGGCGTAAAAACGCATGCATACGTGATATTCCAACGAGAATAATAAAGATTTTAACCGGTCCCAAGCGTAGAAACCATATTGACGAGGATGTTCCAATGTAATGATAAAGAATGGAACAATGTAAGAATTTCACCAAGTATAGGGTAGTCCATGTATCAAAGTTATTCCAATGAGAATAATAAGAATGGAATAATGAAGTTCTCTTCATGGATAAGAAAGAAATAATACTCCATACCTTTAGAAAAAGCGATCTTTGGTATAGTGAGGTAGCGAGACTTCTCTTCTTTCTATAATTTCTCTCTATAATAATCGCTCTAAAGCTTTTGTGAATTGGTGAGAAATGAAGGAAGAATGAGCTTATTTATAGAAAAATATAGTTTCGATAATTGCACGCTTTGGGGCTCGAAAAATTTCAAAGATAATACTCCAACTTTTCCTTTATTTGTAATTTAGTCATGGAAGTATTATCAAACTTGCACCACCTCCCTAATAGTAAATAATGTGATTCAATAGTAAATTATGTGAATTAATAGTTCTGTACATGTGAAAATACAATTACGATATAGTACTCCATCTATACCTCCATTTTTAACTAAGTCATGCAAGTATTATCAATCTTGCACCAACTCCCTCTAATAGTAAAGAATGTGAAACAATAGTATACATATATGAACAAATAGTTATAATCATGTGAAATAATAACAATCAATTGCTCATTTATCCTAAGTAAATACTTCGATCGTCAATATAACCGCCAGACATTAATTATTATCGAAATAATTGTCGATTTTCACTAACACAAATAATTCCAACACAATGAAACCATTTTTATCAAAAATATAAATTTTGAAATTTAGAAGTTTGACTTTTCCCGAAAAAGTCAACTGTTGACTTTTTGACCAAATAGTGAATTCCGAAATTTTTTGTGTTTATAGACAATTTTTACTAATTTCATCGTTCCGGACTCAAATATCACGTTCGCGTCTCCAAATTCAACTCTGAACACAAATTCAATTTTAATAACATTCATTCTTAATATTATAACTCATAATATTTATCAACCAGGTCGTTCCCAGGAAAGAGGGGGCTTTCCAATAAGGATTTCTCTCTATTGGCGCATAATTAGGTGACCAAACCTCTCCTTGACAGAACTTCTAGACATTGTAAATATTGCAATTTATTAATATGAATAACTTTGTCGTCTCAATTATTGATTTAATAAAATAACATATTATGCAGATGATACTATAACAATAATCGAATCAATAATATAGAGAGATATGATCACGAATTCTTTGTAGCAATAATTGAGTATAAGCGAGTGACTTCTCACGAAAGCATCAATAATCAATACTGCGTGCTACTATGCAACCACGCGTATTCTTGTACTTTTACTACTACGGTAGTTCAGCAGATTAACAGTAAAACTTCCGCCGTTATTTTCATAAAGTATTTTTGTCGTTTTCTCAATCCGACAAAAATTTCGTTGTGGGGCTCCACCAATGATTGTGCCATTGTACGAATATTCCTTGTTAAAACGAATATTCCCCGACCAATCGAATATTATATAACAACTTGCGTACTTTGCAAAATTTATAAATATTACCCACAACTATAACATTATATCAAATCCACACCATAATATTTAAAAAAATTATTTTGAGAAAATTAAATCTTTATTCATAAAATCTGGGGTCTCACAATCTCCCCTCCTTATGAAATTTCGCCCTCAAAATTTACGTATGTACCTGGTATGCCGAACAGGTGAGGATACCTTGACCTCACTTCAAATTCTAACCCTTGAGATATAACCTTTGAGTGTCGAATATAATCCTTCTTATCCAAGATTTTAACACGTATCTCCTCATACGTTAAATCATCCGCTATCTCGTCTGGTTCTATATTAATAATGTGGTTCGGGTCATCCCCATATTTACGTAACATCGATACATTAAAAACGTTATGAACACGCGACATACTTGGCGGTAAAACGAGTCTATAAGCCACAGTTCCTACTTTATCGAGGATTTCAAATGGGCCAATTAAATCGAGGGTTGAGATTTCTTCTCTTCGTCGATTCTTGCTTCTAGAATAACGCCCTCTTGAACCTTCTTAATTCTTCACATTCATCAGCTCCAGGTGTGTAGCTTGAGCGACTTTAACTTTATCGATTAAAGTTGATTCTACTCGTATATTCGTTATCTTCATGGGGGTTCGTATATTCGCACTTGTAAACGCATATGATCTTCTACTCAATGCGTCAGCTACCACGTTCGCTTTTCCACGATGGTATTGAATGATATGATCGTAATCTTCAACAGCTCGAGCCAACGTCTTTGGCACATGTTACGTTCGTTTTAGGTGAAGAAAATATTTGAGGGTTTAAGAAATGGGTTTTGTACTGGGGTCAATACAAAATTCAATTTCATGCTCTAGGATAGGCTAAGTAGTCTTCAAGAATACGTCAGAAAATTTATTAACAATAGAAATATCATTCAAAACTGTGACTCTCATCCAAGACTTGGAAAGTACGTCACATTGATACCTATCAACTTGACATCGTCATTCACGACGTCGCCTACAGAAAGTCTGACTTCAGTGCATTCCACACAAGAAAGTTAACAACGAAAGGTCCGGGGCTCTTTACTTATGGCTGGATATGACAATGATTGACTTTAGTGGTTTGGTTGATTGAATTCGCATAACAGATTGGTTAGGAATATGAAAGCTAACAACCTTATGAAAAGCATGATGAGTAGTTAACCAATCGATTCCTAAAATCGCATCAAAGACAAGTATTTTCAACGAGACAAGATCGACACGTAAAGTGAAAGTGTTTATTTGAACAAGATTTATAAATAGTGGAGGTAACGAAGGTTTCTCCCAACTGAGTTTAAACAGATATATTAAAGTCTAACTTCTCCGGAGTTAACTTCAAACATTGAACACAACTAAGTGAAATAAAAGAGTGAGTAGAACTGGTATCTAACACGGTATAGACTTCACAAGAGTTTATGACTAACATACCTGTGATAATTTTATTCAGATTCCTTGTCACGAAAAAAAACATTCTCTCTTAAACTACCAGCTTTGATTTTTCTGGGACGACCTTTGGTGCCCCCATCCTAGCTGAACTTGTCTTCGGTGAACGACAAAATCGGGCTAAGTGACCTTCTCTTCCACAATTATAACATGCTTTAGACGGCATTGCGCAGTTTGGACTGATGTGTCCCTCCCCTCCGCATTTGAAGCATATGATAGGTGGTCGTTCTCCTTCCTTAACAACGGGTGCTGGTGCTGACGTCTTTTCATCATTGTTGAATCTCCTCTTCTTGAAATGTCCACTCTTATTGTTTTGACCATGATTACCATCGAAGTGGTTACCATTTCTGGCATGTTGATTCCCTCCATGCTTATTGTCACCGCTTTGATGACTGTTATCACCGGTATTATCATTTTGCCGGCTACTCTCTTTGGTTGCGTTGACTCGTTATCGCGCTCCACTAACTGAGCCCTATTTATAACATCTGAATACAAACACAGTTTATGAGAAATAAGATATTGGCGTATCTCCGGCTTCAAACCTCTTAAAAATATTCGCGTCATTCGCTCCTCATTATCGACCAAATGGGATGCAAACCGGGATAACTCCGCAAATTTAGCCTCGTATTGCGACACGGACATATTATTTTGTTCCAACTTGATAAACTCCACCTCCTTCATGTGACGAATACTTTCGGGAAAGTACTTGTCGTTGAACATCTCTTGGAACTTCTCCCAAGACATCTTGAGTGTGTCAGACGGGGTACGTTTTATAGATTCCCACTAGTGATCTGCCTCTTCACGCAACATAAAGGTGGCAAAGGGAACCTTTTGCTCTGTCGAGCATCCCAAGACATCAAATATCTTGGTGATCTGCTTTAACCACGTCTCTGCCTTAAGTGGTTCTGGCTTTCCCAAAAACTCCTGTGGTCCTAGCTCCTTGAATTGCTTAGCGGTGACCAACCGTGGGTTGCCATTGTTTCCTCCTGTATTATGAACAAGAGTGGCCTTCGCCTGATGTTGCATGAATTCTAAAAAGCTCCTAAACGTACCGTCGTTCGTCAATTGATCAGTGTTGGTGTTTATAAGAGGATTATCGTCATCCTGTTGCACATTGTCCTGATTATTGATCTGTGGAGACTCAACGGTCTCCTGTGCTCCATTGCTATTCTCAACATTCTCGGATGTCATTTTCAAATACTACCATAAAACAAGGGTTAATTAACATCACATATTATCCCTATACTCTGACCGATCACTTAAATATCAAATAAACTTAGGTAGGTCATACTAGCGAAGGAATTCCCCGTCTCTCCCCTCCTAGTTCTAGTCTCATATCTTAGCGGGGATCATATCCTAAGCTTTGATACCAAACCGTGGCGCCCCCCCAAAATAGGTATACATCACTGATTCGGATTAAATCGAATACATAGTACGAATACAAATACAACTTAATTATACAACCGTATATGTAAAGTACGACAAAACATAAGCTATGAGTTTTAATACAAATATTATCGCTCAAGACAATATTCAAACTCAAATTCAATATTATTACATTTATTTTCCACTATTTCACCGAATAGTGAGGACTACTAATGCTATCATCATCGTCCGTCACTCCGCTCCCGACTAGTCCTCGCTTCGTTCTCATTTCTGAAGAAACAATAAAAGTAAAAGGTGAGCTCAACTAGCCCGATAGTAAATATTATGACTAAGATAATGCGAGAATATATTATCGTTAGCCTTCAACAAATGTTAAAACCGATACAATATAACAACCATCAAGTTTAACTTCAATGAAACAAACAATCCACTAAAAAGAGTCAGTAGAGAATAAAATCTACTATCTTTTATGATTTAAAAGGTTTTCATCACTTTTATCATTGGAACTCAACTTAATAAATAATCCACATCATCGAATCACCCTACACTTTTCTGCCCAAGGATATTCTTTAGTACCACGACCACAATTATCCATGCACTACGGGCGAGAATATTTATGTATTCAATAATGGTCATGATCATCCCAACAACTGTCCATCAATGCACTACGGGCCAATGAGGACTTTTACCATATCATTTGTAACATTACGGTCATGATTACAAGGAATAATCCCTGGTCATAATCATACCAAGTCTATCTATGCACTATAGGCCACAGATGACTTTCAACAGAAGAATTTCTTCAAGTATAGGGTAGCCCGCGTATACAGGTTATTCCAATAAAATAATAAAGAATGGAATAACAGAAGTTCTCTTCATGGATAAGAAAGAAATAATACTCCCTACCTTTAGAAAATCTGGATCTTTGGAATAGTGAGGTAGCAGACTTCTCTTCTTCTTTTCTATAATTTCTCTCTAATAATAATCTCTCTAAAGATTTTGTGAATTAGTAAGAAATGAAGGAAGAATGAGCTTATATTTATAGAAAATATAGTTTCGATAATTGCGTTTAGGGGCTCAAAAAATTTCAATCTGATACCTCCAACTTTTCCTTTATTTTTAATTTAGTCATGGAAGTATTATCAAACTTGCACCACCTCCCTAATAGTAAATAATGTGATTCAATAGTAAATTATGTGAATCAATAGTTCTGAACATGTGAAAATCTGAATTACAAAAGATATAGTACCTCCATTTATACCTCCATTTTAACTTAGTCATGCAAGTATTATCAATCTTGAACCAACTCCCCTAATAGTAACAAGAATGTGAAACAATAGTATACATATGTGAACAAATAGTTATAATCATATGAAATAATAGCAATAAATTGCTTATTTATCCGGTTAAATACCCGATTGGTCAATATAACCTCCAGACATTAATTATTATCGAAATAATTGTCGATTTTCACTAACACAAATAATTCCAACACAATGAAACCATTTTTATCAAAAATATAAATTTTGAAATTTCGAAGTTGAACTTTTCTCGAAAAAGTCAACTGTTGACTTTTTGACCAAATAGTGAATTCCGGAAAATTTTGTGTTTATAGACTATTTTTACTAATTTCATCGTTCCGGACTCAAATATCACGTCGCGTCTCCAAATTCAACTCAAACACAACTTCAATTTTAATAACATTCATCATTAATATTATAACTCACAATATTTAATAAAATTAGGTATACATCACCCATCTTGGGTAGTCGGATACATAGTGCTTCTCGAAATTTAAATCTGACTTACTAATATAAGCGTAACGGTATATGCAATCGACATAAAAGCGTGAGTTTGAATACAAATATTGTCTACTAGATATTATACAAACTTCGAAAGGTCCTCATTACAATTATTATCACACTATTTCACGAGAATAGTGAGGACTACTAATCTTATCCTCTGGACCATTACTCAGTTCCCAGGCTAAATCCCGGCTATATTCTCATTTCACGAAGAAACGGTGAAAGAAAGGGTGAGCTCAACTAGCTCGATAAGAAATATTATGACTAAGATAATGCGAGAATAAATTATCATTAGCCTTCTGACGATGTTAAGCGATAAAATATAATGAACATCAAGTTTAACTACTGGTGAACCAACAATCCATTAAAAAGTCAGTAGAAAATAAAATCTACTATCTTTTATGATTTAAAGGTTTTCATCATTTATTATAAATTTGAGACTCGACTTTAATAAATATTCCACATCATTGAATCACCCTACACTTTTCTGACGAGGATATTCTTTAGTATCACGACCACAATTATTCATGCACTCTGGGCGAGAATAGTTGTGTATTCATTAATAATCATGATCATCGTACCAACAAGCATCCATCCATCGATACTCTCTGACGATGAGGATTTTTACCACATCATTTGTAACATTACGGTCGTGATTACACTTAGAATAGTCTCTGGTCGTAATCATACCAAGTCCATCCATGCTCTACTGAATACGAGATGACTTTCAACATAATATAAACATGAGGATGATGACAATGATATAAAATTCATAAAACAAGTTCAAAAATTAATTTATCTAGGAACCCGATAACATCAAATTATCGACATGATCTTTGCTTTGTAGAGTAAAAATTCAAGAATCTTCGAAGAAGAATATTTCCATGAAAGGATCTTTGGATGAAGCGCAAATATCGAGGATATTCCACTAATTTCATGGAGTATAGAAGTCAAAGTTTTAACCAATTTGGGTATAATAAAGAATGGAATAACAAAAGAAATCACCATGCATGCGATAGGCCTTGCAGGCGAGTTATTCAACGAGAATAATAAATAACGGAACCCGGTCGGCGTAAAAGCGCCACAGACGGGATATTCAGCGACGAGAATAATAAAGAATGGAACCGGTCGGGCGTAAAACACACGAGACGGGATGTTCAGCGAATAATAATAAAAAAGCGGAACCGGTCGGTGTAAAACACTGCAGACGGGATGTTCCAATAAAATAATAATAAAAGCGGGAACCGGTCGGTGTAAAACACACGACGGGATGTTCAACGAATAATAGAAGAATGTCACCAAGTATAGGGTAAAACCGCGTATATCGAGTTATTCAATAGAATAATAAGCAATGGAATAACAACAGTTCTCTTCATGAATAAGAAAGAATAACACCCTTACGAATACAACAAATAATATTCCCTACCTTAGAAGAAATGAATATTGGAAAAGTGAAGTAGCGAAATACTTTTCTTCTTTCTCTCTCTTATAGTTTCTCTCTCTAGAGTTTGATGAATTGAATAAATAAGAAATAATGAAGGAATGAGCTTTCTATTTATAGAAAAAAAAGAGGGTGGCTCTTGAGTATAGAAGATTTCTAATGACTCTTGGTAATATTGAAGAGACAACTACTATTTTCTTGAAGGGTAATTAACCCTTGGAACAAAAGAAGCGATTAACTCTTGGTAATATTGAAGGGACAACTACTATTTGCGAAGGGGTAATTACTAATGGCGAAGGTAATTACTATTGAAGAAGGTAATTACTATTGAAGAAGGTAATTACTATTGAAGAAGTAAATACTATTGTAAAATACTATTGTGAAAGTAAATACTATTATTGGTAATTAAATATATTGAAGGTAAATACTATTGAAAGGTAATTACTATTCACAAAGGTAATTACTATTCACAAAGGTAATTACTATTGACGAAGAGACTCTTAGATGATGACATATGGGCCCCCCATAAAATAATCAAACTTACCACAAGCGTCTCATATGAGACTCTTTATATACATCAGGATTGAATAAATATTACCACAAATCATTTTATTTTTAATCAACACATATTTAATCTTTCAACAATTATTAATCATTTATAACTTAAGTCTCAATTATTAATTAATAATATAACATATTATCTGAGATGATCTTTGTGACAATAATTGAATCGATAATATAAGAGATATGATCACGTGAATTCTTGTAGCAATAATTGAGTATAGCTAAGTGACTTCTCACGTAAGCATCGATAATCAATCTGGTGTGCTCTTATATGCAACCACAGCGTATTCTTTGTACTTTTACCATAGGGTAGTTCAGCGGTTTTAACGGTAACACCTCATGAGTTATTTTTATAGAAAGATAATTTTGTCGTTTTCTAACTACGACAATACTTAGTTAATGGGGTCCACCAATGATTGAGTAGTCGTCTGAATATTCCCACAAACAAAAGAATATTCCCAGAAACGAATATTTTATAACAACTTGCTTACTTTGCAAAATTTATAAATATTACCTGACTATAACATTATATCAAATTTATTCCATAATATTCAAAAATAATATTTATAGAAAATTCATCTTTATTTATAAAAGTTGGGGTCTTACACCTCCCTTCTTATGAAATTTAGCCCTCGAAAATTAGAGTGCGTTACACGGTATGTCGAAGAGGTAAGGATACCTTGATTTCATTTGATTCTAACTCCCAGTCATTTCCTCGACATCGTGGTTCCTCCACAAAAAAACTTTGACTTGAGGTATAACCTTGGGCGTAGAATATGTTCCTTCTTATCAAAATTTGAGCAGGAACCTCTTAATCGTCAAATCTTCCGCTATTTTAAATCGGTTTCTAACTTCGATAATATGGTTCGGGTCTTTCACATATTTACGTAACATGGATATGTGAAAAGCGTTATGAACACGAGAGCGTATTTGGCGGTAAAAGCGAGTCTATAGGCCCACAGTTCCTACTCGATCGAGGATTAAAATGGGCCCGATGAATCGAGGATTAAGTTTTCCTCTCTTTCCAAATCTTGTAACTCCTTTCCATGGAAGCGACTCTTAACAACACATGATCTCTATATCGAATTCCACGTCCTTTCGATGAAGATCGGCATAACTCTTTTATCGATTTTGTGAGGTTTTATACGTTGTCGGATCGTTTGAATCTTTTAAAGTAGTCATACGTACCAACTCGGTCCCAACAACGTTGCTTCACCCACCTCCTCATCCCGACATCTTTGAGAACGACACTTTCTTCCATCTGGCGCTTGAATGGAGCCATGCGATACACTTGCTTGATAAGCTGTTGTTGTAGGAAAACTCCACCAATGGTAAGAACTTGTCCCAACTCCCTTGAAATCAAGGACCACGAGTCTTAATAGATCTTGAGAGTTTGAATAGTCCTCTCCATTTGTCCGTCCGTGCGAGGATGATATCTTAGAGCTAAATCGTGAAATCTGTGCCCATAGCTTTTTGCAAACTAACCCAAAATCGTGAAGTGAATCTTGGGTCTCGATCGAAACTATGGATCTTAGGCATACCATGCGATCTTACAATCTCGTTTATGTACATCTGAGAGCGAGCGTTCAAGTGTATAAGTTTCTCGTGTCGGTAAGAAATGAAGCGGACTTGGTCGATCTATCAACAATGACCCAAATCGCATCGATGCCTTGAGAAACCTTAGGAAGGCCGATAGCTTGAAATCCATGGTAATGTGCTCCCACTTCCATTCTACGGAATTTCAAGTGGTTGCTGATGGACCTTTTGGTACTTGATGCTCGCTTTAACTTCGTTGACAAGTTAGACACCTTGAGATAAGCAGCGCTATCTCTCTCTTCGTATTGCTCCACCAAAATGTATGGCGAATATCATGATACATTTGGTACTCCCGAGATGGATTGCAAATGGTGTGTTGTGCGCCTCCATCATGATATTATACTTTAAATCGAGGTCGTTAGGAACACAAAGTGCAGGAGTTGACTTTCGAAGTATTCCTTCTTCATCGATTCTTGCTTCGGCGTAGCACCTTCTTGCACTTTCTTCCTCATCGCATCGGCTCCAGTGCAGTAGCTTGGCGACTTTAACTTTATCGATTAAAATCGGTTCTACTTTCGTATACTCGCTATCATCACATGCGTCCACAGTCTTTAACTCTATCTCCATCCTTTGCAAGTCACACAAAATGGGCCTTTGCGTTGACAATATCGCTTTTCGTGCTTGCATATGATCTTACTACTTTCGATCGTCGGCTACCGTTAAACTTTTCGAGGATGGTATTGGATGGTATGATCATAATCTTTCAACAGTTCAAGCCAGCGTCGTTGTCGCATGTTGAGTTCCTTTTGAGTGAAGAAATATTTGAGGCTTTTATGATCAAGTAAAGATCTCCACTTTCTCCCCATACAAGTAATGCCTCCAAATTTTAAGTCTGCAAAACAATGGTTGCCAACTCTAGATCATGAGTAGGATAATTCCTCTCATATTCTTTGAGTTGTCGCGAGGCATAAACTATAACTTTTCCATGTTGCATGAGAACACATCCCAACCCTTTGCAGAAGCATCACTTTGTAGATGACAAATCCCTCAAGGCGGATGGTATTGTCGAGCAGTCTTTGAAATAAGTCTCCTCTTGAGTTCTTGAAAACTCTTCTCACATTCTTCGCTCCAATAGAACTTTGTATCTTTTGAGTCGGTTTGAGTCGATGGAGTAGCGATTAGAAAAATCCTTCCACGAATCTCAGATAATAACCCGGCTAAGCAGAAAAGCTACGTGCTTGATCCTTTGATTTAGGTTGTTCCGACTTTGAATAGCTTGATCTTTCTTTGGGTCAGCGGATATTCCATGACTTGATACCACGTGCCCAAGGAATGCTACTTCTTGACGAACTTCGCATTTCTTCAACTTGGCATAAAGCTTATATTCACGAAGCTTTTGGAGTGTCGACCTCAAGTGTTGCTCATGATCTTCACGGCTTTTGGAATAAATAAGGATGTCATCAATAAAGGCGACCACAAAGTGATCTAAATATTCCTTGAATACTCGGTTCATCATATCCATGAAAGGCGGCGGGGGCATTAGTCGATCAAAGGACATGACTAGGAATTCATAATGCCGTCTGCAGGAGTTACGGCCGTCTTTTGGAATGTCGGTGGTTCTAATCTTGATTTGTGATATCCGGAGCGAAGATCGATCTTTGAAAAGAATTTGGCTCCTTACTGGCTGGTCGAAACGGGTCATCAATACGTGGCAATGGATACCTATTTTTGATGGTGACATGATTGACTCCAGATAATCAATACAAAATCGCATACTCCCATCTTTCTTCTTCACGAATAGAGCAGGAGCACCCCGAGGAGAAGTACTAGGGCGAATAAAGCCCGATGTCTAACAATTCCTGCGGTTGGGTCTTTAACTCCACGAAGTTCAATAGGAGCCATTCGATATGGGGCTTTGGAAATAGGTTTTGTCTGGGGTTCAAAGTCGATACAAAATTCAATTTCACGCTCTGGGGTAGGCGGGGAAGTTCTTGAGGAAATCGTCGGAAATTTATTAACAATAGAAATATCGTTCAAAAGCGGCGTATTTTTGTTTAAATCGTGACATGAGCTAAGAAAGCTTGACATCCGTTTTTCAATAAGCGAATAGCTTTATGGCTTGAGATGGCCGTGATTGATTTTAATGGTTTGGTCGTTTGAATTAGCATAATAGGTTGATTAGGAATATGAAAGCTAACAACCTTACGAAAACAATCAATTTTGCATGATAAGTAGTTAACGATCAATCCACAGAATCACGTCAAATCTGAGTATTTTTAATGAAATAAGATCGACGGGTAATGTGAGGGTGCAAATTTGAACCAAACAAGACTTATAAGCGATGGATGTAATGAAGGTTTCTCCCAGCGGAGTTTCCACGATAAGTCGAAGTCTAATTTCTCGGTCAAATTTAATCGATGGCGCTTAGTAGGGAGAAATAAAAGAATGGGTAGAACCAGGTATCAAATAAAGTATAGACTTCATTAGAGTTTATGATAAGCTTACAGTGATGACCTCATTCGGGTTCCTTGCTCTCTGGGAGGTCACAACAAAGCGCTCTCCCTTACCTTCTGGGTTTT
Source organism: Panax quinquefolius (assembly GCA_020205615.1). NCBI lineage: Eukaryota > Viridiplantae > Streptophyta > Magnoliopsida > Apiales > Araliaceae > Panax > Panax quinquefolius. The sequence goes on along the minus strand of CM035166.1, from coordinate 16,913,949 downwards.
GACTTTTACGGGAATGACCTTTGGTGCCTCCATCCTAGTTGAATTTGTCTTGATGAAATGACAAAATCGAGCTAAGTGACCTTCTCTTCCACAATTATAACATGCTTTGGATGGCATGGCGCGATTTGGATGATGATGTGTCCCTCTCCTCGCATTTGAAGCATATGATAGGTGGTCTTTCTCCTTCCTTAACAACGGGTCTTTGGTCTTGGCGTCTTTCCATCATTGTTGAATCTCCTTTTCTTGAAATGTCCATTCTTATTGTTTTGGCCTTGATTACCACAAAGTGGTTACCATATCGGCTTTTTGATTCCCTCCACGCTTGTTGTCATTTGATGATGACTCTCTCATTGGTATATTATAATTTTTTGCATTTGCTCTCTTTTTTTAGTTCGTTGACTCGTTATCGCGCTCCACTAAGCGAGCCCTATTTACAACATCTGAATACAAACACGGTTTATGAGAAATAAGATGTTGGCGTATCTCGACTTCAAACCTCTTAAAAACATTAGCGCCATTCTCTCTTCATTATCCACCAGTGGGGCCCTTGAACCGTGATAACTCATAAATTTTGCCTCGTGTTGCGACACGGTCGTATTGTTTTGTTCGACTTGATAAACTCCACCTCCTTCATGTGGCGAATACTTTCGGAAAGTATTTGTCGTTGAAACGACTCTGGAACTTCTCCCGAAGATATCTTGATCTGATGAGGTTGAGTCGTTTCTGGAATTCCACCGATGTCTGCCTCTCCGCGCATGACATAAAAGGCGTGAAAGGAACCTTTTGCTCCTCGGAGCATCCCAGACATCAAATATCTTGGTGTCTGCTTTATCCATGCTTCGCGAAGTGGTTTTGGCTCTCCCTTAAACTCGGTGGTCCCGGCTCCTTGAATTGTTTAGCGGTGGCCTTGAGAGTTTCAGTGTTTCCACCTACGTTTTGGGCGAGAATCGCTCTACTTTCTTTTGTTGCATAAATTACATAAAACCTCTGAACATTTGATCATTCATCATTTTGGTCGGTGTTGTTGTTTGCATGAGGATTGTCGCCTTCACGATGCACATTATCACGATTATTGATATGTGGTGAATCAGCGATCGCTTTGTGCTCCATTCTTATTCTCAACATTCTCGGATGTCATTTTTGAATCTTTGCCACAAAACAAAGTTAATTGACATGTAACAATTATCCCTATATTACGTGAGCCAGAGCCAATAAAATAGCACATAAACTTAGGTAGGTCATATAGCGAAGGTATTCCCGTCTCTCCCCTCTAGTACTATTCTCACATCTTAGCCGGGGATCGTATCCTAAGCTCGACGATACCAAGCTGGCGCCCCCAAAATTAGGTATACATCACCCATCTTGGGTAGTCGGATACATAGTACAAAATTTAAATCTGACTTACTAATATAAGCGTAGTGTATGCAATCGACATAAAGCGTGAGTTTGAATACAAATATTGTCTACTAGATATTATACTGAACTCGAAAGGAGTCCTCATTACAATTATTATCACACTATTTCACGAAATAGTGAGGACTACTAATCTTATCCTGCGGACCATTACTCCGTTCCCCAGACTAAATCCCATTATATTCTCATTTCACGAAGAGAACGGTGAAAGAAAGGGTGAGCTCAACTAGCTCGATGAAATATTATGACTAAGATAATGCGAGAATAAATTATCATTAGCCTCTGACGATGTTAAAGCGATAAAATATAATGAACATCAAGTTTAACTACTGTAGAAACAATGATCCATTAAAAAGTCAGTAGAAAATAAAATCTACTATCTTTTATGATTTAAAGGTTTTTCATCAACTTGTTATAAATTTGAGACTCGACTTTAATAAATATTCCACATCATTGAATCACCCACACACTTTTCTGACGAGGATATTCTTTAGTATCACGACCACAATTATTCATACACTACGGGCGAGAATAGTTGTGTATTCATTAATAATCATGATCATGCCAACAAGCATCCATCGATGCACTCTGACCCATTGAGGATTTTACCACATCATTTGTAACATTACGGTTAATGATTACAAGAATAGTCTCAGTCGTAATCATACCAAGTCCATCATCATGCACTTCTGAGGCCCACAGATGACTTTCAACATAATATAAACATGAGGATGATGACAATGATATAAAATTGAATAAAACAAGTTCAAAATTAATTTATCTAGGAACCAATAACATCAAAATTATCGACATGATCTTTGCTTTGTAGAGTAAAATTCAAGAATGATCGAAAGAATATTTCCATGAAAGGATCTTTGGATGAAGCGCAAATATCGAGAATATTCCACTAATTTCATGGAGTATAGAAGTCAAAGTTTTAACCAATTTGGGTATAATAAAGAATGGAATAACAAAAGAAATCACCGTAAATGCGATAGGCCTTGCAGGCGAGTTATTCAACGAGAATAATAAATAACGGAACCGGTCGGTGTAAAAGCAGCGCCTGAGCGGGATATTCAACGAAAATAATAAAGAATGGAACCGGTCGGGTGTAAAACACACACGAGACGGGATGTTCAAACGAATAATAATAAAAAGCGGAACCGGTCGGTTGTAAAACACCTGAGCGGGATGTTCAACGAATAATAATAAAAAAACCGGAACCGGTCGGGTGTAAAACACACGAGACGGATGTTTCAGCGAAATAATAGAAGAATGTCACCAAGTATAGGGTAAACCATTATCTGAGTTATTCAATGAGAATAAATAAGCAATGGAATAACAACGAGTTCTCTTCATGAATAAGAAAGAATAACACCCCTTACGAATACAACAAATAATATTCCCTACCTTAGAAGAAATGCGAATATTGGAAAAGTGAAGTAGCGAGAATACTTTTCTTCTTTCTCTCTATAGTTTCTCTCTCTGAGAGTTTGAATGAATTAAGTAAGAAATAATGAAGGAATGAGCTTTCTATTTATAGAAAAAGCGAGGGTGGCTCTTGAGTGTTAAAGAAGGTGAAAATGACTCTTGGTAATATTGAAGAGACAACTACTATTTGCGAAGGGTAAAATTAACCCTTGGAACAGAAGAAGCGATTAACTCTTGGTAATATTGAAGGGACAACTACTATTTGCGAAGGGGTAATTACTATTGGCGAAGGTAATTACTATTGTGAAATTACTATTGATGAAGGTAATTACTATTATTGCGAAGGTAATTACTATTGAAGAAGGTAATTACTATTGACGAAGGTAAATACTATTGACGAAGAAGGTAATTACTATTGTGAAGGTAATTACTATTCACAAAGGTAATTACTATTCACAAAGGTAATTACTATTGATGAAGAGACTCTTAGATGATGACATATAGGGCCCCATAAAATAATCAAACTTACCACAAGCGTCTCATAACGACTCTTTATATACATCGAGGATTGAATAAATATTACCACAAATCATTTTATTTTAATCAACACATATTTAATCTTTCAACAATTATTAATCATTTATAACTTGTAGTCTCGATTAATAATATAACATATTATCTGAGATGATCTTGTGTGACAATAATTGAATCGATAATATAAGAGATATGATCGTGAATTCTTTATAGCAATAATTGAGTATAGCTAAGTGACTTCTCACGTAAGCATCGATAATCAATCTGGTGTGTCTTCTTATCTGACCACGCGTATTCTTTCTTTGTACTTTTACCACTTTTTAGCGGTAGGGTAGTTCATTCGACGGTTTACGGTACACCTCATAGTTATTTTTATAAAATAATTTTGTCGTTTTCTAACTTCGACAATACTTAGTTAATATAGTCCACCAATGATTGAGCCGTCGTCTGAATATTCCCGAAAAAAGAATATCCCACGAATATTCCAAGACAATATTTTATAACAACTTGCTTACTTTGCAAAATTTATAAATATTACCTGACTATAACATTATATCAATTTATTCCATAATATTCAAAAATAATATTTATAGAAAATTCATCTTTATTTATAAATATTTCACGAGAATAGTGAGGACTACTAATGCACCATCTAGGACCATCACTCGGTTCCCAGACTAGTCCCAACTATATTCTCATTTCACGAAGAAACGGTGAAAGAAAGGGTGAGCTCAACTAGCCCGATGAAATATTATGACTAAGATAATGCGAGAATAAATTATCATTAGCCTTAAACGATGTTAAGCGATATAATATAACAAACATCAAGTTTAAGCTGCGGTGAAACAAGCGATCCATTAAAAGAGTCAGTAGAATAAAATCTACTATCTTTTATGATTTAAAGGTTTTCATCACTTTTATCATTTGAGACTCGACAATAAATAATCCACATCATCGAATCACCCTTTTCTGACGAGGATATTCTTTAGTATCCGACCACGATTTATTTAGTATCACGACCAAAGATAATCATGTTTTCATCACTCTGATCATGCCATAAAATAATTCATCTTTATTTGGTAGAATCCATGCCATAATCATACCAAAAAAGCGTCCATCGATGCACTACGAGCCAATGAGGACTTTTACCACATCATTTGTAACATTACGGTTCGTGATTACATTAAATAATCCACAGTCATAATCATACCAAGTCCATCTATTCACTACTGAGGCCACAGATGACTTTCAAAAAATATAAACATGAGGATGATGATAATGATATAAAATTCATAAAACAAGTTCAAGAATTAATTTATCCGAGGAACTAATAATGTCCAAATTATCGACATGATCTTTGCTTTGTAGAGTAAAATTCAAGAATGCTCGGAAGAATATTTCCATGAAAAGATCTTTGGATGAAGCGCAAATATCGAGGATATTCCACTAATTTCATGGAGTATAGAAGTCAAAACTTTAACTTAATGAGTATAATAAAGAATGGAATAACAAAAGAAATCACCATGCATGCGGTACTTTGCATGAGCGAGTTATTCAACGAGAATAATAAATAACGGAACCGGTCGGTAAATTACTTGCAAGCGGATGTTCAACGAATAATAAAGAATGGAATAACAACGAGAAATCACCATGCATGCGTACTACTTGGCGTAGACAGAGTTATTCAACGAGAATACTAATAAGGGCGGAATCGAATCGGCGTAAAAATACGTGACGAGGATATTCAACGAATAATAATAAAAAGGCGGAACCCGAATTCCGTAAAAAAATACCTGAATGAGGATATTCAACGAGAATAATAAAAAGGCGGAATCGGTCCGGCGTAAAATGCAGCGAGATAGATATTTCAATGAAATAATAAAGAAAAATAATAGAAGAATGTCACCAAGTATAGGGTAGCTTGGCGTATCTGAGTTATTCAACGAGAATAATAAAGAATGGAATAACGAAAGTTCTCTTCATGAATACAAAAGAAATAATACCCCTTACGAGTTCAACAAATAATATTCCCTACCTTAAGAAGAAGAAGTCTTGGATATATAAGTAGTGAAGTAGCGAGAATACTTTCTTCTTTCTCTCTATAGTTTATCTCTCTAGAGTTTTGATGAATTAAGTAAGAAATAATGAAGGAATGAGCTTCTATTTATAGAAAAATGGATTGCGTATAATAACTAACTTCATGAGCGGTCCAGATTGATTTACTTTAATCGGACGGTCCATATTTAAAGCAAAATCTCTTTAAATAAAATATAATATATTCTATTTATAATCTAATAAAATGAATAACTTTATAAAAGATTTTACTATATCTAAATACTATCTATGAGAAATTATCTGAAACACTATACGTAATAAAATATAATATATTCTAATTATTGTCTAATAAAACAAATAACTTTATAAAAATATTTTGTTTTATATAAAAAGATTTTATCATGCAAAACACTATGCAAATACTATGCAATACTATACATAATAAAATATAATATATTCTATTTATAGAATAACTTTATAAAAGTATTACATTTTATATAAAAAAGATTTTACTATGCAAAATACTATCTGCGAACCTTATCTGATATATATATAATATAATATAATATATTCATTTATAGAATAACTTTATAAAAGTATTACATTTTATTACATTAATAATACCAATAAAACAAAAGCGGTGACTTATCACGTAAGCATCGATAATCAATACTGAGTATCTTTCTTTATGCAACCCACACGTATTCTTGTACTTTTACTACTTAGAGTAGTTCAGCAGTATTAATGGTAAAACTTCCGTAGTTATTTTCATAAAAAATATTTTTGTCGTTTTCTCATCAAATGATAATTCCGTTTAATGGGGTCCACCATGATTGTCTTAGTTAAATGCGGATATTCCACGATAAAAAGAATATTCCCAGAGCCAATCGAATATTATATAACAACTTGCGTACTTTGCAAAATTTATAAATACTACCCACAACTATAACATTATATCAAATCCACACCATAATATTCAAAAAATATTTGAGAAAATTAAATCTTTATTCATAAAATCGGGGGTCTCATGATCTCCCTCCTTATGAAATTTAAGCCCTCGAAATTTACGTGCGTACGTACAGGTATCTTAGAAGAGGTGAGGATACCTTGACTTCACTTCAAATTCTAACTCTTGAGATATAACCATTGAGTGTTGAATACAATCCTTCTTATCCAAGATTTTAACACGTAGCTCCTCATACGTTAAATCTTCTGCTATCTCGTCTAGTTTTAATTTAATAATGTGGTTCGGGTCGTCCACATATTTATGTAACATCGATATGTTAAAAATGTTATGAACACGCGACATACTTGGCGGTAAAAGCGAGTCTATAAGCCATAGTTCTACTTTCGATCGAGACTTTTAAATGGGCCCGAATTAAATCGAGGGTTGAGATTTCCTCTTTTAAATCGATTCTTGCTTCTAGAATAACGCCCTCTTGAACCTTCTTCTTCACATTTATCGACTTGGTATGTAGCTTGAGCGACTTTAACTTTATCGATTAAAGTCGATTCTACTCGTATATTCGTTATCTTCACGTGGGTCCCTAGAGTCTTTAACTCTATCTTCATCACTTATAAGTTATCTGAAATGAGTCTTTGTGTTAACAACATCGCACTTCGTATAGCGCATCCGATCTTCTACTCAACACGTCATTTACCACATTCGCTTTCCCACGATGGTATTGAATGATACGATCGTAATCTTCAACGACTCGAGTCAGCGTCTTTGTACGTTATTCGTTCATTTTAGTTGAAGAAATATTTGAGGTTTTAGAAATGGGTTTTATCTTTGGGGTCGATACAAAATTCGATTTCACGCTCTGAGGGTAGGCTAAGAAGTCTTCAAGAATACGTCGGAAATTTATTAACAATAGAAATATCATTCAAAGTTGTGACCCTCATCAAAGACTTGGATAATACGTCACATTGATACTATCAACTTGCCATCATCATTCACGGCGTCGCTACAGAAAAGTGCGGCTTGATGCATTCCACTCAAGAAAGTCGACAACGAAAGGATGGGGCTCTTTACTTATGGCTTGATATGACAATGATTGACTTTAGTGGTTTGGTTGTTTGAATTAGCATAACAGGTTGGTTAGGAATATGAAAACTAACAACCTTACTGAAAAGCATGATGAGTAGTTAACCAATCGATTCCTAAAATCACATCAAAGGCAAGTATTTTCAAAGAGATAAGATTGACGAATTAGCGTGAAAGTGTTGATTTGAATTAAACAAGATTTATAAATAGTGGATGTAACGAAGGTTTCTCCCAACCGAGTTTCAACGAGATAAATCAAAATCTAACTTCTCGGAGTTAAATTCAAACATTGAACACAACTAGGTGAAATAAAAGAGTGGGTAGAAGCGGTATCTAATAAGGTATAAACTTTGCGAGAGTTTATCATTAACTTACCGTAATAACCGTTCGGGTTCCTCGACAAACTCTCTCACTTAAACTCTTTGGATTTGACTTTGCTATAGGGTACATTCCACCCTTAAGTGCTTCGTCCCATTCTGATCCATGATTTGAATCATTATTCTTGATCCATATCGAATTGGGGTTGTGCGCTATGCGCGGGGTAATTAAAATTCGATGTTGGATTCTCCCAATTGTTGTCCAAAAAAAAAATCCATTTCATCTATTTTGGCTTTATTGGATCGGACGTCTTTTCTACAATATCTACCGTCGTGCGCGGCTTTTACCCATCGTCATCTATTCTCCTTCGTTCATTTGTTTACTTTTCATCGAACTTTGATCATAGCATTCTCGATTCGACTCTAATATCTTATACTCTCTGCGAAAATTGCTTACATTCAAAGCATCGCATACATCGGGTAACACAATTTTGAATGGTTGCATCTCTTTGCTCCACGACCTCTTCTTGCCGTTCTTCAGCCTGCTCTTCTAACTCATGAATACGATTTTGTAATGCTAAATTTTGATCATAAAATTCTTCTAATAAATTCTCCTCGGGTTCCTCTTCTTCCTCTTCTTCCTCACTCTCTACTACCTCTGCTAACTAGCTCAAGGTGCAACTATTAGTTCTTCACGCACCACGTAGATATCTCTAATTTCTTCTTAAATGCGACATCACATTAACACGGTTAGTGATTAAAGGTGTCTCAACGGTCTCATGTGCTTCATTGCTTATCTCAACATTTTGGGATGCCATTTTTCAAATCTTGCCACAAAACAAAGGTTAATTGACATATAACATATTATCCATATACTATGTGAGACCAATTAAATATCAAATAAACTTAGGTAGGTCATACTAGCGAAAAATTTCCCGTCTCTCCCTCCTAGTTCTATTCTCACATCTCGGCCGGGGATCATATCCTAAGCTTTGATACCAAGCTGTGGCGCCCCCAAAAATTAGGTATACATCACCCATCTTGAGTCGCCGGATACATGGTACGAAATTGAAATACAACTTAATAATACTGATATGTCGTGTATAATACGACAAAATATAAATTATGAGTTTGAATACAAATATTGTCTATTAGAGAGTATATAAAACTCAAAAGGAGTCCTCATTACAATTATTATCACACTATTTCACGAGAATAGTGAGGACTACTAATGCACCATCTAGGACCATCACTCCGTTCCCCAGGCTAGTCCCGGCTATATTCTCATTTCACGAAGAAAAGTGAAAGAAAGGGTGAGCTCAACTAGCCCGATGAAATATATATGACTAAGATAATGCGAGAATAAATTATCATTAGCCTTAAACAATGTTAAGCGATAAAATATAACAAACATCAAGTTTAAGCTGCGGTGAACAAACGATCCATTAAAAGAGTCAGTAGAGAATAAAATCTACTATCTTTTATGATTTAAAAGGTTTTCATCACTTTTATCGTTGAGACTCGACAATAAATAATCCACATCATCGAATCACCCACACTTTTCTGACGAGAGGATATTCTTTTTAGTATCACGACCACAATTATCCATGCACTCTGGGGCGAAGAATATTTGTGTTTCATTAATGGTCATGATCATGCCATAAAAACAATTCATCTTTGCACCCTTGGCGAAGAGAATCCATAGCCATAATCATACCAAAAGCATCCATCGATACCTTTCACGGGCGATGAGGACTTTTTCCACATCATTTGTAACATTACGGTCATGATTACTTAAGAATAATCTCACAGTCATAATCATACGAAGTCCATCTATGCACTACTGAGGCCACAGATGACTTTCAAAAAATATAAACATGAGGATGATGACAATGATATAAGAATTGATAAAACAAGTTCAAGAATTAATTTATCCGAGAACTAATAATGTCCAAATTATCGACATGATACTTCTTTGTAGAGTAAAATTCAAGAATGCTCGGAAGAATATTTCCATGAAAAGATCTTTGGATGAAGCGCAAATATCGAGGATATTCCACTAATTTCATGGAGTATAGAAGTCAAAACTTTAACCAACCGAGTATAATAAAGAATGGAATAACAAAAAATCATCACCATGTATGCGCGGTATTTCATATAGGCGAGGTTATTCAACGAGAATAATAAATAACGGAACCGGTCGAGCGAAAATTACATACCAAAGCGGGATGTTCAACGAATAATAAAGAATGGAATAACAACGAAATCACCATGCATGCGGTACTTGGCAGCATAGAGGTTATTCAACGAGAATACTAATAAGGATGGAATCAATCGAATCGGCGTAAAAGCGCATGCAGACGATATATTCCAACAGAATAATAATAAAAAAAGCGGAACCGGTCCGCGTAAAAATGCCTGAGACGGGATATTCAACGAGAATAATAAAAGCGCGAATCGGTCCAGTAAGTAAAATGCCTGAGACAGATATTCAAACGAGAATAATAAAGAATGAAATAATAGAAGAATGTCACCAAGTATAGGGTAGCCCGTATATATAGTTTATTCAAATAGAATAATAAAGAATGGAATAACATAAGTTCTCTTCATGAATACAAAAGAAATAATACCCCTACACGAGTACAACAAATAATATTCCCTACCTTAAGAAGAAAATCTTGGATATATAAGTAGTGAAGTAGCGAATACTTTCTTCTTTCTCTCTCTATAGTTTATCTCTCTAGTTTTATTGAATTAAGTAAAATAAAATAATGAAGGAATGAGCTTCTATTTATAGAAAAATGGACTACATAGTAACTAACTCATGAGCAGGTCAGTTGATTTACTTTAATCGGACGGTCCATATTTAAAAGCAAAATCTTTTAAATAAAATATAATATATTCTATTTATAATCTAATAAAGCGAATAACTTTATAAAAGATTTTACTATCTGAAACACTATATCTGAGCACTATGCAAACACTATGCATAATAAAATATAATATATTCTAATTATTGTCTAATAAAATAAATAACTTTATAAAAGTATTTTGTTTTATATAAAAAATTTTTACTAAACACTGCAAAATATATATATAATAAAATATAATATATTTTATTTATAGAATAACTTTATAAAAGTATAAAAGTATTTTTTTATATAAAAAGATTTTACTATGCAAAATACTATCACGAACACTATGCATATGCGTAATAGAATATAATATATTACATTTATAGAATAACTTTATAAAAAGTATTATGTTTTATTACATTAATAATACCAATAAAACAAAAGCGAGTGACTTATCACATAAGCATCGATAATCAATCTGGTAATGTCTTCTTATCACACCACATTATTCTTTATACTTTTACTCTGAGTAGTTCAGCGATTATTAAAACTTTATTACTATTCTCATAAAAAATATTTTATGCGTTTTCTCTCCAAATAATAATTCCGTTCTGAGGTCCATCGATGATTTTACTTGTCGTATTTATTCCCATAAAAAAGATATTTTATTATATAACAACTCTCTTTTCGCAAAATTTATAAATACTACCCACAACTATAACATTATATCAAATCCACCACCATAATTGTCAAAAATTATTTCAAAGAAAATTAAATCTTTATTCATAAAATCCTGGGTCTCAAAAGATATCTTGCCGATGTTGCATGAATTGAATATAATCGAATATTCCATCATTCATCACTTGCGTCGGTTTGTTGCAAAATTTATAAATACGACCCACATTATCCTCGATTATTGATATATCTAAATCCACTCTTGTAATTGATATTCTCAAAATGTCATTTGAAAAATTAAAAACATCTCCTATTCATAAAATCTAAATAAACTTAGGGGTCTACCGGTGAAGGAATTCCAAATATTGTCTTCTCCCCTCCTAGGCGGTTATTCAAACTCAAAATAAGTCCTCAATATATTTATTATCACACTATTTCATAGAATAGTGAGGACTATTAATGCTATCATACGGATGATCACTCAGTTCCTCTGTACAGTCCAATAAGTCGTTCTCATTTCACGAAGAGAACAATGAAAACAAAAGGGTGAGCTCAACTAGCCCGATGAAATATTATGAAACTAAGATAATGCAACATAAATTATCATTAGCTTTCCGATAGTGTTAAACTGATAAAATATAACAAACATCAAGTTTAACTACAGCGGAACAAACAATCCATTAGAAGAGTCAAGTAGAGAATAAAATCTACAATCTTCTATGATTTAAAAGGTTTTTCATTACTTTTATCATTTGAGACTCGACAATAAATAATCCACATCATCCCAAAGACTACTGACGAGGATATTCATTAGTATCACGACCACAAATTATCCATGCACTATGGGCCAAGGATATTCGTGTATTCATTAATGGTCATGATCATGACAACAACTGTCCATCAATGCACTATGGCCAATGAGGATTTTTACCACATCCTTTATAACATTACGGTCATGATTATATCGAATAATCCCTGGTCATAATCATACCAAGTCCATCTATGCACTACATGCCACAGACGACTTTCAACATATTATAAACATGAGGATGATGACAATTCAATAAAACAAGTTCAAGAATAAATTTTAAAGATTTATAAGTTAATTTATCTTGAACTCAATAACGTCCCAATGTCGACGTGATCTTTGCTTTGTGGAGTAAAATTCAAAAATGCTCGGAAGAATATTTCCATGAAAGAGATCTTTGGATAAAGCGCAAATATCGAGGATATTCCACTAATTTCATGGAGTATAGAAGCCAAAACTTTAACCAACTGAGTATAATAGAATATATGAAATCGCAAATGGACTTTTTACCGCCATGCGGTAATCCATGTAGACAGATTATTCCAACGAATAATAAAGAATGGAATAATCAAGAATTCACCAGTATCGTAATCCGCATGCAGACGAGTTATTCCAATGAATAATAAAGAATAGAACTAGGTCATGCGTAACTCAAGATAGATGGGATATTCCTCTGAAATAATAAAGAATGGAACTAGGTCATGCGTAATCCGAACAAAGCGGGATATTCCAATGAGAATAATAAAGAATGGAACCGGGTTATCGTAATCCGCTTGCAGGGACGATGTTCCAAAAGAATAATAAAGAATGGAATAACAACGAGAATTCACCGGGCATGCGATAGATCAAGCGCAGCAGACGGAGTTATTCTAACGAATAACAAAGAATGGAATAACAGAAGAATTTCACTATGTATGCGGTACTTCGCATAGACAAGTTATTCCAACATAATAATAAAGAATGGAATAACAACCCTTACGAGGATTTAAAGAAAATAACTCTCTTCATGAATACGAAAAAATAATACCCTTTACCCTAAAAAAAGAGTATTACATTTGGTAGAAGCGAGGATATTCTTGAAGAAAACTTATCTTTGTTTTCTACGCTCAAAGCTTCTTAAAACTCTAAAGAAATACGTTCAAGATTATAGAAGAAGAATTCTCTCGAATTTACGGTGTGATTTTCAATTCTAACTAAGCATCCTATTTATAGAAGAATGGAAAGGATCTTATCTTTGCACTATCTGATAAAATATAATATATTCTATTTATAATCAAATAAAACAAAACTTTATAAAAAGTATCTTTGTTTTATATAAAAGTTTTTACTATGCAAACAAACATATCGAGCACTATGCAAACACTATGCATAGTAAATATAATATATTCTATTTAAAATCTAATAAAATAAATAACTTTATAAAAGTATTACATTTTATATAAAAAGTTTTCTATTTTATTACGCTTATAATAATAAAACAAACTTTATCATCATTATTATAATTCACAATATTAATCGGCCTGTGTCGTTCCGGAAAGAGGGTGCTTTCGATAAGGATTTCTCCTATTAGCGGCCTTGATTAGGTGACCAAATGTGAGACCCCAGATTTTATGAATAAAGATTTAATTTTCTCAAAATATTTTTTTTTGAATATTATGGTGTGGATTTGAGATAGAGTTATAGTTGTTGGTAGTATTTATAAATTTTGAAAAGTATGCAAGTTGTTGTATAATATTCGATTGGTCGGGGAAAATTCTTTTTGTCGGGGAATATCCGTACGACGGTACAATCATTGGTGGATCCCACAACAGAATTATTGTCGGATTGAGAAAATGATAAAAATATTTTTATGAGAATAACGACGGAAGTTTTACCATTAAAACTGTTAAACTACTCTATAGTAAAAAAATACGATGTCGTGTGGTTGCATATTAGCACACCAGTATTGATTATTGATGTTTACGTGATAAGTCACTCCGGTTTTTGTTTCATTAGTATTATTAATGTAATAAAATGTAAAATCTTTTATATAAAACAAAATACTTTTATAAAGTTATTCTATAAATAGAATATATTATATTCTATTATGCATAGTATTTTGCATAGTAAAATCTTTTATATAAAAAGCAGAATACTTTTATAAAGTTATTCTATAAATAAAATATATTATATTTTATTATGCATAATATTATGTAGTGTCTGCGTAGTATTTTGCATAGTAAAATCTTTTATATATAAAATGTAATACTTTTATAAAGTTATTCGTTTTATTAGATTATAAATAGAATATATTATATTTTATTTAAAAGATTTTGCTTTAAATATGGACCGTCCGATTAAAAAGTAAATCAATCTGGACCGTTCATGAATTAGTTACTATCTTATCCATTCTTCTATAAATAGAAGCTCATTCCTTCATTATTTCTTACGAATTCAATTTGAAACTCTAGAGAGAAACTATAGAGAGTTCTTCTTCTTCTATAATCTTGAAAGCGTATTTCTTTAGAGTTTAAGAAAGCTTTGGCGTAGTGCAAGTTTTCTTCGACTATATCCTCGCCTACCAAATTGGAATACTCTTCTTTCAAAGGTAAGGGATATTATTTGTTGTACTTTAAAGGGATATTATTTGTTGTACTCGTAAGGGATATTATTTGTTGTGCACCCGTAAAGGGTATTAATTATTCTTTCTTATTCATGAAAAGAACTTACATTATTCCATTCTTTATTATTACATTGGAATAACTTTTGTATCTGTGGTACCCTATACTTGGTGAAATTCTTACATTACTCCATTCTTTATTATTATGTTGGAATAACTTTTATACATCAAAGCAATCTTTGCATACATGGTGAAATTCTTCATTATTCCATTCTTTATTATTCGTTGGAACATCACATGCATGCGTTTACGCATGACTTTTGTTCCATTATTTATTATTAGAAACCCCAATTTTTTGAATAAAATGAATTTTCTATAAATATTATTTTTGAATATTATGGAGTGAAATTGATATAATGTTATAGTTGTGGGTAATATTTATAAATTTTACAAAAGTACGTAAGTTGTTATATAATATTCGATTGGTGGGGAATATTCGTTTTAACGGGGAATATTATTCGCAACAACCAAGACAATCATTGGTGGACCCTATAATCTAAATTATTGTCGAATTGAGAAAACGACAAAAATACTTTATGAAAATAACGTAGGAAGTTTTACTGTTAATCGTTGAAACACCGGTGTTAAAAGTACAAGAATATGTCTGGCGTGGTTGCATAGTAGCACAAGATTAATTATTGATGCTTATGTGATAAGTCACTCGGTTTTGTTGGTATTATGAATGTAATAATACGAAAAATCGAGAATACTTTTATAAAGTTATTCTATAAATAGAATATATTATATTCTATTATACATAGTGTTGCATAATTATGCGCGTAGTGTTGTGCGTATTAAATCTTTTATATAAAATGTAATACTTTTATAAAGTTATACATTTTATTAGATAATAATTAGAATATATTATATTTTATTATGTATAGTGTTTGCATAGTGCTGCGTAGTGTTTGCATAGTAAAATCTTTTATAAAGTTATTCATTTTATTAGATTATAAATAGAATATATTATATTTTATTTAAAAGATTTTGTTTTAAATATGGACGATCAGATTAAAATAAATCAATCTGGGCTAGTTCATGAGTTAATTACTATGCAGATCCATTTTTCTATAAATAAAGCTCATTCCTTCATTATTTTTTCTTACAATTCAATTTGAAACTCTAGAGAGATAAACTATAGAGAGAAAAGAAAAAGATTCTGCTACTTCACTACTTATATATCCAAGATTCTTCTTCTTAAGGTAGGGAATATTATTTGTTATACTACTGTAAGGGGTACTCTTTCTTTCTTATTTATGAAGAGAACTTACATTATTCCATTCTTTATTATTACATTGGAATAACTTTTGATATCTGCGAGCTACCCTATACTTGGTGAAATTCTTACATTATTTCATTCTTTATTATTACATTGGAATATCCTCATTCATGCGTTTCTGTGGGACTGGTTCCATCTTTATTATTATTACATTGGAATATCACATCATGCGCTTTTCACTGCGGGACACGGTTAAAATCTTTATTGGTATTCTCATTGGAATAACATGTCTATCTGGCACCGCATGCATGGTGATTTCTGTTATTATTTCGTTCTTTATTATTACATTTGGAACATCACATGCGTGCTTTTACGCACGTGACACGGTTTACATTAATTATTATTACATTGGAATAACTCGTCTATCATCTGATCACCGCATGCATGGTGATTTCTTTTGTTATTCCATTCTTTATTATACTCAATAAGTTAAAGTTTTGATTTCTATACTCCATGAAATTAGTGGAATATCCTTGATATTTCGCTTCATCCAATATCTTTTCATGGAAATATTCTTCCGAGCATTCTTGAATTTTACTCTACAAAGTAGTATCATGTTGACAATTTGGGCGTTATTATTTCTGAATAAATTAATTCTTGAACTTGTTTTATTGAATTCTTATATCATTGTCATCATCCTCATGTTTATATTTTTTGAAAGTCATTTATGGCTTCAGTAGTGCATAGATGGACTTGGTATGATTATGAATGAGGATTATTCTTATGTAATCATAACCGTAATGTTACAAATGATGTGGAAAAAGTCCTCATTGGCCCGTAGTGCATTGATGGGCCGATTTTGGTATGATTATGGCTAAGGATTCTCTTTGGCCATAGTGCAAAGATGAATTGTTTTATGGCGTGATCGGACCAGTTGATGAAAACATGATTATCTTGGTAGTAGTGCATGGATAATTCATGGTCGTGATACTAAAGAATATCCTTGGCCTGTAGTGCAGGGATGATTTGATGATGTGGATTATTTATTAAGCTGAGTCTCAGCGATAACAGTGATGAAAAACCTTTTAAATCATAAAAGATAGTAGATTTTATTCCCTACTTGACTCTTCTAATGGATTGCTTGTTCCGCTGTTGTTAAACTTGATATTTATTATATTTTATCAGTTTAACACTGTTTAAGGCTAATGATAATTTATTCTGCATTATCGTAGTTATAATATTTCTTACTGGGCTAGTTAAGCTCACCCTTTCTTTCATTGTTCTCTTCAGGAAATGAGAATATAGCTGGAACGAGTCGGGGAACGGAGTGATGGTCCTAGATGGTGCATTAGTAGTCCTCACTATTCTGTGAAATAGTGTGATAATAATTGTAATGAGTACTCCTTTTGAGTTTGTATACTCTCTAGTAGATAATATTTGTATTCAAACTCACAGTTTATGTTTTGTCGTATTGTACACGATAGTTGTATTATTAAGTTATATTTGAATTATGTACCATATATCTGGCGACTCAAGATGGGTGATGTATACCTAATTTTGGGGGCGTCACAGTTGGAATCAAAGCTTAGGGATATGATCCTGCTGGGATATGAGAATAGAACTAGGAGGGAGAGACGAAATTCCTTCTCTAAGTATGACCTACCTAAGTTTATTTGGTATTTAATTGGTCGGTCAGAATATAGGGATAATATGTTACATGTCAATTAACTTTTGTTTTGTGGCAGTATCTGAAAATGACATCCGAGAATGTTGAGAATATCAATGGAGCACATGAGACTGTTGATTCTCCACAGATCAATAATCAGGACAATGTGCAACAGGATGGCGATAATCCTCTTGTAAACAACAACACTGATCAATTGACGAACGACGGTACGTTTAGGAGCTTTTTAAAATTCATGCAACATCAGGCGAAGACGGCTCCCGTTCATAATGCAGGAGGAAAAAATGGCAAACCACGGTTGGTCACCGCTAAGCAATTCAAGGATCTGGGACAATCGGAGTTTTTGGGAAAGCCAGAACCACTTAAGGCGAAGACGTGGTTAAAGCAGATCACCAAGATATTTGATGTCTTGGGATGCTCCGAGAGAAAAAGGTTCCTTTGCCACCTTTATGTTGCGTGAAGAGGCGATTCTTCGTGGGAATCAGAAAAGCGTACCCGACTGGCCTTTTCAAGATGTCTTGGGAGAAGTTCCAAGAGCTATTCAACGACAAGTACTTTCCCGAGTATTATTCAATCACATGAAAGAAGTGGAGTTTATCAAATTGGAACAAAACAATATGATCGTGTTAGCAATACGAGGCTAAATTTGCGGAGTTATCCCATTTGCATTCCATTTGGTCGATAATGAGGAGCGAATGACGCTAATGTTTTTAAGAGGTTTGAAACCTAGAGATACGTCAATATCTTATTTCTCATAAACCGTGTTTTTATTCGGATGTTGTTAATAGAGCTCGATTATTGGAGCTAGCGATAACGAGTGAACGCAACTAAAGAGAGCGGTAAACAAACCGATAATACTGGGTTGTAATCATAGAGTATCGCATAGTGTTTTTATAGTAAAATCTTTTATATAAAATGAATACTTTTATAAAGTTATCTGCTTTTATTAGACAATAATTAGAATATATTATATTTTATTATGCATAGTGTTTGCATAGTGCCTGCATAGTGTTTGCATAGTAAAATCTTTTATAAAGTTATTCATTTTATTAGATTATAAATAGAATATATTATATTTTATTTAAAAGATTTTGCTTTAAATATGGACCGTTAGATTAAAGAAAATCAATCTGGACCGTTCATGCGTTAGTTACTATGCAGTCCATTTTTCTATAAATAGAAGCTCATTCCTTCATTATTTTCTTACGAATTCACTGAAACTCTAGAGAGATAAACTATAGAGAGAAAGATGAAAGTATTCTGTTACTTCACTACTTATATATCCAGTACTCTTCTTCTTAAGGTAGGGAATATTATTTGTTGTACTCGTGAGGGGTACTCTTTCTTTCTTATTTATGAAGAGAACTTCTTGTGACGCCCCCAAAATAGGTATACATCACCTATTCTGAGTCGTCAAATACATGGTACAGAATACAAATACAACTTAATTATACAACCGCCGTAGGTGTAAAAATGCGACAAAACATAAGTCGTGAGTTTTAATACAAATATTGTCGCTGCAGACAATATTCAAACTCAAATTCAATACTATTACATTTATTTTCTACTATTTCACTGAATAGTGAGGACTACTAATATGACGCCCCCAAAATAGGTCCATTCCATCCAACCCATTCTGAGTCGCCAAATACATGGTACGTAAAAACAACTACAACTTTATTACAACAATTGTCGTGTGCAAAATACAACAACACATATATCTTTGTGAGTTTGGATACAAATATATACCAAGCTGTAGTACGTCACAATGACACCTTACATAAAGGTATAGTCAAAAACATTTTAGAAATTAGAATCTTTGGGAAGTGCTCAAGAAAACCTTCATTATATGGGAGGCCATGCTTTTAGGTTATAGTAGATATCATATGGCCACGTAATTATCCTTGGTTGACCCAATAGACCCCAAAGAAAAGCGAGAAGATTACTATCATATTCTTCCCAATGGTGAGTCTTCTCTTGACATATCATTATCTCCACCGCCTCTAATTGGGTATTATACTCCAAACAAACACCAAGATTATATAGGTAGTGCTTGTAAATATACTCGGCAAGTGGATGAGCACAACCATGTCTTATGATAACACGAGTTTGTATGTCATTAGACATCTTGTATGATAGTGACAAAACACCCTTCCAAAGTTGGGTTCGCCTCACCTATTTAATTCACCAAAAATAACTATTAAATGATGTATAAAATACTGACACACTAAAGTCCTCAATAAAATTATTTCCATACTCTTTTAGGGAGAACCTCAACAACTATAGACCACCATTCTATTCCTTGTTATCCCCGCTTCAACCCAAACCTACACTTTTATTACACCGAAAGGAATTGTGAAACAAAAGGGTGAGCACAACTAGCTCGATAAAAAGAATATTATAACTAAAGATACATAAATTATCAATAGTCTTCATCAATAATAAATCGGAGATTTAGAACATATGGTAGATGATAAAACTTTTCAACCATAGTTAAATGAACGAAGCGATCCATTAAAAGAGTCAAATAGACTATAAAAGTCTATTGTCTTCTCACGTTAAAAGTCCACCAACAATATTTTATCCTGTAACATCAATCAACAGGTTCCTTTCCACAATCATATGAATAACTCATAATCAAAATTGTGATTCTAAATTCCTCTTCTCATCCGGAATGAAGATAATTTTCATCACTTCGCTTTAGTCAAACATCAAATATCATGGTTATACCAAATCACGCCTGCTCATAATCATACTAATAAATTCATCTTTGCACCACAGGGCCAAAGATATTCATCAACAGATTCATCTTTACACTACGGGCTAAAGATATTCAACAACAGTCATCTTTGCATTACGAGCGAAAGATATTCATCAATAATTCATCTTTGCACTACTGAAAGCAAAGATATTCAACAACAGTCATCTTTGCATTACGAGCAAAAGATATTCATCAATAATTCATCTTTGCACTACAAAGCTAAGATATTCATCAACAAGTCATCTTTGCTTTCTGAGCCAAAGATATATTCATATATCAAAGAAATACATAATCATTTGAAGTTATATAACAATAATTATAACCATGTTGATCGATTCACCTTTGCACTTAAGCTAAAAATATTCAATTGTAAATTCAATGGTCATGATCATACCAAGAAACAATTCAACTTTTGCACTCTTCGGCAAAGAGAACCTATAGTCACGATCATACCAATAATCTACCCATCTTTACACTCAAGTCAAAGAGAAAATATTATCATTAGGGTTATAAGAATGTTATATAAAAACAATATAATCAAAACATGGTTTTAATTTCAAGAGTAAGATTCATAAATCAACGATAATTTGGTGGGAGAAGAAACCAATTTGTCGTGAATAAGTACCCAAATTAAATTCGTAGTGCAAAATCGTATATCGTATATAATAACCTCGACACGAAAAAGATAAAGTTTCATAATAAAATTCATATCCATATTTATAACACCTTAATCCAAATGTTATAAATCACTTAGAAATCTCATAATCTAATATTATTAATATTACAATAATATTTTAATCATTTTTAAAACTTATAAACAATTTAATTAAATTATTTACACTTTACTAATTAATGCATTTAATCATCATAAAATGCCAAACTCATAAAATTTCATCACCAATAACCAAAACCCTCATCAAAAATCTGCATATACCTCATATATGATTCTCAAGTCATAAAATCATATTTTCCAATTTTCTTACTTCACATAACATATTTAATTCATTTACTCATAACTAGAATATTTTCATGAAAAATACCAAATCAGTTCCAAAAATATTTCTTTTCTGGGATTTAGCATAACATAGTCCCATATTGAACATATATTTTTTCTCAAAATTTTAAAAATTCATTTACTATTTTTCATATAGGCCAAAACCACCGAATATTTAAACATTTATCATAAATTATATTTTTATCCAAAATTCTGAAATTTACACGGTATACTGATATTATATAGATGTACTCCCAATAAAAATTTCATCAATTTTGGAGTTAATCACAAGGAGTTATAAATAGTTACTTTTAAAATAGTCTTTTCTCATAAATTCCATAACTCCTAATCTATACATCCAAAATCGCCATTTTGGACACACTCTAAAAACTCATCAAAATATCATTTTAAATTTTTCCAGAATTTTTAAAGGTTCGAAAAATACAAAACTGAAAAACATAATCACCCTTAAAAAATCCCTTACTATCCCTTACCTCAAAAGCGATCTTTGGAATGTTTGATATAACGTGAATCGAACTTGCACCGTATAGCAATACTCAAAGTACACTCAAAATACTCACAAGAATACGCTTCGATAATATAGAGAGAAAACTTCAATTTACGGTATGATTTTCAATTCTAACCCAAGCACCTATTTATAGGAAAATGCTTAGAACGCCAAAGCGAAAATTTATTAAATATTATTATATTTTTTCTAAAACTTCATACGCATGTTTTACCATCTGAACTCAGCCCCTATCACATGTTAAATGAGGAAAACAAAATGAAAAACACGTTTTGTAAATAAAATAATTAAAACTTTCAAAAATCAATTATTTGAACTTGAACTTCAATAATTCATAATAAATAGCCCTTTTATCGTAAAATTCGAATCTCGAGAGTTTTTATAGGAAATTCAATTCTCTACAACTTTGCGAAAGAAATTTTTTCCAAATTCCAAATAAAATTGACCGAGAATCCACAAACGGGTGATTTTACAGGCTATAATCAAATTTCGGTCAAAAATTGTGTCCACCAACACACAAAATATGTGTTAAACATTTATTACCACAAAAATACTCTTCCTCCTCATATACTCATATATCCCACATTCATTATAAAAATATCACCGTTAATATATTATTAAAATAATATATTTAAATAAATTATTTTATCGAGAAAAATAAAATATTAATTTTCAACAATTGTCACATTAAAATTTTCTCCATCTATGTCCACATAAAATAAATATTTTCCTCATCATAAAAATCAATAATTAATTATTCACAAATAATATTACATAATCACAATATTGACAACCAGGCAGTTCCCAGGAAAGAGGGGCCTTTCCAATAAGGATCTCTCCTTCTGCGCATGAATTAGGTGACCAAACCTCTCCTTAGATGAACTTTCTAGACATTGCCAATAATGTTATCCAATAATATTATTCAGGATAATATGAATTATTGCTCTGATAATGGAAAATATTGTGTAATGACAATTCTTGAAACAACGATAATATAAAATATCAACGCAAAGAATTATTGAATCAATAAAATATAATATTGAATAATAATTACTTGTAACAATTATTAGTAGTGCTTTCTTACGTAAGAATCAATATTTCAAAAATCTTTGTGCAATACCGTGATTCTCTCGCAATTGCTGCAACAACGCGACATTACTTTACTTTACCCACCAAGGTATTCCAATGATGTTAAAGGTAACAATTACTGCTGTTATTTATGAAAACTCCTTTTTTCTTTTTTTCTTCATCCGGCGGTTATTACATTATGGGGCCCACAAATGGTCATATTGCCGTAAATACGAATATTCCCCAGATGAAAGAATATTCCACGACCAAACGAATATTCCCAAACAGCAATAATGAGTATTTTATAACCACTTGCTTATTTTGAAAAATTATATATATCACCCTTAACTTTAACTTTTATCAATTTAACCATTTACTTGAATAATAATTATAAGAAAAATTGAATACTTTTATTTCATAAAATCAAGGGTCTTCTGACTAACTAATGCTATCATCCAGTGCATCACTCCGCTCCCAGAGCTAGTCCTCTTACGTTCTCATTTCACGAAGAGAACAATAAAAGTAAAAGGGTGAGCTCAACTAGTCCAAGATGAAAATATTATGACTAAGATAATGCATAATATATTATCGTTAGCCTTCAATAGTGTTAAACTAATACAATATAACAACAATCAAGTTTAACTGCAGCAGAATAAGTAATCCATTAAAAGAGTCAAGTAGAGAATAAAATCTACTATCTTTTATGATTTAAAAGGTTTTTCATCACTTTTATCATTTGGGACTCGACAATAAATAATCCACATCATCGAATCACCCCGCATACTACTGACGAGGATATTCTTTAGTATCACGACCATAATTATCCATGCACTACGGGCCAAGAATATTTGTGTATTCAATAATGGTCATGATCATGCCAACAACTGTCCATCAATGCACTACGGACCAATGAGGACTTTTAACACATCATTTATAACATTACGGTCATGATTACACCGAATAATCCCTGGTCATAATCATATCAAGTCCATCTATGCACTATAGGCCACAGATGACTTTCAACAAAATAAAAACATGAGGATGATGACAATGATATAAGAATTCAATAAAACAAGTTCATGAATTATTTTATCCAGTATCTAATAACGTCCAAATTGTCAACATGATACTGCTTTGTAGAGTAAAATTCAAGAATGCTCGAATAATATTTCCATGAAAAGATACTGGATGAAGCGCAAATATCCAGGATATTCCACTAATTTCATGGAGTATAGAAGTCAAAACTTTAACCAACTGAGTATAATAAGGAATTGAATAACAAAAGAAATCACCAAGAAGGCGATAGATCGCCTGACAGCAGTTATTCCAACGTAATAATAAATAACGGAATCAGTCCGCGTAAAAGCGCATGAGCGTGATATTCCAACAAAATAATGATTACAGAATCGAATCCGGCCAAGTAAAAGCATGCATGTGGATATTCTAACGAGAATAATAAAGGCGGAATCGGTCCGCGTAAAACGCCTTGAACATGATATTCCAATGAGAATAATAAAGACGGAATCGGTCCCACGTAAAATGCATGAACGAGGATATTCCAATGTAATAATAAAGATTTTAACCGGTCCCAAAGTAGAGAACGATGCACGGATGTTCCAACGTAATGATAAAGAATGGAACAACGTAAGAATTTTACCAAGTATAGGGTTGCCATGTGCGTATATAGTTATTCCAATGTAATAATAAAGAATGGAATAATGTAAGTTCTCTTCATGGATAAGAAAGAAATAATACTCCCTACCTTTAGAAAAACTGGATCTTTGGAATAGTGAAATTTGCAGACTTCTCTTCTTTTTTCTATAATTTCTCTCTATAATAATCGCTTTAAAGCTTTTATGAATTGGTGAGAAATGAAGGAAGAATGAGCTTCTATTTATAGAAAAATATAGTTTCGATAATTGCAAGTTTTGGGCTCAAAAAATTACAGTACAATACCTCCAACTTTTCCTTCATTTTTAATTTTGTCCTGCAAGTATTATCAATCTTGCACCAACTCCTCTAATAGTAAATAATGTGAATCAATAGTTCAATCATGTGAACCAATAGTATAATCATGTGAAAAATACGAATTACAGTATAGTACCTCCATTTTAACTTAGTCATGCAAGTATTATCAATCTTGCACTAACTCCCCTAATAGTAAATAATGTGATTCAATAGTACACATATGTGAACAAATAGTTATATAAGCATGTGAATTAGTAGCAATTAATTGCTCATTTATCCGATAAATTACCCGATTTATCAATATAACCCCTAGACATCAATTATCATCGGAATAAATGTCGATTTTCACTAACACAAACAATTACAACATAATGAAACTATTTTTATCAAAAACATAAATTTTGAAATTTCAAAGTTTGACTTTTCCCGAAAAAGTCAACTATTGACTTTTTGACCAAATAGTTAATCCCGGAAAATTTTGTGTTTATAGACTATTTTTACTAATTTTGTCGTTCCGGACACAAATATCACGTCCGCGTCTCCAAATTTAACTCCGAACAACATTCATCATTAATATTATAACTCACAATATTTATCAACCGAATTCGTTCCCGGAAAGGGGGCTTTTCAATAATGATTTCTCCTATTAGTAGCCTTGATTAGGTGACCAAACCTCTCCTTGATAGAACTTCTAAACATTGTAAATATTGCAATTTAATAATATGAATAACTTTGTTGTCTCAATTATTGATTTAATAAAATAACATATTATGCAGATAATACTATGACAATAATCGAATCAATAATATGAGAGATATAAAGCAACAATTATTGTAGCAATAATTGAGTATAACTGAGTGACTTCTCACGTAAGCATCAATAATCAATCTGGTATTACTTTATGCAACCACGCAGATTCTTCAGACTTTTTACTACCGGGTAGTTCAACAGTTAACGGTAAAACTTCCGCCATTATTTTCATAAAGTATTTTTATCATTTTTTCAATCCGACAATAATTCCGTTGTGGGGGTCCACCAATGATTGTGCCGTTGTACGAATATTCCCTGTTAAAACGAATATTCCCCGACCAATCGATTATTATATAACAACTTGCGTACTTTGCAAAATTTGTAAATATTATCCACAACTATAACATTATATCAAATCCACACCATAATATTCAAAAATATATTTCGAGAAAAATTTAATCTTTATTCAAAAAGTTGGGGTCTTACAATCTCCCCTTCTTATGAAATTTCATCCTCGAAATTAGGGTGCGTACCTGGTATGTCGAAGAGGTGAGGATACTTTGATTTCATTTCAGATTCTAACTCCCAGGTCATTTCCTCAACATCGTGCTTTCTCCATAAAACTTTGACTTGAGGTATAACCTTAGAGCGTAGAATATGTTCCTTTTTATCCAAGAATTTAACAGGAACCTCTTCATACGTTAAATCTTCCTCTATTTTGTCCGATTCTAACTCAATAATGTGGTTTGGGTCTTTCACATATTTACGTAACATGGATATGTGAAAAATGTTATGAACATGAGACATACTTGGCGGTAACGCAAGTCTATAGGCCACAGTTCCTACTCGATCGAGGATTAAAAATGGGCCAATGAATCGAGGATTGAGCTTTTCTCTCTTTCCAAATCTTGTAACTCCTTTCCATGGAGCAACACGTAACAACACATGATATCCAATATCGAATTCTACGTCCTTTCGATGAAGATCAGCATAACTCTTTTGTCGATCTTGTGAGGTTTTTATACGTTGTTGGATCATTTGAATCATTTCCGTAGTCATACGTACCAACTCTGGTCCCAACAACGTTACTTCACCCACCTAATCCCAGCATACTGGAGAACGACACTTTCTTCCATACAACGCCTCGAATGGAGCCATGCCAATACTT
Source organism: Panax quinquefolius (assembly GCA_020205615.1). Lineage (NCBI taxonomy): Eukaryota > Viridiplantae > Streptophyta > Magnoliopsida > Apiales > Araliaceae > Panax > Panax quinquefolius. The sequence goes on along the minus strand of CM035166.1, from coordinate 16,887,017 downwards.
GCTTGATAACTGTTGTTGTAGGAAAACTCCACCAATGGTAAGAACTTGTCTCAACTTACCTTGAAGTCATGGACAAAGAGTCTTAATAGATCTTCAAGAGTTTGAATCGTCCTCTCCGACTGCCCGTCTGTCTGAGGATGATATGCCGAGCTAAATCGTAAATCCGTGCCCATAGATTTTTGTAAACTAACCCAAAATCTTGAAGTGAATCTTGGGTCTCGATCAGAAACTATGAATATTGGCATACCATGCAATCTTACAACCTCGTTTATGTACATACGAGCAAAACGTTCAAGTGTATAAGTTTCTCGTATCGGTAAGAAATGAGCAGACTTGGTCAATCTATCAACAATGACCCAAATCGCATCTATGCCTTGAGAAACTTTGGGAAAAACGGTAACGAAATCCATGGTAATGTGCTCCCACTTCCATTCGGAATTTCAAGTGGCGCCCCAAAATAGGTATACATCACCATTACGAGTTGTCAATACATGATGCGAAACAACTACAACTTTATTATTACAACAATAAAAAGCGTGAGTTTGAATACAAATATTATCTTCTAGACAATATCTATACTCAAATAAATCCTCATCACATTTATTGATACATTATTTTACAAAAATGGTGAGGACTACTAAACAATTCTTTCTAAAACCTTCATTCCATACCCCAGACTAAATACTAATTATATATTCTACGCCTCACGAGAAGAAAAATGGAACAAAAAAGAAAAGGGTGAGCTCAACTAGCCCGATAAAGAATATTATGACTAAGATAATATACAACAAATTATCGTTAGTCTTCAACGGGGAAAAATCTAATAGAATACAATAGACAACAAATTTTAAATCAATATTAGCGGTGAAATAATAATTCATTAGAAGAGTTAAGTAGAGAATGCAAACTACTATCTTACATGTATGAATTTAAAAGTTCATCGTCTATCTTTTATCCTGAACAACATCAATCGATATACATCTGGAATCAAATATTCATCTTTTTACTCTCTGGCCGAAGATATTCATCGATTAGTCATGTTCATCTAAACACTGTTCTTTTCACTTTTTGACTACGAAAGATATTCTTGAAAAATCATTCATCTTTTTGCACTACTGGGCCAAAGATATTCAATAATATCATCATTTAAGGCGAGGATGATGAAAAATATTTTTAAAAAAGCGAATCCGGTGAAACAAAATGACAAGGATTAAGGATTAAGGATTAGTACTTTGTTTTATCCATGTTCAAAAATACCTCAAAAATAATCATAGTGGTGTAAAATTCAGAATGATCAAAACATGGATACAATCAAAGCTAGTATCCGAATAGATATTTTGGACAAAAAGAAGAAATTTTATTTTTCGGTGAATAGTCTTGAGTATACGTGAATAGTCTTGAGTATCGTGAATAGTAACTCAGACCAAAAGATAGAAATTCCACAAAAAAACTTCTTCACGCTTCATGAATAGTACTATATGAATAGTAACTTCGTGAATAGTAACTCATGAATAGTAACTCGTGAATAAACTCGTGAATAGTAACTCAAATAGTAACTCATGAATAGTAACCCAACATGAAAAAGTTCCAAATTTGATAAAAAGTTCAACCAATATTTGACATAATGATATTGAAGAAATAATATCATTTGAGAAGAAAATAACATCCACTTACCTCGAAAGATTAGTACTTCAAATTTGGAATCTACAGGGTATAGTCTTTGAAGGAACTTGCATAGTCTAACAATACTCAAAGTATACTCAAAATACTCACAAGAATAAACTCGATAATATAGAGAAAAACTTGATTTACGGTGTGATTTTCAATTCTAACCTAAGCACCTATTTATAGGAAAATGCTTAGAACACCAAAAGAAAATTTAATTTAATATAATATTAATATATATATATATAAAATTTCTCATACCTTCCTAGATCTGATCTCAGCTCATTATGCACATGTTGTAGCCCACAAAACAAAAACAAAAAAACGTTTTTATTATTTAAAATATTTTAAACTTCCAAAAATCAATTATTTGAACTTGAACTTCAATAATTCATAATAAATAGCCCTTTATCAGAAAATTCGAATCTCGAGAGTTTTATAGGAAATTCAATTCTCTACAACTTTGCGAGAAGAAAGTTTTCCAAATTCCAAACAGAAATTGGCCAAAATCCACAAGCAGGCGATTTTACAAATATAATCAAATTTGATCGATAAATGGGGTCCACAGACATGTTTAACATGTTTTAAACATTTATTGCAACAAAAATACTCTTCCTCCTCGTATACTCATATATATCCACATTCGTTGTAAAAATATCACCATTATTATATTATTAAAATATAATAATATATTTAAATAAATTATTTTATCGGAAAAAGATAAAATTTCAATTTTCAACAATTGTCACATTAAAATTTTTCTCCATCTATATCCACATAAAATCAATATTTTCCTCATCATATGAATCAATAATTAATTATTCACAAATAATATTACTGAAATCCTGATATTGTGACGAGGCGGTTCGAGGAAGAGGGGGCTTTCGATAAAATTTCTCACTTCTTGGCGCATTGATTAGGTGACCAAACCTCTCCTTGAGGCGAACTTTCTAGACATTGCCAATAATGTTATCTAATAATATTATTCGAGATAATATGAATTATTAGCCGATAATGAAAAATCTTGTGTAATGACAATTATTGAAACAACAATGATATAAAATATCAATATGACAATTATTAACTCGATAAAATAAAATCTTGAGCGATAATTCTTTGTAACCATTATTGAGTAGTGCCTTCTTACGTAAGAATCAATAATTGGTGCAATACTGGTATCTTCTCTTGTGTTTTAACCACGAGGTATTTTAACGATGATAACAGTAACAACTACTGTGTAGATTATTTTTAAACCACTTATATTTGTCGTTTTCTTCATCCAATAAACTTTCAGTTATGGGGCCCACACATGGGCTGCTGTGCGTCGTCACGAATATTCCCAGAAGCGATCTGAATATTCCACGACCAAACGAATATTCCCAAAACAACAATGAATATTTTATAACCACTTGCTTATTTTGAAATATTTGCGTATTTTACCCTAACTATCCACATTAATCAAATCAACCCTTACTATTTCAAAATAATAAATAGAAAATTAAATTTCATTAATAATAAGTTGGGGTCTTACAACCTCCCTCCTTATGAAATTTAGTCCTCGAAATTGGCGTCGTACACAGTGTTTGAAAAGGTGAGGATACCTCGCTTTCATTTCCGTTTCAATTCCCGGTCATTTCCTCTATAGCATGATTCCTCCACAAAACTTTAACTTGTGGTATGACCTTTCTTGCGTGGGACATGCTCCTTCTATCCAAGATCTTGGCGTGTACCTCCTCATCGTTAAGTCTTGGCTATTTAAATCGGTTCTAACTCTATATAGCGTGGTTGGGTCTTTCACATATTCTGAAATGCGAGATATGTGAAACACATTATGAACACGAGACATACTTGGAGAATGCTTGCAAGTCTATAGGCTACATTTCCTACTCGGTCGAGAATTTGAAATGGACCAATAAATGCGTGGATTGAGCTTTCCTCTCTTCCCAAATCTTGTAACTCCCTTCCATGGAACAACTTCATGATAATACATGATCCCCACACTAAATTCCACGTCCTTTCGATGAAGATCCGCATAACTCTTTTATCGATCTTGTGCCGTTTGTATCGTTGTCCGAATCATTTGGATCTTTTCGTGAGTCATACGTACTAACTCGGGGTCCCAACAATGTTGCTTCACCCACCTCGTCCCAACATATTGGAAGCGACACTTTCGTCCATATAATGCTTGAATGGAGCCACACCTATACTTGCACGATAAGCTGTTGTTGTAGGAGAATTCCACCAATGGTAAATACTTATCCCAAGCGCCCTTGAAGTCTAGGACCACGAGTCTTAATAAATCTTCAAGAGTTTGAATAGTCCTTTCGATTGTCCGTCCGTTTGAGGATGGTATGCGAGAAGATAAATCGTAAATCCGTGCCCATAGCTTTTTGCAAAGCTAACCCAAAATCTTGAAGTGAATCTTGGGTCACGATCCGAAACTATGGATCTGGGCATGCCATACAACCTCACAATCTCATTCACGTCACATACTAGCAAGGCGTTCAGTGAATAAGTCTCCGTGTCGGCAAAAATGAAAGCGGACTTGGTTAATCTATCAACAATAACCCAAATAGCATTGATGCCTTGAAAGCCGTAGGAAGACCCGTGTTGAAATCCATGGTAATGTGTTCCCACTTCCATTTGAAATCTCAAGTGGTTCTGACGGACCCTTAGGTACTAGATGCTCGCCTTTACCGTTGACAAGTTAAACACATTGAGATAAACTTTGCAATCTCTCTCTTCATATTGTTCCACCAAAATGTATGTAGAAGATCACGATACATTTTAGTACTTCGAGGATGGATTGCAAATGGTGTATTGTGTGCCTCCATCATAATCTTGTACTTCAAATCGAGTCGTTAGGAACCTGAAAGTCTAGAGTGGACTCGAGTATTCCTTCTTCATCAATTCTAAGCTTAGGAATAGCTCCTTCTTGTACTTTCTTCTTCATACGCATCGACTCAAGATTGGGTGGCTTGAAGCAACCTTAACTTTTTCTATTAAAGTTGGCTCTGTCGTATACTTGACATCATCGCTTTTCGTTCACGCATATGATCTTCTACTCAATCGCGTCGGCTACCACGTTAAACTTTTCGGGATGGTATTGAATAGTGTGGTCGTAGTCTTTCAATAGCTCGAGCCAGCGTCATTGCCGCGTGTTGAGTTCTTTTTAGTGAAGAAATATTTAAGGCTTTTATGGTGCGAATATATCTCCACTTTCTCCCCATATAGATAGTGCCTCCATATCTTTAGCGCGCTTATTTACTTTGCCAACTCTAGATCATGAGTAGGATAATTCCTCTCATACTCTTTAAGTTATCGCGAGGCATAGGCTATGACTTTCCCACGTTGCATGAGAACACATCCTAACCCTTTGCCTGAAGCATCGCTGTAGATAACAAATCCATCCGAACGGATGGTATTGTTAGAAACGAGTCTTAAAATAAGTCTCCTCTTAAGCTCTTGGAAACTTTTCTCGCATTCTTCGCTCCAAAGCGAATTTTGTATCCTTAGAGTTAGGCGAGTTAATGGAGTAGCGATTAGAAAAACCTTCCACGAATCTCAGATAATAACCGACTAAGCCCAAAAACTCGTGCTTGATCCTGACTTTGGTTGCTCCCAACTTTGTATTGCTTCAATCTTGGCGGATCAGCGGATACTCCATGTTTTGACACCACGTGCCCAAGGAATGCTACTTCCTCAAGCGAACTTCGCATTTCTTCAATTTGGCATATAGTTTGTTTTCACGAAGCCTTTGGAGTACCGACTTCAAATGGTGCTCATGATCTTCCGACTTTTTTGGAATATATAAGGATGTCATCAATAAAAACAACAACAAAGCCCATCCAAATATTCCTTGAATACTCGGTTCATCATATCCATGAAAGCCGCGGGAGCATTAGTCGATCAGAAAGACATGACTAAGAATTCATAATGCCCGTCTGGGTTCTAAAAGCGGTCTTTGGAATATCCTCGATTCTAATCTTGGTGATGATATCGAGCGAAGATCGATTTTTGAAAAGAATTGTGCCCCTTGCAATTGGTCAAACAAGTCATCAATCGAGGTGAGAGGATACCTATTCTTGATGGTGACATGGTTCGATTCCAGATAGTCGATACAAAATCGCATACTCCGTCTTTCTTCTTTACAAATAAAGCAGGAGCACCCCGAGGAGATGTACTTGGGCCAGAATGAAACCGATGTCCAACAATTCACGTAGTTGGACCTTTAACTCTGAAGTTCAATAGGAGCCATTCGATATGGGGTTTTAGAAATGGGCTTTGTACGGGTTCAAGATCAATAAAGAATTCACTTCACGTTACGGGGTGAGGCCAGGAAGTTCTTGAAAAATCGTCGGGAAAATCGATAACAACGGAATATTATTCAAATTTGGCGTGTCTTTATTCAAATCCATAACATGGGCTAAGAAAGCTTGACATCCGTTTTTCAATAAGCGAATAGCTTTATGATTAGATATGACGATGATTGATTTTAATGGTTTAGTTGCTTGAATTAAATACAACGGGTTGGTTAGGAATATGAAAACTAACAACCTTACGAAAACAATCAATTTTGGCATGATGAGTAGTTAACCAATCAATCCCTAAAATCACATCAAAAGCAAGTATCTTTAAAGAGATAAGGTCACGGTAAAGGTGATGGTGCCAACTTGAATCAAACAAGATTTATAAGCGATGGATGTGATGAAAGTTTCTCTAGCGGAGTTTCCACGAGATAGGTCAAAGTCTAATTTCTCGGTCAAGTTTAAGCGTTGAGCACATGCGAGAGAGATAAATGAATGGGTATGCACGTATCAAGTAAGGTATAAACTTAGCAAAATTTATAAATAGCTTACCGTGATCACCTCGTTTGGGTTCCTCGCATTATGACCGATCACAACAAACGCTCTTCCGGAATCGTTGACTTTGACTTTTACAGGGACGATCTTTTGAGTCACCGTCCCCCATTGAACTAGGTTTTATTTCTTGTCTGATCTCGGCGATATGTCCTTCCTTTCCACAATTATAGCATACCTTGAAGCTGTTGTGGGCGGTTTGGTGATATATCCCTCTTTCCGCATTTATAGCATATAATGGGTGGTCGTTCTCCTCCCTTAGAACCGATTCTTTGCTTGACCTTTGTCGTCTTCACATAGTCGTTGTTAAATCTCCTCTTTTAAAATCTCCTCGACTCGCTTCTTCTATTTTCATGGCCATGATTACCACGGAGTGGTTACCATTTTTGTCCGTCTGTTTCTTTCTCCATTTGGTTATCATTATTACATTGGCTGCTATCTCTGATGCGATCCACGGTTGTGGTCCCTCGGTTGAGCATACTTTCGTTATCTCGCTCTAATAATTGAGCCACATTTACAACATCTGAATAGAGAAAATTTATGAGAAATGAGATCTTTGGCGTATCTTGGGTTTCAAACCTCTAAAAACATCCACGTCATCGTTCCTCATTCTCCACCAAATGAGGTGCAAACACAGATAACTCTGCAAACTTTGCCTCGTCTTTGAGACACATCGTCATGTTGTTTTGCTCGTCTAATGAACTCCACTTCCTTCATATAGCGAACACTTTCGGGAAAGTATTTGTCATTAAATAGTTCTGAAAGCGTCTCCCAAGACATCTTTGAGTCTTGGTTTGGATGGAGTGCAACTTCACAGACTCCCCCCCGATGATACGCCTCGCCACGGAACATAAAAAGTGGCGAATGGAACCTCTGTTCCTCCGTGCATCCCAGACATCGAATATATCTTGGTAATTTGCTTGACCCGTGTTTCCGCCGTGATCGGATCGGCTTTCCCTTAAATTACAGTGGTCCCACTCTTTGAAGCTGCTTGGTTTGTGACAACTTGTGAATTACTATCATTTCCTCCTATATTTTGAACACGAGTCTCCTAAATGCGATTTTGCATGAGCTGCAAAAAACTTCTAAACATCCCTCGTTCATCATCATCTTTCGGTGGTGGTGTTGTTCACGGGAGGAACATTGCCCGACTGTTGCCGTTCTCCTCGTTGGTGAGTCTGAGGCGTCTCCACGGTCTCATTTCCATTGTTAATATTCTCGATCGACATTCTCAAATCTTGTCATAAAAACAAGGGTTAATTAAGGAAATCAATATATCACATAATATCCTATATCTTGACCAACTAAAAAAAAAGCTTAGGTAGGACACACTTTAGCGAAGGATTTACTCGTCTCTCCCCTCTGATTTCTATTCCCGATCTCATGGAGATCATATCCTAAGCTACGATACCAAGCTGTGGCGCCCCAAAAAAATGGTATCATCACCCATTACGAGTTGTCGATACGTGATGCGAAAACAACTACAACTTTATTATTACAACGATAAAAGCGTGAGTTTGAATACAAATATTATCTTACAGACAATATCTATACTCAAATAAATCCTCATCACATTTATTGATACATTATTTTACAAAAATGGTGAGGACTACTAAACAATTCTTTCTAAAACCTTCATTCCATACCCCAGGCTACGTACTTTTATATATTCTAGCCTCACGAGAAGAAAAATGGAACAAAAAGGAAAAGGGTGAGCTCACTAGCCCGATAAAGAATATTATGACTAAGATAATATACAACAAATTATCGTTAGTCTTCACGGGGAAAAATCTAATAGAATACAATAGACAACAAATTTTAAATCAATATTACATGGCGAAAATAATAATTCATTAGAAGAGTTAAGTAGAGAATGCAAACTACTATCTTACATGTATGAATTTAAAAGTTCATCGTCTATCTTTTATCCTGTAACATCAATCAATATATATATACGGAATCAAATATTCATCTTTTACTCTGAGGCGAAGATATTCATCGATTAATTAATGTTCATCTAAACACTGTTCATCTTTGCACTTTTCTGACGAAAGATATTCTTGAAATCATTCATCTTTTGCTACGGGCCAAAGATATTCTTGAAGATATTCAATAATATCATCATATCATCATTTAAAGGCGAGGATGATGAAAAATATTTTTAAAAAAAGCGAATCCGATGAAACAAAATGACAAGGATTAAGGATTAAGGATTAGTACTTTGTTTTATCCATGTTCAAAAATACCTCAAAAATAATCATAGTGGTGTAAAATTCAGAATGATCAAAACATGGATCTGATCAAAGCTAGTATCCGAATAGATATTTTGGACAAAAGAAGAAATTTTATTTTTAGGTGAATAGTCTAGTATTGTATCGTGAATAGTCTTGAGTATCGTGAATAATAACTCAGAGCACCAAAAGATAGAAATTCCACAAAAAAACATCTTCACGCTTCATGAATAGTACTAAATGAATAGTAACTAGTGAATAGTAACTCATGAATAGTAACTCGTGAATAGTAACTCATGAATAGTAACTCATGAATAGTAACCCCGAAATGAAAAAGTTCCAAATTTGATAAAAAGTTCCAACCAATATTTGACATAATGATATTGAAGAAATAATATCATTTGAGAAAAATAACATCCACTTACCTCGAAGATTAGTACTTCTAGTTTGGAATCTAGGGTATAGTCTTTGAAGGAACTTACTGCAGTCTAACAATACTCAAAGTATACTCAAAATACTCACAAGAATAAACTCGATAATATAGAGAGAAAACTTGATTTACGGTGTGATTTTCAATTCTAACCTAAGCACCTATTTATAGGAAAATGCTTAGAACACCAAAAGCGAAAATTTAATATAATATTAATATATATATATATATAAATTTCTATGCCCACCTTCCTAGATCTGATCTCAGCTCATTATGCACATGTTGTAGCCCAAAAACAAACAAAAAACGTTTTTCTTATTTAAAATATTTTAAACTTCCAAAAATCAATTATTTGAACTTGAACTTCATAATTCATAATAAATAGCCCTTTTATCGGAAAATTCGAATCTCACGAGTTTTTTTATAGGAAATTCAATTCTCTACAACTTTGAGAAGAAAGTTTTTCCAAATTCCAAACAAAAATTGGCCAAAAATCCAAGCGCAGGCGATTTTACAAATTATAATCAAATTTCGATCGATAAATGGGGTCCATGCAAGCATGTTTAACATGTTTTAAACATTTATTGCAACAAAAAAATACTCTTCCTCCTCGTATACTCATATATCCCACATTAGATTGTAAAAATATCACCATTATTATATTATTAAAATATAATAATATATTTAAATAATTATTTTATCGAGAAAAAGATAAAATTTCAATTTTCAACAATTGTCACATTAAAATTTTTCTCCATCTATATCCACATAAAATCAATATTTTCCTCATCATATGAATCAATAATTAATTATTCACAAATAATATTACGAGAATCCTGATATTGATGACGAGGGTTCCGAGGAAGAGGGGCTTTCGATAAAATTTCTCCTTCTTGGCCTTGCGATTAGGTGACCAAACCTCTCCTTAGAGCGAACTTTCTAGACATTGCCAATAATGTTATCTAATAATATTATTAGGATAATATGAATTATTAGCCGATAATGAAAAATCTTGTGTAATGACAATTATTGAAACAACGACATATATAAAATATCAACGCGACAATTATTAACTCGATAAAATCTTTGAGCGATAATTCTTTGTAACCATTATTGAGTAGTGCCTTCTTACGTAAGAATCAATAATTGGTGCAATCTGGTATAATCTTCTTGTGTTTTAACCATTAGAGTATTTTAACGATATTACTTGATAACAACTTCTGTAGTTATTTTTAAACCACTTATATTTGTCGTTTTCTTCATCCAATAAACTTTTTTAGTTATGGGGCCCACACATGGTTTGCGTGGTAAATACGAATATTCACAAACGATGCGAATATTCCACGACCAAACGAATATTCCCAAACAATGATGAATATTTTATAACCACTTGCTTATTTTGAAATATTTGCGTATTTTACCCTAACTATCCACATTAATCAAATCAACCCTTACTATTTCAAAATAATAAATAGAAAATTAAATTTCATTAATAATAAGTTGGGGTCTTTAACAAAGCGCTTTCCCTTGCTTTCTAGGCTTTGACTTTTCTCGGGACGGCCTTTGGTGCCTCCATCCTAGCTGAATTTGTCTTGATTGAGCGACAAATCGAGCTAAGTGACCTTCTCTTCCACAATTATAACATGTTTTGGATGGCATCGTACAGTTTGACCGATGTTTCCTCCCTCGCATTTGAAGTATATGATAGGTGGTCGTTCTCCTTCCTTAACAACGGGTCTTTGGTCTTTGACGTCTTTCCATCATTTTGAATCTCCTTTTCTTGAAATGTCCATTTTATTGTCTTGGCTATGATTACCACCAAAGTGGTTACCATTTCGGCATGTTGATTCCTCCACGTTTGTTGTCACCGCTTCGATGGTATTACCACTAGTATTTTTCATTACACTTTCTTGCTTTCTCTTGGTTGCATTGACTCGTTATCGCGCTCCAATAACTGAACCCTATTTACAATATCTGAATACAAACACAGTTTATGAGAAATAAGATATTGTCGTATCTCCGGTTTCAAACCTCTTAAAAACATTCGGGTCATTCGCTTCTCATTATCAACCAAATGGGATGCAAACCGGGATAACTCCGTAAATTTAGCCTCGTATTGCGACACGGTCATATTATTTTGTTCCAACTTGATAAACTCCACCTCCTTCATATAGCCGAATACTTTCGGGAAAGTACTTGTCGTTGAATGACTCTTGGAACTTATCCCAAGACATCTTGAGTCGTCGTCGGTGGGGTATGTTTCTGATTCCCACCGATGTCTGCCTCTTCACGCAACATAAAAAGTGGCGAAGGGAATCTTTGTTCCTCGAAGCATGCCAAGACATCAAATATCTTGGTTATATGCTTTATCCATGCTTCATACCTTAAGTGGTTTTTTTCTCTCCAAAAACTCAAATTGGTCCCAAATCTTGAAGCTGTTTAGCGGTGGCCGTCACGAGAGTTGCCGGTGTTTCCACCTGCATTTTGGACGGAGCCGCTCTCTTTAATGTTGCATGAATTGCATGAAGCCTCAGAACATTCCATCGTTCATCATTTGGTTAGTGTTGTTGTTTGCATGAGGATTGTCGCCTTCCTGATGCACATTATCCTGGTTATTAATCTGTGGAGACTTAACGGTCTCCTATGCTCCATTGATGATCTCAACATTCTCGGATGCCATTTTCAAATACTGCCACAAAACAAGGGTTAATTGACATGAAACATATTATCCCTACACTCTGACTGACCAATTAAATACCAAATAAACTTAGGTAGGTCATAGTAGCGAAGGAATTCCCCGTCTCTCCCCTCCTAGTTCTAGTCTCACATCTTAGCCAGGGATCATATCCCTAAGCTTTGATACCAACTGTGACGCCCCCAAAATAGGTATACATCACCTATTCTGAGTCGTCAAATACATGAGTGCGAATACAAATACAACTTAATTATCAACAACTCGTGTAAAAAATACGACAAAACATAAGTCTGTGAGTTTTAATACAAATATTGTCATCTGAGACAATATTCAAACTCAAATTCAATATTATTACATTTATTTTCCACTATTTCAATTGAATAGTGAGGACTACTAATGCTATCATCCAGTGCACGTCACTCCGCTTCCCGACTAGTCCTCGCTACGTTCTCATTTCACGAAGAGAACAATAAAAGTAAAATGGTGAGCTCAACTAGTCCGAGAGAAAATATTATGACTAAGATAATGCATAATATATTATCGTTAGCCTTCAACAGTGTTAAACTGATAAAATATAACAACCATCAATTTTAACTGCAGCAGAACAAGCAATCCATTAAAAGAGTCAAGTAGAGAATAAAATCTACTATCTTTTATGATTTAAAAGGTTTTCATCACTTTTATCGGCCGGGACTCGACAATAAATAATCCACATCATCGAATCACCCTTGCACTGCGGCCAAGGATATTCTTTAGTATCACGACCACAATTATCCATGCACTACGAGCCAAGAATATTTGTGTATTCAATAGTGGTCATGATCGTGCCAACAACTGTCCATCAATGCACTACGGGCCAATGAGGACTTTTAACACGTCATTTATAACATTACGGTCATGATTACATCGAATAATCCCTGGTCATAATCATACCAAGTCCATTTATGCACTATAGGCCACAGATGACTTTCAACAAAATATAAACATGAGGATGATGACAATGATATAAGAATTCAATAAAACAAGTTCAAGAATTATTTTATCCAGGATCTAATAACGTCCAAATTGTCAACATGATACTGCTTTGTAGAGTAAAATTTAAGAATGCTCAGAAGAATATTTCTATGAAAAGATACTAGATGAAGCGCAAATATCAAGGATATTCCACTAATTTCATGGAGTATAGAAGTCAAAACTTTAACTAACTTTGTATAATAAGGAATGAAATAACAAAAGAAATCACCGAAATGCGATAGGCGCACAAGAGTTATTCGATAGAATAATAAATAAGCGGAATCGGTCCGTAAAATACATGAACGAGGATATTCCAACAAAATAATGAAAGGCGGAATCAGTCCGGCGTAAAATGCCTGAGACAGGATATTCCAATGAGAATAATAAAAGGCGGAATCGGTCCGTCGTAAAATGCATGAATAGGATATTCCAATGTAATAATAAAGATTTCGGAATCGGTCCCAAGGCAAAAACGCCTGAGACAGGATGTTCCAACAGAATGATAAAGAATGGAACAACAGAAGAATTTCACCAAGTATAGGGTATATAGGTTATTCCAACATAATAATAAAGAATGCAATAACAGAAGTTCTCTTCATGGATAAGAAAGAAATAATACTCCATACCTTTAGAAAAACTGGATACTGGAATAGTGAGGTAACAGACTTCACTTCTTCTTTTTATAATTTCTCTCTATAATAACCGCTCTAAAGCTTTTGTGAATTGGGGAGAAATGAAGGAAGAATGAACTTCTATTTATAGAAAAATATAGTTTCGATAATTGCACGTTTTGGGCTCAAAAAATTACAGTACAATACCTCCAACTTTTCCTTCATTTTTAATTTAGTCCTGCAAGTATTATCAATCTTGCACCAACTCCCCTAATAGTAAATAATGTGAATCAATAGTACAATCATGTGAACCAATAGTATAATCATGTGAAAAATACGAATTACAGTATAGTACCTCCATTTTTAACTTAGTCATGCAAGTATTATCAATCTTGCACCAACTCCCCTAATAGTAAATAATGTGATTCAATAGTACACATATGTGAACAAATAGTTATATAAGCATGTGAATTAGTAGCAATTAATTGCTCATTTATCCGATAAATTACCCGGTTATCAATATAACCCTGAACATCAATTATCATCCGAATAAATGTCGATTTTCACTAACACAAACAATTCCAACATAATGAAACTATTTTTATCAAAATATAAAATTTGAAATTTCAAAGTTTGACTTTTCCGAAAAAAGTCAACTGTTGACTTTTTTTGACGAATAGTGAATCCGGAAAAATTTGTGTTTATAGACTATTTTACTAATTTCGTTGTTAGGACACAAATATCACGTCCGCGTCTCCAAATTCAACTCCGAACAATATTCATCATTAATATTATAACTCATAATATTTATCAACCAGGTCGTTCCCAGAAAAGAGGGGGCTTTCCAATAATGATTTCTCCCTATTGGCGCGCAATTAGGTAACCAAACCTCTCCTTGACAGAACTTCTAAACATTGTAAATATTGTAATTTAATAATATGAATAACTTTGTCGTCTCAATTATTAATTTAATAAAATAACATATTATGCAGATAATACTATGATAATAATTGAATCAATAATATGAGAGATATGAAGCAACAATTACTGTAGCAATAATTGAGTATAACTGGTGACTTCTCACGTAAGCATCAATAATCAATCTGGTATTACTACTTATGCAACCACAGCAGACATTCTTGTACTTTTACTACTAGGGTAGTTCAACAGTTAACGGTAAAACTTCCGCCATTATTTTCATAAAGTATTTTTATCATTTTCTCAATCCGACAATAATTCCGTTGTGGGGGCCCACCAATGATTGTGCCATTATACGAATATTCCCTGTTAAAACGAATATTCCCTGACCAATAGAATATTATATAACAACTTACGTACTTTGCAAAATTTTTAAATATTACCCACAACTATAACATTATATCAAATCCACACCATAATATTCAAAAATATATTTCGAGAAAAATTTAATCTTTATTCAAAAAGTTGGGGTCTTAAGGGGTATTCGTAAGGGGTACCCTTTCTTTCTTATTTATGAAGAGAACTTTTGTTATTTTATTCTTTATTATTACATTTGGAATATCACATGCATGCGTTTTACTGGCAGGACTGGTTAAAATCTTTATTGGTATTACTGTTGGAATAACTTTGTCTGTCGCAAAGTACCGCATGCATGGTGATTTCTGTTATTATTACATTCTTTATTATTACATTTGGAACATCACATGCATGCTTTACACATGACTGGTTCCGATTAATTATTATTTTGTTGGAATAACTTTGTACATGCGAAAGTATCGCATGCGTGGTGATTTCTTTTGTTATTCCATTCTTTATTATACTCGGTTGGTTAAAGTTTTGACTTCTATACTCCATAAAATTAGTGTAATATCCTTGATATTTGCGCTTCATCCATATCTTTTCATGGAAATATTCTTACGAGCATTCTTGAATTTTACTCTACAAAGCGATATCATGTTGACAATTTGGACGTTATTAGTTCCTGAATAAATTAATTCTTGAACTTGTTTTTATTGAATTCTTATATCATTGTCATCATCCTCATGTTTATATTTTTTTGAAAGTCATCTGTGGCCAGTAGTGCATAGATTGACTTGGTATGATAATGACCAGGGGTTATTCGGTGAAATCATAACCGTAATGTTATAAATGATGTGGAAAAAGTCCTCATTGTTCCGTAGTGCATTGATGAACAGTTTTTGGTATGATTATGGCTATGGATTCTCTTTGGCCGTAGTGCAAAGATGAATTGTTTTATGGCATGATCAGGACCGTTGATGAAAACATGATTATCTTGAGTCGTAGTGCATGGATAATTCGTGGTCGTGATACTAATGAATATCCTTGGCCTGTAGTGCAGGGATGATTTGATGATGTGGATTATTTATTAAGCTGAGTCTCAGCGATAAAAGTGATGAAAAACCTTTTAAATCATAGAAGATAGTAGATTTTATTTCCTACTTGACTCTTCTAATGGATTATTTGTTCCGCTGCAGTTAAACTTGATATTTGTTATATTGTATCAGTTTAACACTATTTAAGGCTAATGATAATTTATTCTGCATTATCGTAGTTATAATATTTCTTACTGGGCTAGTTGAGCTCATCCTTTCTTTCCTTTTTCTCTTGAGAAATGAGAATATAAATTTGGAGCAGTCGGGGAATGGAGTGATGGTCCTAGATAGTGCATTAGTAGTCTTCACTATTTTATGAAATAGTGTGATAATAATTGTAATGAGGACTCCTTTTGAGTTTGTATACTCTCTAGTAGACAATATTTATATTCAAACTCATGATTTATGTTTTGTCGTATTATACACGAAAAAGTTGTATTATTAAGTTATATTTGAATTACATACCATGTATCGACGACTCAAGATGGGTGATGTATACCTAATTTTGGGGCGTCACAATTATTCTGTTAGAATATCATATACATGCGTTCTGCATGACACGATTCCGTTATTTATTATTACATTGGAATAACATGCATGCGATTACCTCGCGCATGCACAGTGATTTCTTTTGTTATTCCATTCTTAATTATATTCAGTTGGTTAATGTTTTGACTTCTATACTCCATGAAATTAGTGGAATATCCTTGATATTTGCGCTTCATCCAGTATCTTTTCATGGAAATATTCTTCTGAGCATTCTTGAATTTTACTCCACAAAGAAGTATCATATTGACAATTTGGACATTATTGAGTTCAGGATAAATTAACTTATAAATCTTTAAAATTTATTATTGAACTTGTTTATTGAATTATTATGTCATTGTCATGATGAGTTATGTTGGTTATTATGTGAAAACATGAAAGTTTCTTAGAAATCACAAAGGGTTAAAAATCAGATTTTGGTGAAAATGGAACATGAAATTGAATTGACCATATCTCCTATTATATTTCGCATTTTTGAGTGTGGTCAAGTTTTAGAGTTAGATCTATGAGTTTTCTAACTTATTCAAGTGGAATCACTGTAAAAGGTATTGTAGATTTTCGTGTGGATTGATTTTAGGAAAGGAGTCAAAAGCTGTAAATTACAAAAAAGGCTACTGCCCAGAAGTTTAAAAGGGCATTTTCGGCCACTTAAATTGTGAGAAAATTTCCCGCCTTTTGGGACATAGAAATATATGGTATAAAGTACCTCCTGTCCAAAAATGAGCTCATTCCGACTTAAAATAAGCAAGTTATGACTATTTCAATATTTAGGTTTTTCCGACGAAAAATGTTATAACCGGAGTTCTATAACTCCGATGACCATGAAATTTAAACTGGAAGCTCACGTTAACATGTGTAAGATCCTGCCAAGATTTGAGAATTTTTGGAGTTAACCATGAGGTAGCTAATTTCTTAAGGAATTAATTAGAAATTGATTTTTGAAAAATAGTAAATAAATTTTAAAAATTCTGAGAAAAATATATGTTCAATATGGGACTATATTCTGCTTAATCCCAGAAAAGAATAATTTTTGGGACTGATTTGGTATTTTTCATGAAAATAGTTTAGTTACGAACATATGAATTAAATATGTTATGTAAAGTTGAAAAATTGGTAAATAGGATTTTATGGCTTGAAAATCCTATATAAGGTATATGCAGATTTTTGATGAGTAATTTAATTATTGGTGATGAAATATTATGAGTATGGCATTTTTGAATGATTAAATGCATTATTTGAAAAAGTGTAAATAATTAAATTAAGTTGTTTATAAGTTTAAGGAGTAATTAAAATATTGTTATAATATTAACAATAGTAGATTATGATTTTATTAAGTGATTAATAATGTTTGGATAAATTTAAAGTCTTTAATATTTATCCTTGATTTAGTTTGACTAATGATTATAATATTGTCATCATCCTCATGTTTATAATATGTTGAAAGTCATATGTGGCCTGTAGTGCATAGATGGACTTGGTATGATTATGACCAGGGATTATTCGGTATAATCATGACCGTAACGTTATAAATGATGTGGAAAAAGTCATCATTAGCCGTAGTGCATTGATGGAAAGTTTTTGGTATGATTATGGCTATGGTTTCTTTTCGGCCAAGGGTGCAAAGATGAATTGTTTTATGGCATGATCAGGACCATTGATGAAAATACGATTATCTTTGGCCTGTAGTGCATGGATAATTCGTGGTCGTGATACTAAAGAATATCCTTGGCCTGTAGTGTAGGGATGATGCGATGATGTGGATTAATTATTGAGCTGAGTCTCCGCGATGAAATATTAATTCGTGGATGTGATAATAATGAATATCCTTAGCCGTAGTGCATTGGAAATTCATGGATGTGATACTAACGAATATCCTTGGTTGTAGTGCAGGGATGATTCGATGATGTGGATTAATTATTGAGCTGAGTCTCAGCAATGAAATATTAATTCATGGATGTGATAATAATAAATATCTTTGGTCGTAGTGTAAAGATGATTTAATTAGTATGATTATGAGCAGAAATTGTGATTTGGTATAACCATGATTTTTGATGTTTCAGGTAAAGATAGGTGATGAAAATTATCTTCGTCCTGGGTGCGAAGATGAATTTAGAACCACGATTATGATTATGAGTTATTCATATGATTGTGGACATGAATTGTTGATTGATGTTACATGGATAAAACATTATCGGTGGACTTTTAACATAGAGAATATAATAGATCTGATGGTCTATTTGACTCTTCTAATGGATTGCTCGTTCCGCTACAACTATGGTTGAAAAGTTTTGTCATCTACCATATATTCTAAATCTCTGATTTATTATTGATGAAAGCTATTGATAATTTAATTATCTTTAGTCATGATATTCTTTACTGGGCTAGTTGTGCTCACCCTTTTTGCTTCACAATTCCTTTCAGGTAATAAGAGTGTAGCTGGGTCGAGCGGGGATAATAGGGGAATAGAACGGTGGTCTATAGCTGTTGAGGTTCTCCCTAAACAGTATAGAAAAGTGTGTTGTATTCTATACATCATTTAGTAGTTATATTTGGTGAATCAAATAGGGTGAGGCGAACCCAACTTTGGAAGGGTGTTTTGCCACTATCATACAAGATGTCTAATGACATACAACCTCGTGTTATCATAAGACATGGTTGTGCACATCCACTTGCTTAGTATATCTACGAGCACTACCTATATGATCTTAGAATTTATTTGAAATATAATTTTCACTTGGAGACAGTGGAGATAATTATATGCCAAGAGAAGACTCACCATTGGAAAGAATATGATAGTAATCTTCTCGTTTTTCTTTGGGGTCTATTGGGTCAACCAAGGATAATTCTGTGGACATATGATATCTATTATAACCTAGACGCATGGCCTCCCATGTACGAAGGTTTCATTGAGCACTTCCCAAAGATTTTAATTCCTAAAACAGCGTTTGACTATACTTTTCTGTAAAGTACCATTGTAAGGTTGTGGTCGAGGTACCATGAGAGTTACATACATTTGTATTAAAACTCATAGTTAACTGTGGTCGTTATTCTATCTTGTGACGCCCCCAAAATAGGTATACATCACTATTCTGAGTCGCCAAATACATGGTACAAAATTCAAATACAACTTAATTATACAACGATGCGTGTAAAATACGACTAAACATATGCTGTGAGTTTTAATACAAATATTGTCATCTAGACAATATACAAACTCAATGGGGTCCTCATTACATTTATTATCACACTATTTCATAGAATAGTGAGGACTACTAATGCTATCATCTGGACCATCACTCTGTTCCCCGACTAGTCCCTGCTACGTTATCATTTCCTAAAGAGAACAATGAAAGCAAAAGGGTGAGCTCAACTAGCCCAGTAAGAAATATTATGACTAAGATAATGCAGAATAAATTATCATTAACCTTCAACAGTGTTAAACTGATAAAATATAACAAACATCAAGTTTAACTGCAGCTGAACAAGCAATCCATTAGAAGAGTCAAGTAGAGAATAAAATCTACTATCTTCTATGATTTAAAAGGTTTTTCATTTCTTTTATTGCTGAGACTCAGCTTAATAAATAATCCATATCATCCCTGCATTACGGCCAAGGATATTCATTAGTATCATGACCACAAATTATCTATGCACTACGAGCCAAGGATATTCGTGTATTCATCAATGGTCATGATCATGCCAACAACTGTCCATCAATGCACTACGGGCTAATGAGAACTTTTACCACATCATTTGTAACATTACGGTCATGATTATACCGAATAATCCCTGGTCATAATCATACCAAGTCCATCTATGTAGGCCACAGATAACTTTCAACATAATATAAACATGAGGATGATGACAATGATATAAGAATTCAATAAAAAAATTTCAAGAATTAATTTATCTAGGAACTGATAACGTTCAAATTGTCAACATAATACTGCTTTGTAGAGTAAAATTCAAGAATGCTCGAATTTAATGTTTTCATGAAAGATCTTTGGATGAAGCGCAAATATCAAGGATATTCCACTAATTTCATGGAGTATAGAAGTCAAAACTTTAACCAACTGAGTATAATAAGGAATTGAATAACAAAAGAAATCACCAGGCAGGCGATAGACCGCACAGGCAGGTTATTCCAACAGAATACTCCCTCCGTCCCATAGTTATAGGCTGATTTCTTTTGGCACATAGTTTAAGAAAATCATTTAAGTGACAATTTATAACATAAAATTTTCACATATACCTCTTAATATAGAATTAATGAATAAGTTAATTACTCCTTACTTGTCACACTGGAACTCTCAACTTCATTGATTGACGTGTAATGACCATTAAAATCCATAAACTTTAACCAAAGAGAATATAACAACATTAAATGTGGTGATAAAAATAATGACATTGAATGTTGTTTATTCAAAAAAAGAGTAATGGTTGAATATTTATTATAAGGGCATAAAAGTAAAACAATGAACCAACTAAATTTTATAAATAGTAAGTAGCCTATATATTGGGACATCTCAAAAATGGAAAATCGACTATAACTATGGGGACGGAGGAGTAATAAATAATGGAACCGGTCAATGCGTAACGCACGTACGGCACTATTCAACGAGAATAATAAATAATGGAACTAGGTCGTGCGTAAACGCACAGAGACGGGATGTTCCAACGATATAATAAACAACGGAACCGAGTCACGCAGCGTAACGCATAAACAAGATGTTCCAAAGAATAATAATAAAGAATGGAGTAACGTAAGAATTTCACCAAGTATAGGGTATCCAGCATGATACGAGTTATTCCAATGAATAATAAAGAATGGAATAATGAAGTTCTCTTCACGAATAAGAAAGAAAAATATACCCTTACGAGTACACCAAATAATATCCCTTCTAGTAAAGAAGAGTATTTTTGAATTTGGTAGGCGATGATATACTCGAAGAAAACTTGCACTATGCTCAAAGCTTTCTTAAACTCTAAAGAAATACGCTCAAGATTATAGAAGAAGAACTCTCTATATAGTTTCTCTCTCTAAAGTTTCAGTGAATTCGTAAGAAATAATGAAGGAATGAGCTTCTATTTATAGAAGAATGGACTGAATAGTAACTAATTCATGAACGGTCCAGATTGATTCATAAACGTAACTTTTTATTGTCAGTTACTTAACAGTCATTTACCTTAGATATACTGAGTTCAGGTATTGATGTGCATAACTTTTACTTTTGCTCCTTACAGCTTGTTGCTCTTGTGGGCCTTTAATCAATCAGTCGTGGTCTTGAAGATGTAAGTCAAGAGAATCTCAGTATTAAGATTTTTGACATCTTTGAGTTTACAAAGATAGCACCTAGTTGCTGGTTGGTCACTCATAAGTTTGAGAAGATCTTCTTTCTCCTCTTGATCAACATTTCTTAGCATGCATGACCTCTTCATCTTTCAGACTGGTGGATGCTTTACTCTTTGTCATTGATGTCTCTTGTGCTATCTCTCTCGCCTGGTCTTCAGACTACAAGATTGACTACAGGCTAGGATTGGTCTTGTTGATATAACAATTGAGGATATGGACCAATCTGGCGACTTCGTGTGTATACACATATTTACCTATACACAATATTTCCAACGTGTGAGCTCTTACGCATATAACAAGTTACTTACTCTTTAAACCGAGTTTAGAACAATGTTAGTCCACAGGATCGGACTCAAAGCGATTAGCTTTTGAATATAGCATGAGAACTTCGCTTTTGATACCAATTGTTAGTTCTGAGGGCATAATAGATCTAGAAGGGGGGGGTTGAATAGATCCTTTTTATTTCAAATACTTTTCGGTTTATATTATATTGTTCATAATTAGCATATGACAAACATAAGAATCTTTTTCAAACACAAATGAATAAGTAAAAGATCCCCTTCATTGATATATTCATAATCATACATTCATTGTTCATAGAGTAAGTTTACTTGTAAGCAGTTAAAACATACATAACAGTTATAGCAGTTATAGTACATAATGTAAATGACATAATTTAAAAGACACAAGGGGTTTTAAGTGGTTTAAAGACTCAAGCTCTTAATCCACTCTTCTGCTTTCAACTGGCGAGATTTCCACTAAGGAAGGCGGCAGACACAGAATCACTAAGATTCCTTGAAGGCCAATGACCTTGGAACTTCAGTTCACTAAGAACTTTCAAGGCCAGCAGCCTTGGGACTCCTCTAGTTCCCTAGGAACTCTTCAAGCCCAGCAGGCTTGGAACTTCGTTTAGTCCCTTCGGACAAGGATCCTTTTGGCCCTGCTTCAATTAGTCCCTATGGACATGGACCCTTCTGGCCCTGGCTTTGTTGAGTTGCTGTTTGTTGCTGTTGGAGTCGGTGCTGAGCTGCTAAGATGTCTTCATGCTCTGAACATCTTCTATCCTTAGCAGATTGGCTTGATCATCCTTGAAGTGCAGCTGAGTGTTGCATGATGCTCAGCTTCTATGGTTACTCAACCACTACGGATGACCCCTTGTTGAACTACCTTGAAGATCATTCTCCTTGGTACTTGATGACTGCACATGAGAGGCTTCCAAGCTGACTGTAGGCTCTTCTATTAGGTACTTAGAAGCTTTCAAATGCTTGACACCAAGATGGCTTTTGTAATCTTCCTTCTGCTACTTGATGCCTTCTCATGATGGACTTGCTAAGATGACTGTAGGCTCTTCTTTATTGTACTTAGCGTCTTCCCATGATGGACACCAAGATGACATAATGCTCTTCTTTCTCTCGGCAGTTCTGAACACTCTTCATGTAGTAGAACTCTCATTTCTACATAGTAGAACTCACACTTCTACTTCTTTCTTTATCTGACTTCTGAGTGTTCTTGGTGGATCGTAGAGTGAGCCTTCAGACTCACTGTTTCACATGGTTTAGACCAGTCCACCTTCTCTCCAAACTCAGCAACTCCAGCAACCTTTGACCTTTTAAGCTCTTTTTCATTTATACTCCTTCCCAATCCTTCCGTTGGAAAATAGCCATTGAAGGCTATTCAAATATCTTCACAGATCTCGAGTTGCTTGAGGTAGACTGCTTGATGTGACTTGTCATACTTTTTCTAAAGCTGCAATCTATTGTTTCACCTACCCTATCAGATGTATCACTTTAATGTCTTGGGCAAGTCGAAGACTTTATTACCTCTTTCTGATTTCTCGATCAGAGGTTGTCCTATTGCATCGATGCTCTCAATAAGCACTTGTCCGAATATTACCCTTCAAATTGAACCTATTCCAATGCTTCAGTCTTCAGTTATTCGGACTCTATGATTCTGATGCACGTCTTCAAGGACTTGATCGTAGTATCTTGTTGAGTGTTGCTCATTGACTGGTAGAGTTAACACTACGATCTTGAAGAGTGTTGATTGGATCTTCAATGTAGAACACCTCTTTCTTGTATTATGCAGTGCTTCATAACATCTATTTGCTTCGACTATTCTCAGAGACTAATTGCCTAATTCCTTGTTCTAGTCCCCTTCTGAATATCAAGACACCTCAGATGTGGCGCTTCCAGCTTGCTTTCTCCTTGTGATCTCCCGTTCACTAATCATCAATGAACTGACCCTGCACTTAATCACTTTAGCCTTGCTCTTCAGAGGCTGACCAGCATCTCGGTTCACCTTCCATCAGTTCTTTCCTTATCTGGCAAACACTACGATCTTGATTGCTTCCAAGATCGTTGTCTTCTGTTCACTTGACAGCTACTGCATTAGCTGACCTTCCTTAGTCAGCTGCTGAAGTCTTCTTTGAATCATCTTGTGGAAGACTTCATCTCGAATGGCCTTTCAACTCAATCTTGATGCTTTGATTGGGTTGGTGCTTAGTTCTCTTGCTTAGCTTTGCATGCCATTCGTTGAGTGCTCTCTGGTTCCCTTCTTTGTGGAATGCATCTTTGCGATTACAACCAGAGGTTTCGTACCTTTGGATATTCTGGGAGTGCTCATTTGTTGAGAACCGTATATGCTCTACGATTCATCCTAGGCATTGTGAGCATTTCTGTTGAGGTCGTAGTTCTGCACTCTACGATTCAGCTTCGGATGGTGCAGACACTACGAACCCGAGATCAGATCTTAACACTCTACGATTTCTGCCTTGTTTTTTATCTTCATCTGATCTTGCTTGACTACGATCTCTGCATGTAATCGATAGACTCTACGAACTCAGAGTGTGATCTACGATCCTTGACTTGGCTTTGGCATCAGTAGACTCTACGACTCTGAGTGTAGTCTACGTTCTGTCTTGCTTCCGGCGGATGGCCGAATTCATTTCGTGTGTCGGTTTGTCTCTGATTACGAACATGACTTCCTTAGCATACTACGATCCCGAGGAAGCTCTACTCGATACACTACGATCCTTCTTCGTTTCCCCTGGCAATCTACGAACTCCGAGATCTACTATCTTGTATACTCCTATTTTGCCTCGATAGCTCTCAAGTTAACCTTGACTCATCTGGCAGAGTATGACTTCTGGTGAAGTGCTCGACGATCAGACTAGCCTATCTATTACATCATGAGATCAACCTAACAAGCTTGATCTTTCTATATTTATAGTCCTTGTACATCATTTCTTTTTAAGGACTTTACAAAGTTGTTTTGCTTATGTAGGATCAACCTAACATATTTGATCAATTCATTCTAAGTCCTTGTACATATATTTCTATTTTCTATTAAAGGACTTTACAACTTTTCTTAATGCAAGCATACTTGCATATTCATTCATATATATCATAATCAAATCATATATTAAATAGGAATATCATTCACATGTTTATTCCTGACAATCTCCCCTTATTTGATTATGACAAAAACACTAAGTGCATATGCATGTTATGAATGAATCTTATATACAGTGAGCAGCTGTATTTCTAAAACATATAATCATGAGTGTCATTTATATTGATATGGCAATTTATATAGTCAAACATTCTACATCCTGGATCCAGAACATACCTAACCTGGTTAGAGATGTACCTCCTTAGCTCATGTATGTTTCCAGGATGCTTGTTGATCAGCTACTCATTTGATTGTTCTTCTTTCTCTTGCTCCCCTTGGGACGATGACCTTTTGTCTTTGCTTGGGTCCTCTTCAGCATCTTCCTGATCAGGCTCCCCCTCAGACTTTGTAATCTTGTTATCATCATCTTCTGGTTCCCCCTCAGATGATGAATATTTATCTGCAGCTGCTTTCTTCTTATTTGATTTCTTCTCCCATAACCCTCTGCTCTTCCTTGAGTGCCTCTTGCTCCTCTTCTTTTTATGCCTCTTTTTCTCCCCCTTTTTGTCATCAATCATTTGAGAGAGCTGCTCCATGTTGGACATAAGCTGCTCCATCAGGTAGGAGTTAGCAACTTCAAACTTTAGTTCTTCTTGCGGCCTAGCTTTCAAGTTACTTTTGAGAGAAAGACCGCTTGGTCGTCAATCAATCTTGTCAGAGAGGGCTTGGATTTGTTCTTTATTTGCCTTCTGAACTTGTAGAGCTTCAGCCTTTTGATCTTGGATGGCCTTCTGATAGATGTTATCTCTCTCTTGTAGTTTGAGAGATACATCAGCCAAGATAGTTTGAAGCTTGTGCTGGAAGGAATCATCTCCTATTGCTGGCTACTTCTGTGATTCTTCAGTGAGCATAGATATCTTCGTGCATAGATCATCAGAACTCTTTAGTAGCTCCTGCTCCAATGTAGTTTGATTCTTTTGGTTGGTAGCTTCAAGTTGAGCAATGGATTGGACTCTACGATTGTCATCTTTGGACAGATTTTCAAAGGTTTGGATAATCTGAACAATCGTGGAGTACCAATTGCTTGTGGAGGATGATGGAGTGTCTGATAGTAGTGCTTCAGTATAAGGAGGCTTCTAGTTTTGGTCTTGAACATCCTCAGTGGTAGAGTGAATAGACTCTACGATCAGCTCCTTGGTCATGACTCTTCTTCCTTCAGAATCCACTCTACGATCGTAGGGGATATTGAGATTTCCAGCTTGTCGATAGACCTTGAAGTGAGGCTGGTTTGTTATCATATTTGTGGTATAACGTTTCACCCTTGGGAAGTTTTGGGCTACCAGTTCCATGCTTGGAAATGTCTTGTAACACCAGCTGAGGTAGCTTTCATCTCCTTCAGTAAAGGCCTTTAGTCATGGCATCCACTGGAAGAACCATCTCATCAGCAGATCATCAGGGTTGTAGAGAATGGTTGAGCAATCTAGCTCCATATTGTTCCAGTTCTTGGCTAAGTCAAAAGTAGTCATTCTTACTACTCTGAGCTGCTCATCTCCACAGTTTACCCATCTAGCAGGTGGAGTTTCTGATGGTTCATTAGGAACTTCTACCACTATTCTCCTGGTGAATCTTGCAGGTGAGAGGGCAGGGTAGAGTTCTGGTTCTTCTTGTTCCTGATCTTCAAAATTGGAGTCTGTTTCTACTTCTTCTTTCTCGAAACCTAACTGTTTTGATCGGCTTCAAAGAGAGAATCCTTCTTGCTGCATTTCATGTCCAGAACCTTCTTCAGCAAGCATTTCCTCAGACTCTTCTTCTTAACTGCTGGTTTCATTATTAGCACTTTCTTCTGGGGATACAGACTCATCATTACTCAATTCAATGATGGCATTTGATTGGCCACTGTTCCTTTTGGAGGCAAAGCCCCGGCTTGCGATCATAGCTCTTCCTTCTTCGTAGAGGTTCAACTATTGGAGAGACAGACTCTTCTTCTTCTTCAGACTCTGACTCCTCTTGCTCCACAGACAGACTTCTTTGGAGTTTAGCACTGGCAGGGACAGATTCTTCTTTCTTGGACTCATCACTTTATGAGCCATCATGAGGGCTTTCTGGATTGGAGGGGACATTCTCTTCTTCTTCTTCAACAGCATTTTCTGACCCATTCTCTGGGCTTGTTGGGGCAGTTGCATCTGGGGATGCATTTTGGTCATCTTAATTTTCTCTTTCATCATCAGAGTGACTGCTCTAAGGATTGGCCATGGGGCTTGAGCATTCTTCTTTGTCGTGATTATTCGCGACCTTTCTTCCATCCCATCGACTTCATTTCATTCTTTGGATCTTGTTGTGGGAACTGGACCTTGGCATCTGTTTCCTTTTCTTCTGCTGACTCTACATCCCTTTCTTCAGCAGATGTACTGTTTTGGGAAGCTAAGGTTGGTGTGTCTTCCACCTTAGATTTCTTGATAACTGGCCCTTGAAGTAACATGTTGCTTCTTCTCTTTGTTCTTTCAGCAGTTAGGACCTTTTTTTCTTTGTCCTTGTTCAGGGAGGAAACTCTCCTTGGTGTGGCCTGGGCTTTCTTCACATCACCAGCTTTCTTCACAACTTTTAATTTCTTCCTTGCTTTGGTGTGATTTTTCTTTGCTTGAAATCATCGGACTCGAGCTCTCTTGCCTCTACTATCTTTCTTTCTTTGCAGAGGTTCTACTGCTGCTCCCAACAATCAGCCTTTTGTTCTCCTTGGGGTTCTTTTTCCAGTTCTCAAATAATTGTGGAGACATCACTTTGTGCACATTCAAGGCTTCCCCCTCATCATCCTTGATTTTCCCTCCTAGCTTCTTCTTTAGTATAATACTCAAAAGCCTACCATGAAATACTTTGGTCAGAGGCTTTTCAGTGGATTTCTTCTTCTCAGCCTTCTCTACCCACTTGGAGATTTGATCAAACAAGATAGCTCAAAGTCAATTTGTTTCTTGAACTATAGCTAACATTATCTTCAACTTTGTTGGTCAATCAACATATCATGTATGCGGTGTTTTTTGCACTGATATGCACTTTCCAACAATTTCAGCTAGGAACTCATATTCTTCAGGAAACTCCTTCTTCTTCGTGTCTTTAAAACTGGGGTTCCTTTGGTACCCCATCAATTCCTTTGCTTGTTCAATGTTGAAATCTTCAAGGTTCTTCAGCCCTTGGTTAGGAAAACCTAGACATTGATTTAGGTCAGAAGATTTCACTTGACTTGTATGACCTTTAACCTTGGTAGAGCGAGTTCGAGTTTATGGAGACGTTTGAGTAGAACTCTTTAACTAGGTCAATGTACACACGAGTACTTGCCTCAAGGCATTCTGAAAACCCAGCTTTCTTCACGAGTTCAAGTATGTCCCTGAACTTCTTCTCAAATTTCTCAAACGATTTTGTTACGAAATGAATCTTTGGTGATAACTTGCCGATTTTCCATTTGAGTAGTTCAAGACCGTGTGGTGTTTGATTTAGAGAGGTTTAAGCGAGATGGTATGCAGCGATTTGGTAAGGCTCTGGAGGGTTAACTAATTTTGCTCTTGAAAAGCTTTCTAGGTTTTTGAAAATGGGAGGGAGAAAGGTTCGATATCTTTTTGGTAACTGTCTGCAGATTTGAAATCGTTTTTATGGCAGTTCCTTCTAACTCTGCATACTCAGTGATGTGTCAACTTTTCATTGGTTACACGTTGCCCAGTAATGAGCTGTAACTCCCCACGACTTTTCAGTTATTAGAAGAGTAGACGTTTAATTGACGTGGCTTTGACCTTTGACCTTTTGATTCGTAGAGTATCATGGTAAGTCAGCGATGGACTCTACGATTTCCTTTGATAACTCAACGATCATCTTCTGAGAGATACTGCAGTGGATGGCTTTGACTTCTATCCTTACATTGATGCAGCATAGCTCAATCACTGATGTATTCGAACTTATCTCCTCAACTTGAATGGCTTAGCAGATGTCTCATTCTTCAGGCTCCTTGTGAACTGAAATACCCTTTGGTAAGACTACGATTGTCGAGTTGTATTCTGCGATCACTGAGGTTCTGTTACGATCATTGAGGCAGCACAACGATCGTTGAGGCTGCACTGAGATCATTTAGTTCTCTTCAAACTCGACTCTACGATCGTTGACTGGCTTGGTTCTTTTTGAGATGAACTAGATAAAGCATTCCTTCTGAGATAAGGTAGCTTAGGAAGGGCCAACCTCTTAGAGTGAGCTAAGGGTCAAGTTTGTCCCTGAGGCGCTTTCCAGATGAAATGCTATGGCAATGATTTGCAATGACATCTCATTAGACCTTTTCTGATGGGGCGGTCTTCTACCAGTTTTAGATATCTGCATTGCTGGAATCGTGGTATCCTCTTGCTTTTACACTACGATCATATGTTTGATCGTTGGCTCTTCACGATTATGAATTGGGTGGATGAAGGGTTATTAGTAGTACGTTTTAAGACGTTCCTACTGACTATGGATCTTCATTTGGTTCATCAGACACAAAGTTTTGGGACTCTGTAGCTGGTACATCTCTTCATAGTTTATCAGTGTTGTTATTCCTTAATCAGATCATCCTTTGCTCCCTCCGTTGTTGACGCTGTCTTTCTAGATAGATGTGATTCCCTCTTCTTCAGGTTCATTTGAAGGCATCCTTGCATATCTCCTTCTAACTGGAATAAGTTCCTCTTAAATGATTCTCGATAATCTTCTGTTGTGTACTTACTTGAGGGTTCTTCCCATATAGCATTCTTGACTGGCTTTTGAGCACATAAGACCCTTTCCTTCTTTGGCTGAATGGCTTGCTTCCATATACAGATTAGCAGCCATGTGAGCTCCATTCTGGTTAACTCAGAGGGTCTTCAAGGACAAGCTTGGGCAGATAGGAACTCTATCAGAATCATCTCTGAATTGTCCTTAGCCTTCTGCTGGTTGAGTCTTCTTGACTGAAGTCTTCTGCCTCATCATTCCTTAGTGTGGTCAAACTGACCAAGTACCTACAGGTTTAAATATGTTTCTATTTTTGGTACCCATAGTTAAATGGGTCCTGCTAGGTTAGTTTTCTAAACCCATGTTCCTCTTATTTGGATAACCATCATATTTATCACCAACAGACATATTCATGCATGCAACTATCTTATGATAATACATTTTGAGATGCATGATGGTGAGTGTGTGTGGGATTTGGCATCTAATAACACACTCTTTATCTATGATGGTTTCATCATTTACTGGGTTATGTTCACAGTGTTTAAGTGTTCATAGAGTGGGAATCAACTCTACGATTTATGAGTGTCTAGTTGATTCATGGAGGTGATCAGTTTCTATAAATCAGCAAGATCCTCTTGTAGAACTGATCATACTCTATGAGTTGTCAAACACTTAGAACATAAGTTAGTACATACATACTAACCCACCAACAGAGATTACTACTCATAAAATTTACTAGGCCTGTGGTGCTCTTATGACCCATTTCAGATTTCCTTCAAGATGTTATCTTCAGCCTAAAACTTGGATGGAGAGAAGTTTTATAGCCATTTGAGTTTTCCATCTTCAGGTTACTTTCTTTCTTCACCTTTTTAAGTAGATTATGACTTCTTGATAGAATACTGTTGTAGTTCATAAGATGGTTCAATTATGATGTATACATTTATAATGGTGAGGAACCGTACCTTTTTACTGTCAGTTACTTGACAGTCATTTACCTTAGATATACTGAGTTCAGGTATTGATGTGCATAACTTTTACTTTTGCTCCTTACATCTTGTTGCTCTTGTTGGCCTTTAATCAATCAGTCGTGGTCTTGAAGATGTAAGTCAAGAGAATCTCAGTATTAAGATTCTTGACATCTTTGAGTTTACAAAGATAGCACCTAGTTGCTGGTTGGTCACTCATAAGTTTGAGAAGATCTTCTTTCTCCTCTTGATCAGCATTTCTTAGCATGCATGACCTCTTCATCTTTCAGACTGGTGGATGATTTACTCTTTCTCATTGATGTCTCGTGTGCTCTCTCTCTCGCCTGGTCTTCAGACTACAAGATTGACTACAGGCTAGGATTGGTCTTGTTGATATAACAATCGAGGATATGGACCAATCTGAGTAGCTTCAGGTGTATACACATATTTACCTATACACAATATTTCCAACGTGTGAGCTCTTCTGCATATAACAAGTTACTTACTGCTAAACTGAGTTTAGAACAATGTTAGTCCCTGGGATCAGACTCAAAGCGATTAGCTTTTGAATATAGCATGAGAACCCGCTTTGATACCAATTGTTAGTTCCTAGAGGGCACAATAGATCTATAAGGGAGGGGGTTGAATCGATCCTTTTTATTTCAAATACTTTTCTGGTTTATATTATATTGTTCATAATTAGCATATGACAAACATAAGAATCTTTTCAAGCACAGCGGAATAAGTAAAAGATCCCCTTCATTGATATATTCATAATCATACATTCATTGTTCATAGAGTAAGTTTAGTTGTAAGCAGTTAAAACATACATAACAGTTATAGCAGTTATAGTACATAATGTAAATGATATAATGTAAAAGACACAAGGGGTTTTAAGTGGTTCAGAGACTCAAGCTCCTAATCCACTCTTCTGCTTTCAACTAGCAAGATTTCCACTAAGGAAGGGCAGCACCCTGAATCACTAAGATTCCTTCAAGGCCAGCAGGCTTCGAACTTCAGTTCACTAAGATCTTTGAAGGCCAGCAGCCTTGGGACTCCTCTAGTTCCCTAGGAACTTTTCAAGCCTAGCAGGCTTGGAACTTCGTTTAGTCCCTCCGGACAAGGACCCTTCTGGCCCTGCTTCATTTAGTCCCTCTGGACACGGACCCTTCTAGCCCTAGCTTTGTTGAGTTGTTGGAGTCGGTGCTGAGCTGCTAAGATGTCTTCATGCTCTGAACATCTTCTATCCTTAGAAGCTTGGATTGATCATCCTTGAAGTGCAGCTGAGTGTTGCATGATGCTCAGCTTCTATGGTTACTCAACCACTTCGGATGACCCCTTGTTGAACTGCCGTAAAGATCATTCTCCTTGGTACTTGATGACTGCAGATGAGAGGCTTCCAAGCTGACTGTAGGCTCTTCTATTAGGTACTTAGAAACTTTCTCATGCTTGACACCAAGATGGATTTTGTGATATTCCTTCTGCTACTTGATGCCTTATCATGATGGACTTGCTAAGATGACTGTAAGCCCTTCTCTATTGTACTTAGCGTCTTCCCATGATTGACACCAAGATGACATAATGCTCTTCTTTCTCTAGGCAGTTCTGAACACTCTTCATGTAGTAGAACTCTCACTTCTACATAGTAGAACTCACACTTCTAATTCTTTCTTTATCTGACTTCTGAGTGTTCTTGGTGGATTGTAGAGTGAGCCTTCAAACTCACCATTTCACATGGTTTAGATCAGTCCACCTTCTCTCCAAACTTAGCAACTCCAGTAACCTTTGATCTTTTAAGATCTTTCTCATTTATAATCCTTCCCAATCCTTCCGTTGGAAAGTAGCCGTTGAAGGCTATTCAAATATCTTCACAGATCTTGAGTTGCTTGAGGTAGACTACTTGATGTGACTTGTCATACTTTTTCTGACGCTGCAGTCTACTGTTTCACCTACCCTGTCAGATGTATCACTTTAATGTCTTGGGCAGGTCGAAGACTTTATTACCTCTTTCTGATTTCTCGATCAGAGGTTGTCCTATTGCATCGATGCTCTCAATAAGCACTTGTCCGAATATTACCCTTTAGATTGAACCTTTGCCAATGCTTCAGTCTTCAGTTAAACGGACTCTACGATTCTGATGCACATCTTCAAGGACTTGATCGTAGTATCTTGTTGAGTGTTGCTCATTGAGTGGTAGAGTTAACACTACGATCTTGAAGAGTGTTAATTGGATCTTCAATGTAGAACACCTCTTCCTTGTATTATGCAGTGCTTCAAAACTTCTGTTTGCTTCGACTGTTCTCAGAGACTGATGGCCTAATTCCTTGTTCTGGTCCCCTTCTGAATATCAAGGCACCTCAGATGTGGCGCGTCCAGCTTGCTTTCTCCTTGTGATCTCCCGTTCAATAATCATCAATGAACTGACCCTGCACTTAATCACTTTAGCCTTGCTCTTCAGAGGCTGACCAGCATCTCGGTTCACCTTCCATTAGTTCTTTCCTTATCTGGCAAACACTACGATCTTGATTACTTCCAAGATCGTTGTCTTCTGTTCACTTGACAGCTACTGCATTAGCTGACTTTCCTTAGTCAGCTGCTGAAGTCTTCTTTGAATCATCTTGTGGAAGACTTCATCTCGAATGGCCTTTCAACTCAATCTTGATGCTGATTGGGTTGGTGCTTAGTTCTACTGCTTAGCCTGCATGCCATTCGTTGAGTGCTCTATGGTTCCCTTACATGGAATGCATCTTTGCGATTACCAACGGAGGCTTCATACCTTTGGATATTCTGGGAGTGCTCATTTGTTGAGAACCGTATATGCTCTACGATTCATCCTTGGCATTGTGAGCACTTCTGTTGAGGTCGTAGTTCTGCACTCTACGATTCAGCTTTGGCTGGTGCAGACACTACGAACCCGAGATCAGATCTTAACACTCTAAGATTTTTGCCTTGCTTGTTGTCTTCATCTGATCTTGCTTGACTACGATCTCTGCATGTAATCGATAAACTCTACGAACTCAGAGTGTGATCTACGATCCTTGACTTGGCTTTAGCATCAGTAGACTCTACGACTCTGAGTGTAGTCTACGTTTCTGTCTTGGCTTCGGCAGATGACCGGTCGGCTCGTAGGCAGGCTGTCTCTACGATTCTGAACATGACTTCCTCAGCATACTACGATCTCGAGTAAACTCTACTCGATACACTACGATCCTTCTTCGTTTCCCCTGGCAATCTACGAACTCCGAGATCTATTATCTTGCATACTCCTATTCTGCCTTGAATAGCTCTCGAGTTAACCTTGACTCACCTGGTAGACTACGACTTCTGGTGCAGTGCTTGACGATCAAACTAGCCTATTTATTACATCATGAGATCAACCTAACAAGCTTGATCTTTCTATATTTATAGTCCTTGTACATCATTTCTTTTTAAGGACTTTACAAAGCTATTTTGCTTATGTAGGATCAACCTAACATATTTGATCAATTCATTCTAAGTCCTTGTACATATATTTCTATTATCTATCAAAGGACTTTACAGCTTTTCTTAATGCAAGCATACTTGCATATTCATTCATATATATCACAATCAAATCATATATTAAATAGGAATATCATTCACATGTTTATTCCTGACAAGATTTTACTATTAGTCTAATAAAATGATTAACTTTATAAAAGTATTCTGTTTTATATAAAAAGCTTTTTTTTTATTACATTAATAATACTAATAAAATAAAATTTATCATCATTATTATAATTCACAATATTAATCGACCAGGTCGTTCCCAGGAAAGAGGGGGCTTTCCAATAAGGATTTCTCCCTATTGGCACACAATTAGGTGACCAAACCTCTCCTTGACAGAACTTCTAGACATCGTTAATATTGCAAATATTAATAACTTTGTCATCTCAATTATTGATTTAATAATATATAAAATATTGACAATAATTGAATTAAATAACGTGAGATACTATGCAGCAATTATTGTAGCAATAATTGAACAAAATTGAGTGACTTCTCACATAAGCATCAATAATCAACACCGTGTGCTACTGTGCAACTACGCGTATTACTGTACTTTTAACACCAGGTGTTTCAACAGTTAACGGTAAAACTTTCGTCGTTATTTTCATAAAGTATTTTTGTCGTTTTCTCAATCCGATAATAATTTACGTTAATGGGGTCCACCAATGATTGTCTTTGTTGTCTGAATATTCCCTGTTAAAATGAATTTTCCCCGACCAATCGAATATTATATAATAACTTGCGTACTTTGCAAAATTTATAAATATTACCCACAACTATAACATTATATCAAATTAATTCCATAATATTCAAAAATGATATTTATAGAAATTTCATCTTTATTTATAAAAGTTGGGGTCTTACAACCTCCCCTTCTTATGAAATTTCGCCCTCGAAATTAGGGTACGTACCTGGTATGTCAAAGAGGTAAGGATACCTTGATTTCATTTGATTCTAACTCCCAGTCATTTCCTCAACATCGTGGTTTCTCCACAAAACTTTGACTTGAGGTATAACCTTGGAGCGTAGAATATGTTCCTTCTTATCCAAGATTTGAACAGGAACCTCTTCATACGTCAAATCTTTCGCTATTTCATCCAGTTCTAACTCAATAATGTGGTTCGAGTCTTCCACATATTTACGTAACATGGATATGTGAAAAATGTTATGAACACGAGATATTCTTGGCGGTAATGCGAGTCTATAGGCCACAGTTCCTACTCGATCGAGGATTAAAAATGGGTCGATGAATCGAGGATTGAGCTTTCCTCTCTTTCCAAATCTCGTAACTCCTTTCCATGGAGCAACACGTACCAACACAAGATCTCCTATATCGAATTCCACGTCCTTTCGATGAAGATCAGCATAACTCTTTTGTCGATCTTGTGAGGTTTTTATACGTTGTCGGATCATTTGAATCTTTTCCGTAGTCATATGTACCAACTCCGGTCCCAACAACGTTGCTTCACCCACCTCATCTCAACATACTGGAGAACGACACTTTCTTCCATACAACGTCTCAAATGGAGTCATGCCAATACTTGCTTGATAACTGTTGTTGTAGGAAAACTCCACCAATGGTAAGAACTTGTTCCAACTTCCCTTGAAATCAAGGACATATAGTCTTAATAGATCTTCAAGAGTTTGAATAGTCCTCTCCGACAGTCCATCCGTCTGAGGATGATATGCCGAGCTAAATCGTAAATCCATGCCCATAGCTTTTTGCAAACTAACCCAAATTCATGAAGTGAATCTTGGGTCTCGATCAGACACTATGGATACTGGCATACCATGTAATCTTACAACCTCGTTTATGTATATACGAGCAAGACGTTCAAGTGTATAAGTTTCTAGTATAGGTAAGAAGTGAGCAGACTTGGTCAATCTATCAACAATGACCCAAATTGCTTCATGCCTTGAGAAACCTTGGGAAGACCGATGAATGAAATCCATGGTAATGTGCTCCCACTTCCATTCTAGAATTTCAAGTGGTTGCAATGGACCTTTTGGTACTTGATGCTCCGCTTTAACTCGTTGACAAGTTAGACACCTTGAGATAAACAACGTTATCTCTCTCTTCATATTGCTCCACCAAAATGTATGACGAAGATCATGATACATTTTGGTACTCCCAGGATGGATTGCAAACGGTGTGTTGTGCGCCTCCATCATGATTTTATACTTTAAATTAGGGTCATTAGGAACACAAAGTCTGGAGTTGACTCGAAGTATTCCTTCTTCATCGATTCAGCTCCAGGTCTATAGCTTGAGCAACTTTAACTTTATAAATTAAAGTCGGTTATACTCGTATATTCGCCATCATCACATGGGTCCCTGGAGTCTTTAACTCTATCTCCATCCTTTGCAAGTCACACAAAATGGGAATTTGCGTTGACAATATCGCACTCGTACTTGCATATGATCTTCTACTCAGTGCGTCAGCTACCACGTTCTCTTATCCAGGATGGTATTGGATGGTATGATCATAATCTTTCAACAGTTCAAGCCAATGTCATTGTCGCATGTTGAGTTCCTTTTGAGTGAAGAAATATTTGAGGCTTTTATGATCCGTAAAGATCTCCACTTTCTCCCCATACAAGTAATGCCTCCAAATTTTAAGTGCGAAGACAACAGCTGCCAACTCTAGATCATGAGTAGGATAATTCCTCTCATATTCTTTGAGTTGTCTTGAGGCATAAGCTATGATTTTCCCAGGTTACATAAGAAGTTGAGAACACATCCCAACCCTTTGCCCAAAGCATCACTGTAGATGACAAATCCTCTCAAGGCAGGATGGTATTGTCGAGCAGGTCTTTGAAATGAGTCTCCTCTTGAGTTCTTGAAAACTCTTCTCGCGTTCTTCGCTCCAACCGAACTTTGTATCTTTCCGAGTCAGCTGAGTTAATGGAGTAGCGATTCGAGAAAATCCTTCCACGAATCTCCGATAATAACCAGCTAAACCGAGAAAGCTACGTACTTCGGTCACTGATTTAATTTGCTCCCAACTTTGAATTACTTCAATCTTTGCCGGGTCAACAGATATTCCATGACTTGATACTACGTGCCCAAGGAATGCTACTTCCTCAAGCCAGAACTCGCATTTCTTCAACTTGGCATAAAGCTTGTATTCACGAAGCTTTTGGAGTGTCAGCCTCAAGTGTTGCTCATGATCCTCGTGGCTTTTGGAATAAATAAGGATGTCACCAATAAAGACGACCACAAAGTGATCCAAATATTCCTTGAATACTCGGTTCATCATATCCATGAAGGCAGCAGGAGCATTAGTCAATCCAGAGGACATGACTAGGAATTCATAATGCCAGTATCGAGTTCTGAAAGCCATCTTTGGAATGTCATCGGTTCTAATCTTCAATTGGTGATATCCGGAACGAAGATCAATCTTTGAAAAGAATTTGGCTCCTTGCAACTGGTCAAACATGTCATCAATACGTGGCAATGGGTACCTATTTTTGATGGTGACATGATTCAACTCCCGTTAAACAATACAAAGTCGCATACTCCCATCTTTCTTCTTCACGAATAGAACAGGAGAACCCCAAGGAGACGTACTAGGACGAATGAAACTAATGTCTAACAATTCCTGCAATTGGGTGTTTAAATCCTGAAGTTCAATAGGAGCCATTCGATATGGGGCTTTGGAAATGGGTTTTGTACCGGGTTCAAGGTCGATACAAAATTCAATTTCACGCTCTGGGGGTAGGCCAGGAAGTTCTTAAGGAAATACGTCAGGGAATTTATTAAAAATAGAAATATCATTCAAAACTGACGTATTTTTGTTTAGATCCTTGACATGAGCTAAGAAAGCTTGACATCCGTTTTTCAATAAACGAATAACTTTATAGCTTGAGATGACCGTGATTGATTTTAATGGTTTGGTCGCTTGAATTCGTATAATAGGTTGATTAGAAATATGAAAGCTAACAACCTTACGAAAACAATCAATTTTAGCATGATGAGTAATTAACCAATCAATCCCTAGAATCACATCAAATGCAAGTATTTTCAATGAAATAAGATCGACAGGTAATGTGAGGGTACCGATTTGAACCAAACAAGACTTATAAGCGATGGGATGTAATGAAGGTTTCTCCCAACGGAGTTTCCACGAGATAAGTCAAAGTCTAATTTCTCTGGAGTTAAATTTAATCGTTGAGCGCAAGTAGGAGAAATAAAAGAATGGGTAGAACCGGTATCAAATAAAGTATAGACTTCGCTAGAGTTTATGATAAGCTTACCCGTGATGACCTCATTCGGGTTCCTTACTTTCTGGGAGGTCACAACAAACGCTCTCCTCAGACTTCTACAAGCTTTGACTTTTCTGGGACGGACTTTGGTGCCTCCATCCTAACTGAACTTGTCTTCGGTGAACAACAAAATTGAGCTAAGTGACCTTCTCTTCCACAATTATAGCATGTTTTGGACGACATCGCGCAGTTTGGACTGATGTGTCCTTCCCCTCCATATTTGAAGCATATGATAGGTGGTCGTTCTCCTTCCTTAACAACGGGTGCTGGTGTTGACGTCTTTCCATCATTGTTGAATCTCCTCTTCTTGAAATGTCCATTCTTATTGTTTTAGCCTTGATTACCACCGAAGTGGTTAGCATTTCTAGCCTGTTGATTCCCTCCACGCTTGTTGTCACCGCTTCGATGACTGCTCTCACTGGTATTATCATTTTGTCGGTTGCTCTCTTTTGGTTGCGTTGACTCATTATCATGCTCCACTAACTGAGCCCTATTTACAACATCTGAATACAAACACAGTTTATGAGAAATAAGATGTTGACGTATCTCTGACTTCAAACCTCTGAAAAATATACGCGTCATTCTCTCTTCATTATCCACCAAGTGGGACGCAAACCGGGACAATTCGGCAAACATAGCTTCGTACTGGGACACGGTCATATTATTCTACTCCAACTTGATGAATTCTACCTCCTTCATATGACGAATACTTTCGGAAAAGTACTTGTCATTGAACAGTTCTTGGAACTTCTCCCAAGACATCTTCAATGGGAGCGGAGTTGAGTATGCTTCTGGATTCCCACCATGTCGCCTCTCCTCGCAACATAAAGGCGGCAAAAGGAACCTTTTGCTCTTCGAACATCCCAAGATATCAAATATCTTGGTGATCTTCTTTATCCATGCTTCCGCCTTAAGTGGTTTTGGCTCTCCATAAACTCCGGCGGTCCCAGCTCCTTGAATCTTTGTTAGCGATGACCGTCAAGAGAGTTTCCGATGTTTACACCTACATTTTGGATGAGGAGCCGCTCTCGCTTGTCTTGTTGTATGAATTGCATAAAGCCTCCTGAACATTCCATCATTCATCATTTGGTCGATGTCGTTGTTTGCATGAGGATTATCGCCTTCTGATGCACATTATCCTGATTATTGATATGTGGTGAATCAACGGTCGCCTGTGCTCCATTGTTATTCTCAAAATTCTCGGATGTCATTTTCAGATACTGCCACAAAACAAAGATTAATTGGCATGTAACATATTATCCCTATATTTTGACCGACCAATTAAATACCAAATAAACTTAGGTAGGTCATACTAGCGAAGGAATTCCCCGTCTCTCCCCTCCTAGTTCTAATCTCACATCTTATCCAGGGATCATATCCCTAAGCTTTGATAACAACTGTGACGCCCCTAAAATAGGTATACATCACCTATTCTGAGTCGCCAAATACATGGTACAAAATTCAAATACAACTTAATTATACAACAGTCGTGTAAAATACGACTAAATATATGCTGTGAGTTTTAATACAAATATTGTCATCTAGAAAATATACAAACTCAATGGGGTCCTCATTACATTTATTATCACACTATTTCATAGAATAGTGAAGACTATTAATGCTATCATCTGGACTATCACTCTGTTCCCCGACTAGTCCTTGCTACGTTATCATTTCCTGAAGAGAACAATGAAAGCAAAAGGGTGAGCTCAACTAGCCCAGTAAGAAATATTATGACTAAGATAATGCAGAATAAATTATCATTAACCTTCAACAATGTTAAACTAATAAAATATAACAAACATCAAGTTTAACTGCAGTGGAACAAGCAATCCAGAAAGAGTCAAGTAGAGAATAAAATCTACTATCTTTTATGATTTAAAAGGTTTTTCATTTCTTTTATCATTTGAGACTCGACAATAAATAATCCACATCATCCACCACTTACTGACCAAGGATATTCATTAGTATCACGACCACAAATTATCCATGCACTACGGGCCAAGGATATTCGTGTATTCATCAATGGTCATGATCATGCCAACAACTGTCTATCAATGCAATACGGGCCAATGAGAACTTTTACCACATTATTTGTAACATTACGGTCATGATTATACCGAATAATTCCTGGTCATAATCATACCAAGTTCATTTATGCACTACAGGCCACAGATGACTTTCAACATAATATAAACATGAGGATGGTGACAATGATATAAGAATTCAATAAAACAAGTTCAATAATTAATTTATCTAGGAACTAATAACGTCCAAATTGTCAACATGATACTGCTTTGTAGAGTAAAATTCAAGAATGCTCAGAAGAATGTTTCCATGAAAAGATACTGGATGAAGCGCAAATATCAAGGATATTCCACTAATTTCATGGAGTATAGAAGTCAAAATTTTAACCAATTGAGTATAATAAAGAATGGAATAACAAAAGAAATTACCGAGCATGCGATAGATCCTTACGCATACGGAGTTATTCCAATGAGAATAATAAATAATGGAACGAATTCGTGCGTAACGCATGCATGTGATATTCAATGAATAATAAATAATTGAACCAAGTCATGCGTAACGCCCGATGCGGGATGTTCCAATGAGAATAATAAACAACGGAACCGGTCATGCGTAAAACGCATGCATGTGATGTTCAACGTAATAATAAAGAATGGAGTAACAGAAGAATTTCACCAAGTATATGGTATCCCGCGTATACATGTTATTCTAACAGAATAATAAAAAATGGAATAACAGAAGTTCTCTTCACGTATAAGAAAGAAAGAATACACCTTACGAGTACAACAAATAATATCCCTTACCGTAAAAGAAGAGTATTTTGACTGGTAGGGCGAGGATATACTCGAAGAAAACTTTCACTATGCTCAAAGCTTTCTTAAACTCTAAAGAAATACGCTCAAGATTATAGAAGAAGAACTCTCTATATAGTTTCTCTCTCTAAAGTTTCAGTGAATTCGTAAGAAATAATGAAGGAATGAACTTCTATTTATAGAAGAATGGACTGCATAGTAACTAATTCATGAACGGTCCAGATTGATTTACTTTAAACGGACGGTCCAGATTGATTTACTTTAAACGGACGGTCCAAATTGGTTTACAATAAAATATAATATATTTTATTTATAATCAAATAAAACGAATAACTTTATAAATGTATTTTGCTTTATATAAAATAATTTTACTATGCAAATACTATGCAGGCACTATGCAAACACTACACATAATAAAATATAATATATTCTAATTATTGTCTAATAAAATAGATAACTTTATAAAAGTATTCTGCATTTTATATTATAAGATTTTACTATTAGTCTAATCAAACGAATAACTTTATAAAAGTATTATGTTTTATATAAAAAGCTTTTCTGTTTTATTACATTAATAATACTAATAAAACAAAATTTATCATTATTATTATAATTCACAATATTAATCGACCATGTCGTTCCCAGGAAAGAGGGGGCTTTCCAATAAGGATTTCTCCCTATTGGCGTGCAATTAGGTGACCAAACCTCTCCTCGATGTGAACTTCTGAGACATCGTTAATATTGCGAAATATTAATAACTTTGTCATCTCAATTATTGATTTAATAATATATAAAATATTGACAATAATTGAATCAAATAACGTGAGATACTATGCGTGAATTCTTTGTAGCAATAATTGAACAAAAGCGAGTGACTTCTCACGTAAGCATAAATAATTAATACTGTGTGTACTATCTTTGTGCGACCACGCAGACATTCTTGTAATTTTAACATCGGGTGTTTCAACATTTAACGGTAAAACTTCCGTTATTATTTTCATAAAGTATTTTTGTCGTTTTCTCAATCCGAATGATAATTCTTTTAATAAGGTCCACCAATGATTGTACCGTTGTACAAATATTCTCTGTTAAAACGAATATTCCCAGACCAATCGAATATTATATAACAACTTACGTACTTTGCAAAATTTATAAATATTACCCATAACTATAACATTATATCAAATTAATTCCATAATATTCAAAAATGATATTTATAGAAAATTCATCTTTATTTATAAAAGTTGGGGTCTTACATATACGACAGCTCAACAGTTGTATAAATGAAGTTGTATTTGAATTTTGTACCATGTATCTGGCGACTCAGAATGGGTGATGTATACCTAATTTTGGGGGCGTCACACCAAACCTCTCCTTGACAGAACTTCTAGACATCGTTAATATTATAAATAATAATATTAATAACTTTGTCATCTCAATTATTGATTTAATAATATAAAAAATATTAACAATAATTGAATCAAATAACGCGAGATACTATGCAGCAATTACTGTAGAAATAATTGAACAAAACTGAGTGACTTCTCACATAAGCATCAATAATCAATACTGGTATTACTCTTATGCGACCACGCGTATTCTTATTTTTTAACACCGTGTTTCAACAGCTTAACGGTAAAACTTTCGTAGTTATTTTCATAAAAAGTATTTTGTCATTTTTCTCAATCAAACAATAATTTCGTTGTGGGGTCCACTGAATGATTGTCTTGGTTGTACGAATATTCCCTGTTAAAAATAATATTCCCAGACCAATCGAATATTATATAACAACTTGCGTACTTTACAAAATTTATAAATATTACCCACAACTATAACATTATATCAAATTCATTCCATAATATTCAAAATGATATTTATAGAAAATTCATCTTTATTTATAAAAGTTGAGGTCTTACAACTTCTTTCGTTTCAAATAAAATATTATTTTGATCTTTTTGAAATCAATATGAAACATTTTTAAATTTAAAATTGGGATGAATTTATTCAATCTTAGTCAAAATACTTATAAATGTTGTAAATTATCTAAAAATCTACTACTCCCTCCGTCCCATGATAAAAGTCCTTATTACTATTTTGGGTAGTCCCATGTTAAATGTCCATTTTCTTTTAATAACCAAACTTTTACACATATTTTCCTATTATACTCGTAACATTAAATATCTCATAATTTTCTTATTCTAATTCTCTCTCCATATTTAATGGATAATTTTGTCATTTCATTCATCTTCTTAATATGCGTGAAAAATCCACCAAGACTTTTATCTTAGGACGGAGGGAGTATTAATTAAATATTTATT
Organism: Panax quinquefolius; assembly: GCA_020205615.1. Lineage (NCBI taxonomy): Eukaryota > Viridiplantae > Streptophyta > Magnoliopsida > Apiales > Araliaceae > Panax > Panax quinquefolius. The sequence goes on along the minus strand of CM035166.1, from coordinate 16,843,222 downwards.
ATTTAAAAAATAAATATAAATCACATTAATTTTGAATTTAAAAATGCCTTAAATCAATTTCAAAAAGTCAATATTAACATATTTTTTGGTTTATTGCGCAGCACCACCAATAGGGTCAGTTAGAGGCAAGCATTTTTATGCCAATACTAATCTTACATTTGAATTGCAAGAATCAAAATGGGAACGAATTATTTTTATGTAGTGAAAAAAAGATATTTGGTTGTTCCATTATAATAGAATAAATCATCCTCATTTGTGCAATAATCCATCCTATTCTCTTCTCTATTCTATTTTTACCTTAATTTCATTCTTTTAAGGAAATGATATATATTACAAATATTTACGTTAACTTTTTGATTGTCAGTTACGTGTATAAGTGTTCATGATAACCATTTTGGAAAGATGTACAAAAAGTGAGGCCCTCCTATAATTCTTACAAATTTTATGTATTGATAAATTTCATAATTGTAATTCGGTCTAAATTTATCACAATATGTAGTAGGACTTTTATTTTAGGGTCCTTAACACTAATATACAACAATTAGAAAGTAATTATAAAAATAAAACAATCATAAAATAATTACAAAAATAACGCAACACAATATTACCTTGCTAAAATTACGCCTCATTAACTCCCTACACGTCAGTTACCGACTTTCATTTTTTCAACTAACTGGTCCTAAATTCACGCTAATGAAGAAAAAAGGCAACTTTGAGATCAGAAAAAATAGAGCAAAAGACAGATCGGAGAAGACGAATTCTCCAACGGCGATGCAACTCTGTGATCGAATAATATCGAAGAAGATCAACAGCAACTGCAAGATCAACAACAACTTCAAGATCAGTAACCAGCCTCTGTAACAACTTTGATTGTTGATTGTTGATTGATTCCTTATAGATTTGTATACTGAGGTACTTGAGTTTGAAGTTTATATGCATATAGTTACCCCGTGGTTACTATATAATCGTATATTGGTTACCTTTCTTAAGTTTTTCGCTCTTTAATTGGTAACAAAGTCAGTATCCTGACTGTTTTGATTTCAAAATACATGTAAATATATGTTTTATATTCTGGTTACTAAGTACATATAAATTGGTTACAGTTTATTATTGATTTGGTTACTGTATAATATTGATTTGGTTGCTGTATGTATACTTTAAATGTTTATTTGGTTACCCCGTGGTTACTATATACTCATATATTAGTTACATTTTTTAAGTTTTTTGCTCTTTAATTGGTCATAAAGTCAGTATACTGACTGTTTTGATTGCAAAATGCATGTAAAAATATGTTTTATATTACGGTTACTAAGTACATAGAAATTGGTTCTTTGTTTATTATTGATTTGATTCTTGTATAATATTTATTTGGTTGTTGTATACTTTAAATATTTATTTGGTTACCCAGTAGTTACTATATACTTTCGTATATTGGTTACCTTTCTTAAGTTTTTCGCTTTTTGATTGGTCACAAAGTCAGTATACTGACTATTTTGATTGCAAAATGAATGTAAATATATGTTTTATATCTGGATACTAAGTACATAGACATTGGTTTCTGTTTATTATTGATTTGGTTACTGTATAATGTTTATTTGGTTGTTGTATACTTTAAATGTATATTCTACTGATGTTTTTTATATTGATGGTTACTTATTAAATAGATTGGTTACCTTCCTACAACTGTTGGATCTTTAAGTACATATAAATTTAGTTACTGTATAATGTTACTTATAAGTACATATACATCGATGGTTACTTATTAAATACATTAATTGGTTACTTATACTAACTGTCTAATCTAAATTTGGTTACTGTATAATGTTATGATTACTGTATAATATTAGTGTGTTTTATACTGGTTTATTTTATATTAATGGTTAATTATTGACTACATTGGTTAACTTCATACAACTGTTAGTCTTTAGTTAGTAACAAATTGATGCGGTTGAAGAGAAGGCGTGTCAGTTTATGGAAAGATTTGATTCAGTTTATGGAAAGAGTTGATAGATTATGGAAATATTTGGTCCAGTTGTAATTTGACAATTTCTGTCAAGTTTGGAGTGTCAGATTTTTGCATTTTCGGAGCCTAATTTTATTGGAAACGGGTCAACGATCAAAAGTCACCAGCTTAGCTGGTGAACTGCAGGGTTTTTTGGTCAAATTCCATCATTTAGGCCTTCAAAATTTCATGTAAAAATGTGGTTTATATTCTGGTTACTGAGATTATGTAATTTGGTTAAGTCTAATATTGATTTGGTTACTTTACAATGTTTATTCAGTTGTTAGACAATGGAGACTAACAATAACCAATACAACAAATTTAATTGTTTACAGGAATATATAATTGTTTACTGTTAGTAACCATTAACCACATGGTTGGTAACATTTTTGATGGTGTACAGTAACCAAAATTGATGTTGATTAATATTTTAATTTTTGATTCCATCATGAGTTGTCAATATAAAGTAAACATATACATTGAACAATTGGTAACTGTTCTGAAACATTTTTATGTAAATGTGGCTACCCATCTAAAATAAAATGGTTACCTCTATATTCATATTTAGTTACCAACTGGCATGGACCATTTCCAAATAACTTTTATAACTACGTAATTTAAAAGTATCCATCAACTAGATAAATGGGAACCCTCACATGTATATTAAGCACTTGATAATTGTTCTGATATAAGTTTTTAATTATTTGGTTACTAACAAAAACTAAAATGGTTACCCTTATATGCAGGTTTGGTTACCAACTGCACCTCTCAAACTATTTTTATTTTAATATGAGATCTATAAGTGACCATCATATATATAAATGAGAAATCTTAATTGGAGTTTCTTATTCTATCATGATGACATGGTATAAATAAAACATATACATTTAACACTATAACAGTCTTGATACAAGCTTATAATTATCTGGTTACTAACAAGCTTGTAGATAAATAGGACACTTACACATGTACATTTAACAATTGATGTTTGTCCTGATACAAGCTTGTAACTATCTGGTTACTAATAACAGTAACCATAATGTTATATAATAAAACAGTAACCACATAATTATATGATAGTAACCAGAACATGTTTTAATGGTAACCAAAACAGAAACATCATGTAATGAAACCCAATTTAGGCAATCCATGTATACTAAATAATTACATATTAATCAGTATAAAAAAATAAAAGTAACCAAAATCCCACATTGAGGGCACAATAATAGTAGTCAAACCATAAGGTAACAGTAACCAAAACATAATAACGAAGTAACCAAATAGTTATATAAAAGTAACTGTAACATGTTTTAATGGTAACCAAAATGAAACAACTTTGTATATCCAACCCAGGTTTAAGCAACCCATGTATACTCTCACATGTACATTTAACACTTGATATATGTCCTGATATATACAAGCTTGTAACTATCTGGTTACTACCAAAAAATAAAATGGTTACCCTTCTATGAATGTTTGGTTACCAACTGCACCTTTCAAACAATGTATCTGACACAACTTAGAAGTAACAAATACGAACCAACAAACAATGTCAAATCACTGGTAATATAATCAAATATGTAATCTCATTTACATAAGTTCCAATAAACATTACATACTCACTAACCATAACAAATGGCTACGGATATCTAACAAAAACCAAATTATGAAACACAATTCAGAATGATAATACAACGACATCCGAACTAATCAAAATCTGATACAAATCTTCGTGAAAATTCTCTAAAGTTGTTAAAAAGCCAATTGTGGAGGCGCATCTCGTCTAGAGAGAAATCTCTAGTTCCATGTCACACCAATATATAACTTTTTCAATGAATTTTCTGTTGCATTCCTCATAGTAAAGATCTCATAACTACAAATAAACAAAATCAGATTTACACAGTCATTAGTAACCATATATAAACAATATTTATGTCATAAACAGCTACGTAGTGACCAACAAATAAGAGCATACTAATCAAAAACATAATATAACAATTACACAGTAGCCAAAACAGACTATAACAAATAACCAACATCCCACATTGACTGCACAATAATAGTTATCATATCATAATATAACATTAACCATATCATAATAATGCAGTAACCAAAAAGTTATATTATATAATCTAATGATAACCAAGATATAAACAACATGTAGTACATACCATTTTATGTAGTAAACAAACAGTTATATATAATATTAACCAAAACATAATTTAAAGGTCACCAAAATAAAAATATGTATACCAAAAAATATACTAAAGAAGTAACCAAACAGTTATATGATAGTAACCAAACCATGTTTTAAAAGTAACCAACACATAAACAACATGTATACCAAACCAAGTTTAGTCAACCAATGTATACTAAGCAAATACATTGTAACCAAAACAACATATAAAAGTAACCAAAATCCCAATTGAGGGAAAAAGAATGGTATCCAAATCATAAGCTAACAGTAACAAAAAATATACTCATGAAGTAACCAAACAATTATATGTTAGTAACCAAAACATATATTAATGGTAACCAATACATAAACAACATATAGACCAAGAACAGTTTAGTTCACCCATATATACTAAGCAAATACATGGTAACCAAAACAATAAAAAATAGTAACCAAATATTTATATGATAGTAACCAAAACATGTTTTAATGGTAACCAATACATAAACAACATATACACCAAAACCAGTTTAGTCAACCATGTATACTAAGCAAATACATGGTAACCATAACAACATATAAAAGTAACCAAAATACCAAATCAAGGTAACAAAAATGGTATCCGAATCACAAGCTAACAGTAACCAAAACATAATGCAGAAGTAACCAAACAGTTACTCGAATCTGGATAAAAAAATATGTATGTACCTGTTGTTTGGCAAGGTTACGTAGCCTCTTGGGAGTAATGATGGCTCCCCACAATTGACCACCTTGTGTGAAGTGGTTAAGTACTTGGCATAGGTTACCGAGGGAAAGATGTGGAGGTTACATACTTTGCATGTTCTTTGTCATCCATTTTAAACAAAATCCCCACAGATACCAAAATCATAATCATCACAATAATGAACACTTCAGATGTATAATTCACAAACACATATCTGGCATTATACATATATAGGGAAAGAAAGAGGGACACAGGTGTCTTCGGGATTAAGGTATCGAGAGCGATGAAATTATCGGCCATGACCTTTGTAATCATGAAGGATTGAACACAGAGTGTCTTTGGGATTGAGGTATGAGAGAGCAGATAAAATTATCGGCAGGTGCATACATATGGGAAGAAGACTCGTGTGATTAAGGCCAACAGAGTGGAACATAGCATCTCAGATCTGGATAAAAAAATAGATGAGCGGTTATTAAGCGTTTCAAAAAAAAATCAACCCAATTATAAGATAGACACTAATTTGCCATGTCAGCCCGTTAATATTAATCCCTTAAATTAAGGACTCCTAATTGTATTAGTATTGTAAATAAATATGATGAAGTGTCATATTTTTGTAATTATTTTATGAATGTATGATTATTATAATTATTTTTAAAAATGTACTATAATATGTAATTAACCCTTTATTTTAATCTAAAAACCTCATTTGGGCCAAATACAGCGTGGTTGTGGATCCAAGTGAAACTGTGTCCATTGCTTGTACTGTCCATCAAACCAAGCTAATTTGGCAGGGGCCTTGTTTGGTTTTGTCCAAAACTCCGACAAAGACAAGAGCCTGGTGAGCCATATCATTTTCAGGCCAATAAGCACCTCTCCTTAACTTTTAATTTGTCACCTTGAATAAACACTACAAGAACACCTTTTCTTTTGCTCTGATTACTTACTTAAGAGGGGCTTGTGTTGTCTGTCCCGGGTTAAATATTTTTTCAGTCAACGTACTATATATCAACTTACGGATAGATAATCAATTTTTTTTTTAGTAATTATTTCATCAGATTCGATTTTACTAACAAAAATTAAAAAACCGTTATGTCGAGGTTGACTTAATCTAAGTGATGATGTGACAGTGACTTTGCAAAAAAAAGTCATGTGACAGAGTTAGTTTTTGACGCTAGAATGATGATGTGGATTTGGAAGAAAGTTTTTATGAAAAAATGGAAAAAAATATTTTAAAGTATAATATAAATTATAAAAATTAGCAAAAAAAACAAGAAAATAAATAAATAAATAAAAATAATTATTTTTAATAAAAATTTAAAAATGCAGCTTTTTTATCAAACAAATTAAAACGCATTTTCTTAATAAAAAATTATTAAAAAATTAAAAAGCGCAGTTTTTTAATAAAAATAAAAAAATGCAGTTTTTTTAATAAAAATGTTGTATTTTTTAATAAAATAATTTAAAACGCAGTTTTTTTAATAAAAAACTTAACAGATTAATTTTAAAATATTTTTAATGAAGAGATTTTAAAATTAAAAATATTTTAAAATTAATCTGTTAATTTTTTTATTAAAAAAATTGCATTTTTTAATTAAAAAACTGTTTAAGAGATTAAAAAATTGCATTTTAAATCTGTTAACAGTTTAAAGAGATTTTTTTTATTAAAAAATGCATTTTAAGTCAACCTTGACTGAAAAAAATATTAATTATTTTTTTATAATAAAATTAATCTGTTACTTTTTTTAATTAAAATAAAAATGCATTTTAATTTTTATTAATAAAAACTGCATTTTTAACAATTATTTTTATTAAAAAACAGCGTTTTATTTTTTTAATAAAAAAAAAAAAAAATATTAAAAAAACTGCGTTTTTAATTATTTTAATTAAAAAACTACATTTTTATTTTTTTTAAAAAAACTGCATTTTTAAATTTTGATTAAAAATATTTATTTTATTAAAAAAACTGTGTTTTAATTTTTTTTATTAAAAATAAAAAAATTATTTTATTAAAAAAATGCGTTTTAATTTTTTTTTTAATAAAAATACTGCATTTTTTAATATTTATTTATTTATTTATTTTCTTGTTTTTTTGGTTAATTTTTATAATTTATATTATACTTTAAAATATTTTTTTCTCTTTTTTCATAAAATTTTTTCTCCAAATCCACAATATCACTGCCACGTCGCATACTAACTGCCACATAAGTTTTTTTTTAGACAAGTCAGCTGCTACATCATCATTTCCGTTAAGTCAACCTTTACTTAACGATTTTTTTAATTTTTTGTTAGTAAAATCGAGTACAGTGAGTTGATTGTAAGAAAAAAAAATTCAGTTATAAGTTTGACATTAAAGTAACATCAGGACAAAAAGTAACTTATTCGGGTAGTTTTCATTGTCTAGTCCCTTTCACTACATTAAAGTAAAAAAAGAAAAAACCAAAAAAGAAAAAAAAAGTGGTCAAATATTGGGACAAAAAGGAAACAATTTTAGGATCTAACACCATAAACCTTGAGAAGCTAATATAGGGGTGCTTTAAACAGAGAGATATTTTTGGGATTGTGGACCTCCTTTTTTTCTCTTTAGGTTTTGTTTTTTTGTTACCATTCAAATCTCTTTTGCTGTTGATGGGCGTTTTTAAAGAACAAAAGTGAGTTAGAAGGACAAAATATCTGAGGGGTTTAAGCTTTTAAGACGAAGAAATAAGTATTTGGTTGCAAAATAAGGGTCCATATATTTAATTAAAATCATTATCGAACAAACTTTATCTCTTTTCAGTTTTAGATCTGATGTCCGTCCGTATCAAAGGACTAACCTTTATTCCCATTTGCTCACACTACTCCTAATATATATATATATATATATATATATATATATATATATATATATAGAGCCCATCCACAAAGAATCGGTTGTTGTCATGAAAGCTTCTTTGATCATTGGTTTATTTTCCACGCGAATCATGTTTACGATTCTTTGTAGATGGAACCCATATATATATATATACTGTTCCTTCTACAGCAAATTAAATAGAGCGAAAACGGACGATTTTTTTCGTCACTACAATCTTATGTATTGACATGTTTCACAAATGTAAATCAGAAAATTATCGCAATACTCGGGAATCTAGTACAAATTTTAGATTGTATTTATAAAATTGCAAATATACATAAATAAGTTTCTAGTTGTTTGAAAAATCAAATATTTTTGCCTAAAGAATATCAACTTAAGAGCCTATTTGGCAAAATAGTGCGATGGAATAAAATTATCGCTTAAATTAAATTTAAAAATATTTTAGTGTTTGGTGATCTTTTTTAATGAGTAGAGTTTTTGGCTATAAATTACTATTGAGGAACATACAAAATTTATTCTTTTGGCATAAAAATTTGACCGAAATACTACAATGCACAAATTTAGATCCGGTTAGTATGAAAATTATTTTTTAGGAAGTTGGTCAGTTGACCAATAAAATGCTGATACATAGAGCATCGTCTGCTTGTCAGCACTCTATTGGCCAATTGATCAACTTACCCAAAAATGAACTTCATGCTAACCACTTCCCACAAATTTGTTCTTAAATTGAGACAAAATAAAAGTTCATAAGCTTTTAACATTGATTTTTTGTAAGAATAGAATTTTTGCTTTGGCCCCGCCTCGATCTGACACATTATTTTTTCGAATGTCCGTTACGGAGGAATATATAAAATTTTACTTGTGAAAATATCAATTTTCTAAATTATTAGAGAATCAATTTAAATAATCTCTCAATAACAATATTAAATAAATTCACATTTTACATATGAGAATACAAGTCTTACAAATGAGAAGGAAATAAAGTCTCACAATAAAAGAAAAAGAACGTTCCATAATAAAGGTAAATGAAATAATAAGAACCTAATGCTTCGTTTGAATTGAGAGAATGGAATGGAGGGAAAAAATAAAATAAAAATAGTGTATTCTATGATCATTTTAGAGGATAAATCATTATATTGAAATAAAAATTCATTACATCTCTTTATTTTTTTTATTATATGTGGAGAATGTGGAATAAAATTCATTCTAATAGAATAAATATATATGATAATTTTGTCATGGACAATACTCACCACTACCAGCAATCAAATATACACTTAAAATACCTTATAATCATTTCATTTCGTCATCCATTCTATTCTTTCAATCTAAACGCAACATAATAGATTCAGAATCTCAATTTTAACCATCAAGCTAACACATCATTAACCCATTGTCATACCTAATTATGTTAATTAAGTTGGATGTTTTGTTAGCAAAACACATATATAACCCATTGACATATATTCCTTTGTACTTATTCCAATGTGGAACCAAATAATCTCCACCAATTTGTCTTTGATATGATCAATTATTCCTGACATGAATTATTTCCACTGAATTTTCACGATTGTAGGACAGAGTCAGATTTTCAGCCCATAGGTTAGCCCAAAATTTAAGAAGCCAGCTAGGCATAGTCCAAAGTGCTAGGTGAATGGTGAGTTAATAGTTAATATTGTTCCTACTTTGCAAGAAAAACTACTCCATACCATATATGTGGAGTAATTTCTATATTGTTTTCTTCTTTTGAATTAATTTTTGAAAACTTTAATAGCTACTTAAAAATGCCCATAAACACATTTCTTTAAATGCAAAAGATCTAAATAAGAACATCTAAATTCTTTTTGGGTCGGGGTCGGGGTCGGGGTCGGGGTTGGGGTTGGGATTGGGCAAGGAGGTTTCCACATTCACTTCCAATTATTTCTATACCTTTTGATCAACCTCCACAACGTAAACATCTAAATTGGATGGATGGGTGGGTGGGTGGGTGGGTGGGTGGGTGGGTGGGAGGGGGCGACGGGAGGGGATGTTGGGATTTTGCAACAAGTCCTTACAATGGAGTGATTGATGCTAGCTTACTTAATTCACCAAAAATGCTAGTTAACTAGTTTTTAAATTTATTGGGTTAGTTAACTAATTTTTAGGTTATGAATTGGTTCGATTTTAGATCTATATTATTAATTATAAATATGGGTTGTAACTAGTTTAATTAGTTTTGATCTATATTCTATAATACTGTTGGACTAGTGCTTCTGAAATATGAAAATTTTGACATATTTGTGTAGATACAACACACTTGTGAATTCTTTATATATACTTTTACTATGAACATAGCTCCATGACTCCATCCACATTTTATCTAGGGTAATTAAACCACTCTCACGCCCCTCACGCCCCCACCCCAACTCGAACTCCCCACACCCACCCCCCCCCGCCTTTACCCCACACCCACCCACACCCCACCCCCACCCCCACCACCACACCCACCACCACTACCCACCCCAACTCCCCCAAAATAATATTTATTGATTATGTATACACCCCCACCCGCCCTCTCGCCCCTCACCCCTCACTCCACCCTGCCCCCCACACTCCAAATTTTTTTTATTGATTATGTATACATTCCAACCCCGCTCACCCTAAAAAAAATCAAAAACTTTATGTGGACATGAATGTATTTAAATTTTACTTATTTATATTTTGACTCCCAATAGTGGGTAAAAATACAAATAAGTAAAATTTAAATACACTCATGTCTAATTTTCATGTCCAGTTACAAGAGCTCAAAAAAATATATATTCAACTCTTTTTTTACAAGCTTTCATTTGGGAATCTTACTCGATAATAGAAAGAGAGAAAGCTTACTGCATTGACATAAATCGTTTTTGAATGAGACTTTAAAAATTCAAATGGGACTCTTTTAAGAGAGAGAAAATATATTAATTTATTAGTAATTTTTTATTTTTGAATGAACACTATATAAATTTTTAGAGAGAGAAAGAATATTAATTTATTTTAGAAAGATAATGTTTTAGAAAAATTAGAGAGATAATTAAAATATGGAAAACGAGAAAGTACATAAATCTCAAAAAATAAAATATGGATCGACCTTTATTAAAACTATAATTATTTGGGTCAAACTCATACAAACCATATTAAAAATGAATAATGTGATTTTAGTTCTTATTTAGAACCATAACCATTTTATATAACAACAATACTACTATCACATAAAAAAAACTCACATAATGATCACATACACACATATGCATACTGTGAGTCCCTGCCTGATATGTGAGACGCACAAATATGTATGTGTGTATGTGAAGATTACGTGAGTTGCTTGATAGTAGCATTATTTTTTTAGGTAAATCAAAACCAAAACCAAACCAAACCCATATTTTTGTCAGGTCTAGTTGTCAGGGTCAAATCTAATCAATTACTACTATATCAAACAGTAAGCTGATGTAAAGTAAATGTCCAGCTGCTACTAATATGAATCCAACCGTTTTATTATTTCTTTATTGAATGCACCTTGTAGCTTCCCCATTGCCTTGATTCTCCCCATATTTAAAACATCTCTCTCTAAAATCATTTACTACTTGGAAGAGTATTCTCTGTTAAGACACTCAACCCCAATTAGTTTCTCCACTTCTTGAATCTTTTTTGGGTTTAAAGAGCCCGCCAAAAAGAAGAGCAGAAGAACCCTTTTGAGTGTTTTCTACCCCTAACTTGTTCATTTCAACCATCTACATTCCCAGTTGTTCAGATCTCATTCTCTTACTCTTTTCATTTTTCTGTCAAAACAGAATGAATAAGCAAGATTTCAAGAAAATGCAGGTACTTTCTTTTATACAGTCAAGATATACTAGGCCCCTTCTACATTTTTTTTATTTAATTTTTTTAGCCATGTTTTTTATAGACTAATATATGTATGTGTGAATGCAAGTATAATTAATATTTTCATATTCTTGTTTGAATTAAATTTTGTTTTAATTTATAGCAGGGCTGTGTTCTTAGAGTGAATATACACTGTGATGGATGTAAACAGAAAGTTAAGAAGTTGGTGCAGAAAATTGATGGTAAGTCTCCTAATTATCTGATTTTCTTGACTTGATCTGTTTTCATGGGCATTTAGTTTTCTGCTCTATTTCCCCCTACCCTAGAAATGAGCTCTATCAATATATATAAATGTATTTCTAATTTTGGACTAACAAAAAAAAAAGGAAATTATATCTAATTTTGGAACTGAGAGAGTAATACTTAGTAATCTTGGTGTAATTTTTCCGATTCTACTTGGTATGTTCTAGTTTATTTAGTTGATTTGTCTTTTCTTTTGGATATTTTGGTTTTGGCTAGGGGTGCATTCTACTAGTATAGATGCAGAACAGGGGAAGGTGACTGTGATAGGAAATGTTGATCCAGCAACAATAGTAAACAAGCTTGTGAAATCAGGAAAACATGCAGAGCTATGGGGAGGACAAAAGGCTTCAAACAATTTGATGAATAATATTCATATGTTCAAGAATTTGCAGATTGATAATGGTAAAAATGGGAAAGTCAACAACAAGTCTCAAAAGGGTGGCAAAGATCAACAAAAGAATGCCCAACAACAACAGCAACAAGCCCATTTGCAGCAAATTATGCAACAATATGGGAAAGGGTCTAAAGATCATAAATCAGTTAAGTTTAATGTGGGTTTTGATGATGATGAATTTAGTGATGAATTTAGTGAGGATTTTGATGAGTTTGATGATGGTGATGAAGAGTTTGAGGAACAGATTCAGCATAAAAAGATGAAAGCATATATGGGCAATGGCCATGGGCTCAATGGGCCCAATGGGCTTAACCATGGGCCCCATGGGCCTAATGGAATGATGAATATTGGGAAGGTAAAAAATGGGGGAAATGGTAAAAAAGGAGGAGAATTTGAAATACCTTTACAAGTTAAGGTTAAGGGTAAGAGTGGTGGGAAAAATGATGGGAAGAAGGCAAATGGAGGAAAAAAGAAGGGTGGATTTGAGTTTCCTAAATCATTTAAGAGCTTGATGGGGAAAAAGGATGGTAAGGGAGGTAAAAAAGGTGGTGGTGGTGGTGGGGAAAAAGAAAATAAGGGTGGTAAAAATAAGAATCAGGGTTGTGGTTCTGGTAAAAATGGTGGGGGAGTACAAGGAGAGGTTAAAATTAATGGTGGAGGAAAAAAGAAAGGTGCCAATAATGGTGGTGGGCCTGGTGGGGGTGGACACAATACTTGGGACATGAATGTGAAAGGGGCAGGGAAAAATGATTCCTTCCATGAGATTAAAATGAGTCATAATGGGGGAGCAGGTGGTAGGAATATGGGACAAATGGGTAATTACTCAATGGATCAGATGGGCAATAACCCAATGGGTCAGATGGGTAATAACCCAATGGGGCAAATGAGTAATTATCCGATTGGTCAAATGGGTAATTATCCGATGGGTCAAATGGAGAATATTCCGGCAGTTCAAGGGCTTCCGGCCGGAGCAATGCTGGGTGGATATTACCAAGGGATGGGGCAGGGGAACCCTTACAATCAGCAGCAGCAGCAGTACATGGCGGCAATGATGATGAATCAGCAGCAGGCTGCCCACGGGACCGGAATATACCCACCAATGATGTATGGGCGGGCACAGCCCGCAGTGAGCTATGGGCCGCCAATGCAGCCTCCGGTGAATGATAATTTTACCCATTATTTCAGTGATGAGAATTCTAATAGTTGTAGTATCATGTAAATTACAAGGCAAAGTAGTTCTACTATGTTATGGTTTTCCCATATATGTTGGGTTGTGCCTTTTTGTACTAGAGGTTAACTCCTACATAACTGAGAATGAGGTTAAGCATACCTTGTGTCTATTGCCTATGTTAATTGGAAATGAGTAGTTTTAATTTTTTTTCATTCTTTTTCATGTTTTAATCCTGAAGTTGGATCGGGTTAACATGAAGTTCATTTTTAAGTAAGTTGGTCAATTGGTCAATAAAATACTGATATACATAGAGCCTCGCATGCGTGTCAGTACTCTATTGACCAATTGACCAATTTACCCAAAAACAACTTTATGCTTACCACTTCCCTTATATTATAAAACTTTAGCGAAGTGTATAAAATATACTCTTATAATTACTGCATAAATTTAGAGAGAACAAGCAAGAGAAAAGGAGAGAAACTCTTCAGAAAATTCCTCAGAGAGAATTCTTTCTGTGAAGTTATGTGTATTTTCATTATGCAGATTCTCCTTTATATAGGGAAGGAAAAGGAGTCACGGGTAGGAGAATGAAATTATCACGGAGGAAATAAGAAGGAAAGAAGAAGCATGCTAGCTAGCATACGAATTCCCTCCAATCGAGGGAATCACATGTTTACAACACTTCCCCTGATTCCCTACGATAGAAGATTATGTCTCATTAAAAACCTTGCTAAGAAAACCCAGTGAAAAAAACTTAACGAAGGGAAAAAGAGTACATATCTTTTACATAAATATCTTAATTGACTGCCTCGTTAAAATCTTGTCAGGAAAAACTCACTGGGATAAAAACCATGACTAAGGAAAAAGAGTACAGTCTTTTCCTCAAAAAGAATTCATTACTTCTTGATGAAATGTTGTCACAAGTCTTTCAGTCGACACATTCCAATCCTTTTCTGAAGTTTTGCAAACGTTGTATTTGGTAGCGACTTTGTGAATAAGTCGGCTAGATTATCACATGATCGAATTTGATGCACATCTATATCACCCTTCTTTTGTAGCTCATGTGTGAAGAAGAATTTAAGTGAAATGTGCTTTGTTCTATCTCCCTTGATGTACCCTCCTTTAAGTTGAGCAGTGCATGCAGCGTTATCCTCATACAGAATTGTAGGAATGTCTTTGATTGTTGGTAATCCACATGACTTTTGAATATGCTGAATAATTGATCTCAACCAAACACACTCTCTGCTTGCTTCATGTATAGCGAGAATTTCTGAGTGATTTGAAGATGTAGCTGCCATGGTTTGCTTTGTGGATTTCCAGGATATAACCGTGTCACAATATGTAAATACATAACCTGTTTGTGATCTTCCATTGTGTGGATCTGATAAATATCCTGCATCGGCATATCCAACTAATTGCGACATTGAATTTCTTAGATAAAATAACCCAAGATCTATACTTCCATGGAGGTATCTCAAAATGTGTTTGATCCCATCCCAATGTCTCTTAGTCGGAGAATAATTGTATTTTGCTAACAAGTTGACAAAGAAAAATCGTCGTCGTATCTGATTTACAAGATACATAAGAGCACCTATTGCACTTAGGTATGGAACTTCAGGTCCAAGAACTTCTTCCATTGCACTTTGGCATGGAACTTCAGGTCCAAGAACTTCGTCCCCGCTTTCTAGAGGCTGAAATGGATCTTTATCAACTTCTAAAGATCGAACAACCATCGGGGTAGTCAAAAGATGAGCTTTATCCATATAAAAATGATTGAGAATCTTTTCAGCATGTGTATTGATGAGCAAAAATTCCAGATGCTAAATGCTCCACTTGTATTTCTAAACAGAATTTTGTCTTTACAAGATCTTTCATTTCAAATTCATCTTTTAAATAAGTAGTAGTTCTTGTGAGTTCTTCAGGAGTACCTACAAAATTCAAATCATCCACATATACAACAATGGTGGAAAATTCACTTTGTGATTTCTTAATAAAAATACATGGACATACATGATCATTTATATATCCATCTTTTATTAAATAATCACTAAGTCGATTATACCACATATTACCAAACTATTTCAATCCATATAATGAGCGTTGAAACTCGATTGAATATATGTTACCGGGCCTTTGTGATTCAACCATTTTCAATCCTTCAGGGATTCTCATGTAAATCTCACTTCAAGTGAGTCATATAGGTATGCTGTTACAACATCCATCAGACGTGTTTCCAAACCTTCCATGGTTGTCATACCTATCAGAAAGCGAAAAGTGACTCCATCCATTACGTACTGGAGAGTCTGTATCCTGATAATCAATACCAGGTTTTTGTGAAAACCCTTGAACTACAAGTCGGGCTTTATATCTCATAATTTCATTTTTCTCATTTCGCTTTCGTACAAATACTCATTTGTTTCCAACCAGGATTACACTCAGCGGTGTTTGAACTACTGGTCCAAATACTTCTCTTTTCAATAGAGATTATAGCTCAGTTTGAATAGCATCTTTCCATTTTGGCTAATCTTTTCTTTTCCGACATTCTTCCACGTTTTGTGATTCAGGATCCGTGTCAGGAATCAAAGTAATATCTGATGCTATAAAGAAAGCAAATATATCGTCAATCATGACTTTGCTTCGATCTCATATGTTCTCATCATGTACATAATTTATTGAGATCTCTTGGTGTTCATCTCTTATCCCTTCATTAAGATTTTGAACCTCTTCTGGGGCTATTCCCACTCTTGGAATATGTGCTACTTCTGGAGCGGTTTGTACTTCTCCTGGGGCTATTCCCACTCTTGGAATAAGTGCTACTTCTGGAGCGGGTATACCTTCTGGGATTCCCTTATTTGCTTTTGATTTTCGTGGTACAGTGTTTCTTGCACCAACTTGTCTTCCACGCTTCTGATGTGGTTTAGATTCTTCTATTACCTTATTTGTCAATTCTTCAGGAATTGATTTTTCAATAGCTATTTCTATCTCTGCTGGAGTATTCACTGCAGGTGTATATGACTTTATCATTTTTCTAGCATCATTAAATGCATCTGGCATTTGATTTGCAATATTATATAAACAAATAATTCTTTGAACTTCAATTTCACATTATCCTATAGGAGGATCAAGTGAATTTAAATCTGATGCATTCCATGATATGTCACAGGGTTTTTTATTTAAAACTTTCCCTCTTTCTAATGGTAGAAAAACAGATTCATCAAAATGACAATCTACATAACATGCAGTAAAAACATCTCCAGTTAAAGGCTCAAGATATCTGATAATAGAAGGAGAATCAAAACCAACATAAATACCTATTTTTCGTTGGGCTCCCATTTTATTTCTTTGTGGACTTGCAATTGGAACATATACTGCACTTCCAAAAACTCGAAAGTGTGATATGTTGGGTATCTGTCCAAGAACTAATTGTAGAGGAGAAAATTTATAAAGAGTTGTTGGTCTTACTCGAATGATGGCTGCAGCATGAAGAATTGCATGACCCCAAACTGAGGTAGGTAAGTTAGCCCTTAACATTAATGGTCGTGCAATTAGTTGAAGTCTTTTTTATTAAAGATTCAACTAAGCCATTTTGTGTATGAATATGAGGAACAAAATGGTCAATGGAAATTCCAATAGTCATACAAAAATCATTAAAAGTCATTGATGAAAATTCAGCAGCGTTATCAAGTCGAATTGACTTGATTGGATGATCCTAAACCGAGCACAGAATTTGATTATTTGAGCAAGAAGTTTTGAGAAGGCAAAATTTCGAGAAGAGAGAAGACAAACATGAGACCATCTTGTTGAAGCATCTATTAAAACCATGAAATATCGAAATGGGCCAGACAATGGTTGAATAGGTCCAAAAATGTCTCCTTGAATTCTCCCTAGGAATTTTGGGGCTTCTTTATAAACATTTACTGGTGATGGCCGAACAATTAATTTTCCTCGAGAACACGCAGCACAAGGAAATTCACTACTAGGAAAAACCCTTTTATCTTTGAGAGGATGACCAAAGAGAATTTTCAATAATACGACGCATCATAGAAGTACGGATGACCAGTCTTTCATGCCAAAGCATAAAGGATTTGGGATCTATGATTTTGGAATCATAACAAAGATGAGACTCAATTGCTCTAATTTTCATAGTATATAATCCGGAAGAAATTGAATGAAGTTTTTCGAAGATATTCTTTTTTCCAGAAATAGTAGAAGTAATGAGAAGATATTCATTATCATTCTCATTGGTTGTTTCAATGTGAAAACCATTCAGTCGAATATCTTCAAAACTAAGCATATTTCTTCTTGATTTACTAGAATATAGAGCATCTTTGATAAAAACTTGTGTCTCATTTGGTAGCAAGAAACTAGCTTTTCCAAAACCCTCGATTAAATTTGATGTGCCAGAGATAGTTCCTACATTTCCATTAGCTTAGATCAGTTGTGAAAAATATTTCTCACTTCGAAGGATTGTATGAGTTGTTGCACTGTCTGCTAAACATATATCCTCCATATCCATTAAAAATGGTCTGACACATATAAAAACATAAATAAGAAAAGTTACATTTCAAATATAATTTTATTCATGAGAAACACATACAATATATAGAATGAAAACTAATAATATTATACATGCAGGGTGTTTAATTAAAACAAGAAATTAAACGATATCCCAAAAGATACTTTCAGTAGGTTCGGTAATATCAACAACCTTTTCCTCAATGTTGGTCATTGGTGGAACATCAACAATATTCAATTGATGATTAACAAAGTTTGTTTCTGTCTCCATTACTTTGTTCTTTTGAGACTCTTGGAATAAATTAACCATATGCCTCGGCGTACGACAGGTACGCTGTAAGACCCCAACTTTTTAATGAATAAAATCAAATTTCCTTTATTTATTATTGTGAATAATAAGGTATTAATTTGATATAATAACTTTGGTTATGGGTGAAATGTGAAAATTTTTGCAAAATAAGCAAGTGGTTATAAAATATTCATTTTGTTTGGTGGAATATTCTTTCCGTCGGGGAATATTAAATACAACGACGCATGACCCAATTAATGGGCCCCATAACGGATAACAGATCGAATGAAGAAAATGACAAAATTAAATAACAACAGAAGTTATTCTGATTAACACTTGTTGGAATACCCTTTAGTTAAAATAAAGTAATACTGCGTTGTTGCACAAAGATGATACCTGAATTGCCTGAAGATTGTTGAATTATTGATCCTTACGTAAGAAGGCACTACTCAATAATTATCACAGTAGTTACTATTCAATATTTTATTTTATTGATTCAATAATTGCTCCATTGATATTTTATATTATTGTTGTTTCAATTATCATCACTGCACAATATCTCCTTTATCAGATCAGTAATTCAGATTATTTGGAATAATATTATTAGATAACATTATTGGCAATGTCTAGAAAGTTACATCAAGGAGAGATTTGGTCACCTAATTATTGCCGCCAAGAAGGAGAAATCTTATTGAAAGCCCCTCTTTCTGAGGAGAATGTCTGGTTATCATAAATATGATTCTCGTAATATTATTTGTGAATAATTAATCATTGATTCCTATGATAAGGAAATATTTATTTTATGTGGATATAAATGATGGATTTATTTATCTGGTTATAAATGAAGGAATTAATGTTGAGGTGTTTTATTAGTATTTTGTCGGATTAGAGGTATTAAAAATCAAACCAGTGTTTTTTGAGATATATTGCGAGAGTTATAAATTTTAATCCGACCGTTGGATCGTTGTAATTTTTGGATATGTTATACATATATAAGTTGAGTATATGTCCACAAATTTTGAACCGTTAAAAATGAGCGTATGATTTGTTATGAATTTTAAGAGGTGGCTGATTCAGAAATCAAGTTATAAATCATTTTGGTGGAAAATTCTATAATTGGTGGGCCCCACTCTTGGTTGGTGAAGAAATGTGCTGAGATTTTTATTCAAATGTGGTGGGTGGGAATAATAACAGGTAAAGCCATCAGGTTGCAGGTTAAGTCTGCTTCGACGTGCTAACATTTTCTTATAAATAGAGGGCTAAGTTAGAATTGAAAATCACACCAGAAACAAGTTTTTTCTCTTTCTCTCTCTAGATTATTGAGTGTATTTTGTGAGTATATTGATACTTTGTGAGTTTCTATTAATCAGTGTAAGTTTCCTTCAGCCTTATACCGATATTCCGATCAGAAGTACTGATATTTTGAGGTAAGGGATATTATCTTCTTCTTAAATGATATTTTCTTCAATATCATTATCTTAGAATATTGGTATGAACTTTTATCAAATTTGGAACTTTTTGTGTTCGGGAGTTACTTATTCACGATATCTAAAGCCTTATTCACGATACTGACCTTTATTCACGAATATGACACTATTCACCTAAATGAAATTTTCTTCTTTTTGTCCAAGTTGTCTATTATGGTTACTATCTTTAATTGCATCCATGTTTTGATCATTATTTTTTGAATTCGCTTCAAAATTGGTTATTTGAATATTATTGAACTTGGATAAACCGTAATACTGAATCCTTAATATTTGATCCGTTATCTCACCGGATTCGCTTTTCTTTAAAATATTTTTCATCATCCTCACCCTAAATGATGATACAAAATGAATATCTTTGGCCTGTAGTGCAAAGATGAATGATTACCTAATGAATATCTTTGGCCCGTAGTGCAAAGATGAACAGGTGTTGAGATGAACATGACCAACTGGTGATATAAATGAATATCTTTAGCCTGTAGTGCAAAAATGAATATTTGATTCAAGATGTATATTGATTGATGTTACAGGGATAAAATATTGATGATGGACTTTTAAATCTTAGAAGATAGTAGAATTCTTTCTCTACTTGACTCCTCTAATGGATTGCTATTTTTCGCTGCAGTTGTTGATCTAAAACTTGTTGTCTATTATATTTTATCAGATTATTCCCTGTTGAAGACTAATGATAATTTGTTGTATATTATCTTAGTCATAATATTCTTTACTGGGCTAGTTGAGCTCACCCTTTTGTTCCATTTTTCTTCTTAGGAGGTGAGAACATAAGAGGAACTAGTCGGGGTACGGAGTGATGGTTCTAGAAAGTTGTTTTAGCAGTCCTCACTATTTTTAAAATAGTGTATCAATAATTGTAATGAGGACTCCTTTTGAGTTTTTATACTCTCTATTTGTATTTAAACTCATAGTTTAATGAAGTTGTATTTGTTTCTGTACCATGTATTTGGCGACTCAGAATGGGTGATGTATACCTATTTTGGGGGCGTCACAGTTGGTATCAAAGCTTAGGGATATGATCCCTGGCTGAGATGTGAGACAAGAACTAGGAGGGGAGAGACGGGGAATTCCTTCGCTAGTATGACCTGACTAAGTTTATTTGGTATTTATTTGGTCGGTCAGAGTATAGGGATAATATGCTGCATGACTATTAACCCTTGTTTTATGGCGATTTAAGAATGGTAGCCGAAGCGTTAATAATGGAGTGAATCGGGGCATCGTGGAGACACCTTTGATCACTACCTGTGGAACGCATAACAGAAGGCAATAATCCTCCCAGAAACAACGTTCACCGGACGGATGATGAATGATGGGATGTTTAGAAGCTTTTTGCGCTTCATGCAAAACCGGATGAGGGAGACTCGTGCACAAAATACGGGTGGAAATGCTAGCAATGCGCGGCTTGTCACAAACCAAGCGCCAAAGAGTTGGGACCACCGCAATTTAAGGGAAAGTCGGATCCGATCATGGCGGAAATGTGGGTCAAAATAAATTACCAAGATATTCGATGTCTTGGGATGCGGAGGAATGAAGGTTCCATTCGCCACCTTTATGTTCATGGTGAGGCGGACTCACCGTGGGAGTCTCGTGAAGCGTACTCACCAAATTTAGCACTTAGTATGTCTTGGGAAACGCGTTTTAGAAACTATTTAATGACAAGTACTTTTCTGAAAGTATTCGTCATATGAAGGAGGTGGAGTTTATCAGACTGGAACAAAATAACATGATGGTGTCCCAAAGACGAGGCGAAGTTTGCGAGTTATCGTGTTTGCACCTCATTTGGTCGAAAATGAGGAACGAATGACGAGGATGTTTTTGAGAGGTTCAAAGCCCGAGATTCGACAATATCTTATCTCTCATAAATTTTTTATATTCGATGTTGTAAACATGGCTCAATTATTAGAGCGAGATAATGAGTATGTTCAACCGAGGGAACACAACCGTGGTCATCTGGGTGGCGGCGGCGTCTGGAGGAATGACAACCGAGGGAAGGAAAGCATTCGACAAAAGCGGTAACCACTCGGTGTGGTAATCGTACGTGATAATAGAAGGAGCGAGTCGGGATGAGATTTCAAAAGGAGAAGGTACAACAATGATAGCGTAAAGACGCGTCAAGACTAATCTGCTTTCTGGGAGGAGAAGCGACCACCCATGGGTCATATGTTACAAATGCGGAAAGAGGGACACATCAACCCAAACCGCCCACAACAATCCAAGGTGTGTTATAACTGTGGAAAGGAAGGTCATATAGCTAGAGATTGTCTAGTTGCGGGCCAAGTTCAACAGGATGGTGACTCAAAGGTCATCCCGACACAAGTTAAAGTCGGTGGTTCCCGGAAGGCGTTTGTCGTGATCGCCCAAAACGCGAGGAACCCAAATGAGGTGATCACGGGTAAGCTAATCATAAACTCTTGCGAAGTTTATACCTTATTAGATACCTGGTTCTACCCATTCTTTTATCTCTCTCCACCAGTGCTCAACGCTTAAACTTGACTCCGGAGAAATTAGACTTTGACTTATCTGCTGAGACTCTCGTTAGGAGAAACTTTCGTTACATCTACTTGCTTTTTAAATCTTGCATGATTCAAGTCGGTACCATCACATTACCTGTAGAGCCTTATTTCGTTGAAAATTCTTGCATTTGATGTGATTTTGGGGATTGATTGGTTAACCACGCATCATGCTAAAATTGATTGTTTTCGTAAGGTTGTTAGTTTTCATATTCCTAACCAACCTATTATGCGAATTCAAACAACCAAACCACTAAAATCAGTCACTGTCATATCAAGCCATAAAACTATTCGTTTATTGAAAAATGGATGTCAAGCTTTCTTAGCCCATGTCATGGACTTGAACAAAAACACGTCAGATTTGAATACTATTTCTATTGTTAGTGAATTTCCTGATGTATTTCCTGAAGAACTTCCTTGCCTACCCCCGTAACGTGAAGTTGAATTCTTTATCGACCTTGAACCTGTACAAAAGCCCATTTCTAAAACCCCATATCGAAGGGCTCCTATTGAAATTCAGGAGTTAAAGGTCCAACTACAGGAGTTGTTGGACATCGGTTTTATTTGTCCTAGTACATCTCCTTGGGGTGCTCCTGTGTTATTCGTAAAGAAGAAAGACGGAAGTATGCAACTTTGTATTGACTACCGAGAGTTGAACCATGTCACTATCAAGAATAGGTATCCGCTACCTCACATTGATGACCTGTTTGACCAGCTTCAAGGAGCACAATTGTTTTCAAAGATCGATCTTCGCTTACGGATATCATCAAATTGAAGATTAAAAACGAGGATATTCCAAAGACGCCTTCGTAACTCCTTGCAGACGGCATTATGAATTCTTAGTCATGTCTTTTGGATTGACTAATGCTCCTGCTGCTTTCATGGATATGATGAACCGTGTGTTTAAAGAATACTTGGAACAGTTCGTTGTTGTCTTTGTTGATGACATCCTCATCTATTCCAAAAGCCGTGAAGATCATGAGCACCATTTGAAGCTGGTACTACAAAGGCTTCGTGATAACAAGTTGTATGCCAAGTTGAAAAAATGCGAGTTCTGGCTTGAGGAAGTAGCATTCCTTGGACACTTGGTGTCAAAACATGGAGTATCTGTCGAATTCATCGAAGATTGAAGCCATACAAAGTTGGGAGCAACCAAATTCATGGATCAAGTACGAGCTTTCGGGCTTAAATTTGGTTATTATCGGAGATTCATGGAAGGATTTTCTCGAATCTCTACTCTGTTAACTCAGCTAACTCGTAAAGATATAAAATTCGCTTGGAATGAGGATTGCGAGAAGAGTTTTCAAGAACTCAAGAGAAGACTCATTTCGGCACCTGTTCTGATAATACCATCTGGTTCGGATGGATTTGTTATCTACAGCGACGCTTCAGGCAAAGGGTTAGGATGTGTTTTCATGCAACATGGGAAAGTCATAGCCTATGTGTAAGACCCCGAATTTTATGAAATAAAAGTATTCAATTTTTTTTAATTACTATTCATGAGTTACTATTCACGAGTTACTATTCACGAGTTACTATTCATGAGTTACTATTCACGAGTTACTATTCATGAGTTACTATTCACGAGTTACTATTCACGAGTACTATTCATGAAGCATGATAATTTTTTTTTCGTAAGAAGGCATTACTCAATAATTGTTACAAGAATTATTTATTCAATATTTTATTTTATTGATTCAATAATTGCTACGTTGATATTTTATATTATTGTTGTTTCATAATTATCACGACATAAAGATTTTCCATTATCGAGCAATAATTCATATTATCCTGAATAATATTATTGGATAACATTATTGGCAATGCCTAGAAAGTTCTGGCTTAAGGAGATGTTTGGTCACCTAATTGCAGCTACCAAGAAGGAGAAATTCTTATTGAAAGCCCCACTTTCCCTCGAACCGTGCAGTTGTTAATATTGTGATTATGTAATATTATTTGTGAATAATTAATTATTGATTTTTATGATGAGAAAAATATTTATTTTATGTGGATATAGATGGAGAAAATTTTTAAAGTGACAATTGTTGAAAATTAATATTTTATCTTTTTCTGATAAAATAATTCATTTAAATATATTATTTTAATAATATATTAACGGTGATATTTTTATAATGAATGTGGGATATATGAATAAATGAGGAGGAAGAGTATTTTTGTTGGATTAAATGTTTAACACATGTTTTGTGTGTTGGTGGACCCATTTCTTGACCGAAATTTGATTATAGCCTGTAAAATCGCCCGTTTGTGGATTTCGGTTTATTTCTGTTTGGAATTTGGAAAAATGTTCTTCTGCAAAGTTGTAGAGAATTGAATTTCCTATAAAAAATCGCGAGATTCGAATTTTCTGACAAAAGGGCTATTTATTATGAATTATTGAAGTTTCGGAGTTCCGAAATAATTGATTTTTGGGAGTTTTAATTAATTATTTTGAGAAAAACGTTTTTGGTGAGTTTGTAAACCTCATTTAACATGTGCTATGGCTGAAATCAGATTTCAAAGGTGGGCTAAGGAATTTTGTTTATAAATAATATTATTATATTCAATTTTCTGCTTTGGTGTTCTAAAGATTTTCTATAAATAGGTGCTTAGGTTAGAATTGAAAATCACACCAAACTCAAGTTTTCTCTCTCTATTAACGAAATTATTCTTGTGAGTATTTTGAGTATACTTTGAGTATTGTTATACGGTGCAAGTTCGTTTCAAATATTATTCCAAATGTAAGTCTCTTTTTTTGAGGTAAGGGATAGTAAGGGATTTTAAGGGTTATTATGTTTTTAGTTTCGAAATTTTTCTGAACCTTCAAAAATTCTGGAAAAATTTGAAATGATATTTTGATGAGTTTTGTAGAGTGTGTCCAAAATGACGATTTTTAGATGTATAGATTAGGAGTTATGGATTTTATGAGAAAAGACTATTTTAAAAGTAACTATTTATAACTCCTTGTGATTAACTCCAAAATTGATGAAATTTTTATTGGGAGTACATCTATATAATGTCAGTATACCGTGTAAATTTCAAAATTTTTGGATAAAAGTATAATTTATGATAAATGTTTAAATATTCTATGGTTTTGGCCATATGAAAAATAGTAAATGAATTTTAAAATTTTGGAGAAAAATATATGTTCAATATGAGACTATGTTATGCTAAATCCCGGAAAAGAAATATTTTTGGAACTGATTTGGTATTTTTCATGAAAATATTCTAGTTATGAGTAAATGAATTAAATATGTTATGTGAAGTAAAAAATTGGAAAATATGATTTTATGGCTTGAGAATCACATATGAGGTATATGCAGATTTTTGATGAGGGTTTTGGTTATTGGTGATGAAATCTTATGAGTTTGGCATTTTATGATGATTAAATGCATTAATTAGTAAAGTGTAAACAATTTAATTAAATTGTTTATAAGTTTTAGAAATGATTAAAATATTATTGTAATATTAATAATATTAGATTATGAGATTTCTAAGTGATTTATAACATTTGGATTAAGGTGTTATAAATATGGATATGAATTTTATTATGAAACTTTATCTTTTCGTGTCGAGAGTTACTTACGCACGATACTGTCACGGTACTATGTGCACGAATACGGGTACTAGTCACGCACAAATTGGTTTCTTCTTTGACCAAATTATCGTTGATTTATGAATCTTACTCTTGAAATTAAAACCATGTTTTGATTATATTGTTTTTATATAACATTCTTATAACCCTAATGATGATATTTCTCTTTGACTTGAGTGTAAAGATGGGTAGATTATTGGTATGATCGCGACCATAGGTTCTTTTGGCCAAGAGTGGTGCAAAAGTTGAATTGTTGATTGGTATGATCATGACCATTGAATTTACAATTGAATATTTTTAGCTTAAGTGCAAAGGTGAATTGATCAACATGGTTATAATTATTGTTATATAACTTCGAAATGATTATGTATTTCTTTGATATATGAATATCTTTGGCTCGTTGTGCAAAGATGACTTGTTGATGAATATCTTAGCTTTGTAGTGCAAAGATGAATTATTGATGAATATCTTTGGCTCAGTAATGCAAAGATGACACTGTTGTTGAATATCTTTTAGCACAGTAGTGCAAAGATGAATTATTGATGAATATCTTTTGCTCGTAATGCAAAGATGACTGTTGTTGAATATCTTTAGCTTTGTAGAGTGCAGATTGAATTATTGATGAATATCTTTGGCTCAGAATGCAAAGATGACCTGTTGATGAATATCTTTAGCCTGTAGTGTAAAGATGAACTGTTGATGAATATCTTTGGCCGTGGTGCAAAGATGAATTTATTAGTATGATTATGAACATGAACTGTGATTTGGTATAACCATGATCTTTGATGTTTCAGGTAAAGACAAGTAATGAAAATTATCTTTGTCTTGGATGAGGAAAGGAATTTAGAACTACAATTACGATTATGAGTTATACACGTGATTGTGGACAGGAATTGTTGATTGATGTTACAGGGATAAAACATTGTTGGTGGACTTTTAACATGGAGAAGATAATAGATTTTATGGTCTATTTGACTCTTCTAATGGATTGCTTTCTCACACCGCAACTATGGTTGAAAAGTTTTATCATCTACCATATGTTCTAAATCTCCGATTTATTCGATGAAGACTATTGATAATTTATTTATCTTTAGTCATAATATTCTTTATCGAGCTAGTTGTGCTCACCCTTTTGTTTCATAATTCCTTTCGTAATAAAAGTGTAGTTGGGTCAAGCGGGGATAAGCGAGGAATAGAATGGTGGTCTATAGATGTTGAGGGTGAGGTGAATTTAACTTGGAAGGGTGTTTTGCCACTATCACACAAGATGTCTAATGACATACAACCCTCGTGTCATCATAAGGCATGGTTGTGCTCATCCACTTCTTTGAGTATATTTACAAGCACTACCTATATAATCTTGGTGTTTGTTTGGAGTATAATACCCAATTAGAGACAGTGGAGATAATGATATGTCAAGAGAAGACTCACCATTGGGAAGAATATGATAGTAATCTTCTCATTTTCTTTTGGGGTCTATTAGGTCAACCAAGGATAATTCTGTGGCCATATGATATCTACCATAACCTAAAAGCATGGCCTCCCATGTATACGAAGGTTTCTTGAGCACTTCCCAAAGATTTTAATTTCTAAAACAGCTTTTGACTATACCTTTATGTAAGGTGTCATTGTGACGTACTACAGCTTGGTATATATTTGTATCCAAACTCACAAAGATATGTGTGTTGTTGTATTTTGCACGACAATTGTTATAATAAAGTTGTAGTTGTTTTTCTGTACCATATTTTTTTCGGTGACTCGAATGGGTTGGATGGAATGGACCTATTTTGGGGGCGTTACACTATGCCTCACGACAACTCAAAGAATATGAGTGGAATTATCCTACTCATGATTTGAGTCAAGCAATATCATTTCGCGTTGAAGATTTGGAGACACTACCCAGATGGGGAGAAAATGGAGATCTATACAGATCATAAAAGTCTCAAATATTTCTTTACCCAAAAGGAACTCAACATGCGACAACGACGTTGGCTCGAGCTGTTGAAATATTACGGTCACACCATCCAATATCATCCTGGAAAAGCAAACGTGGTAGCTGACGCATTAAGTAGAAGATCATATGCGGGTACGAGTGCAATGTTGTTAATACAAAGGTCCATTTTGTATGACTTGCAAAGGATGGAGATAGAGATGAAGGCTCCAAGTACCCACATGATGATATCAAACATGCAAGTAGAACTGACTTTAATCGATAAAGTTAAAGTCGCTTTCAAGCTACTGACGTACGGAGTCGATGCGTATGAAGAAGAAAGTGCAAGAAGGTGCTATTCCAGAAGCAAGAATCGATGAAGAAGGAATACTTCGAGTCGACTCCAGACTTTGTGTTCCTAACGATTCTGACTTGAAGCATAGAATCATGATGGAGGCATACAACACACCGTTTGCAATCCATCATGGGAGTACCAAAATGTATCATGATCTTTGACATACATTTTGGTGGAGCAATATGAAAAGAGAGATCGCGGAGTTTATCTCTAGGTGTTTAACTTGTCATTGTGTAAAGGCGGAGCATCAAATGCCAAAGGGTCCATTACAACCACTTGAGATTTCGAAATGGAAGTGGGAACACATTACTATGGATTTCAAGCACGTCTTCCCAAGGTTTCTCAAGCATAGATGCGTTTTGGGTTATTGTTGATAGATTAACCAAGTCTGCCCATTTCTTGCCCATACGTGAGACTTATTCCCTTGAACGTCTTGCTAGTATGTACGTGAATGAGATTGTGAGATTGCACGACATTCCAGTATCCATAGTTTCGGATCGTGACCCAAGATTCACTTCACGATTTTGGGTTAGCTTACGTAAAGCTATGGGCACAATTTGATTTATTCGGCCGCATACCATCCTCAAACGGACGGACAATCGAGAGAGAACTATTCAAACTCTTGAAGATCTATTAAGACTCGTGTCCTAGATCTCAAAGGAGTTGGGATAAGTACTACCATTGGTGGAATTCTCCTACAACAACAGCTTATCAAGCGAGCATAGGTGTGGCTCCATTCGAGGCTTTGTATAGAAGAAAAAATGTCGTTCTCCAAAGATCTTTGGGATGAGGTGGGTGAAGCAACATTGTTGGGACCAAAGTTGGTACGCATGACTACAAAGAAGATCCAAACGATTCGACAACGTATACAAACGACACAGGATCGACAAAAGAGTTATGCGGATCTTCATCGGAAGGACGTGGAATTTAATATTGGGGATCATGTATTGTTATACGTGTTGCACCATGGAAGGGAGTTACAAGATTTGGGAAGAGAGAAAAGCTCAATCCAAGATTTGTTGGTCCATTTGAGATTCTTGACCGAATAGGAAATGTGGCCTATAGACTCAAGCATTACCTCCAAGTATGTCTCGTGTTCATAATATTTTTCACATATCTATGCTTCAGAATATGTTAAAGACCCGAACCACATTATTGAAAGTTAGAACCAGACGAGATAGTCAAGATTTAACGACGCGAGGAGGTACCATTAAGATCTTGGATATGAAAGAGCATGTCCTACGCACGAAGGTTATACCACAAGTTAAGGTTTTGTGGAGAAACCATGCTATTGAAGAAATGACCTGGGAGTTGGAATCAGAAATGAAAGTGAGGTATCCTCACCTTTTCGAAACACCAGGTACGTACGTTAATTTTGAGGACGAAATTTCATAAGGAGGGGAGGTTGTAAGACCTCAACTTTTTAATGAATAAAATCAAATTTCCTTTATTTATTATTGTGAATAATAAGGTATTAATTTGATATAATAACTTTGGTTATGGGTGAAATGTGAAAATTTTGCAAAATAAGCAAGTGGTTATAAAATATTCATTTTGTCGATGGAATATTCTTTCCGTGGGGAATATTCGTATGCGGCACGTTGCAAATTAAGGGCCCCATAATCTGGATAAATCATTCGAATGAAGAAAATGACAAAATTAAATAACAAATAGAAGTTATTCATCAATTAACATTGTTGGAATACTCGGTGGTTAAAGTAAAGTAATACCCGTTGTTGCACAGTAGCATACGGAATTGCACAGTATTGTTGAATTATTGATCCTTACGTAAGAAGGCACTACTCAATAATTGTCACAAGAAGCTTGCTCAATATTTTATTTTATTGATTCAATAATTGCTCCATTAATATTTTATATTATTGTTGTTTCAATTATCATCACTGCACAATATCTCCTTTATCAGATCAGTAATTCAGATTATTTGGAATAATATTATTAGATAACATTATTGGCAATGTCTAGAAAGTTCTGTCAAGGAGAGATTTGGTCACCTAATTGCGCGCCAGTAAGGAGAAATCCTTATTGGAAAGCCCCCTCTTTCCTGGGAACAGTCTGGTTATCATAAATATGATTCTGTAATATTATTTGTGAATAATTAATCGTTGATTCCTATGATAAGGAAATATTTATTTTATGTGGATATAAATGATGGATTTATTTATCTGGTTATAAATGAAGGAATTAATGTTGAGGTGTTTTATTAGTATTTTGTCGGATTGGAG
Organism: Panax quinquefolius; assembly: GCA_020205615.1. Lineage (NCBI taxonomy): Eukaryota > Viridiplantae > Streptophyta > Magnoliopsida > Apiales > Araliaceae > Panax > Panax quinquefolius. The sequence goes on along the minus strand of CM035166.1, from coordinate 16,812,828 downwards.
GTATTAAAAATCAAACCAAGTGTTTTTTCGAGATATATTATGGGGAGTTATAATTTTTAATCCGACCGTTGGATCGTTGTAAGTTTTGGATATGTTATACATATATAAGTTGAGTACATGTCCACAAATTTTGAACCGTTAAAAATGAGCGTATGATTTGTTATGAATTTTAAGAGGTGGCTGATTCAGAAATCAAGTTATAAATCATTTTGGTGGAAAATTCTATAATTGGTGGGCCCCACTCTTGGTTGGTGAAGAAATGTGCTGAGATTTTTATTCAAATGTGGTGGATGGGAATAGTAATAGGTAAAGCCATCAGGTTGCAGGTTAAGTCTGCTTCGACGTGCTAACATTTTCCTATAAATAGAGGGCTAAGTTAGAATTAAAAATCACACCAGAAACAAGTTTTTTCTCATTCTCTCTCTAGATTATTGAGTGTATTTTGTGAGTATTTAGATACTTTGTGAGTTTCTGTTAATCAGTGTAAGTTTTCTTCAGCCTTATACCGATATTCCGATCAGAAGTACTGATATTTTGAGGTAATGGATATTATCTTCTTCTTAAATGATATTTTCTTCAATATCATTATGCCGAAATATTGGTATGAACTTTTTATCAAATTTGAAACTTTTTGTGTTGTGGTTACTATTCACGATATCTAAGACTATTCACCGAAAAATGAAATTTTCTTCTTTTTGTCCAAGTTGTCTATTATGGTTACTATCTTTGATTGTATTCATGTTTTGATCATTATTTTTGAATTCTGCTTCAAAATTGGTTATTTCAGAATATTATTGAACTTGGATAAACTGTAATACGAATCCTTAATATTTGATCTATTATCTCACTGGATTCGTTTTCTTTAAAATATTTTCATCATCCTCAGCCTTAAATGATGATATAAAAATGAATATCTTTGGCCTGTAGTGCAAAGATGAATGATTACCTAATGAATATCTTTGGCCCGTAGTGCAAAGATGAACAGGTGTTGAGATGAACATGACCAACTGGTGATACAAATGAATATCTTTGGCCTGTAGTGCAAAGATGAATATTTGATTCAAGATGTATATTGATTGATGTTACAGGGATAAAATATTGATGATGGACTTTTAAATCTTAGAAGATAGTAGAATTCTTTCTCTACTTGACTCTTCTAATGGATTGCTATTTTTCGCTGCAGTTGTTGATCTAAAACTTGTTGTCTATTATATTTTATCAGATTATTCCCTGTTGAAGACTAATGATAATTTGTTGTATATTATCTTAGTCATAATATTCTTTACTGGGCTAGTTGAGCTCACCCTTTTGTTCCATTTTTCTTCCCAGGAGGTGAGAACATAGCAGGAACTAGTCGGGGTACCAAGTGATGGTTCTAGAAAGTTGTTTTAGCAGTCCTCACTATTTTTAAAATAGTGTATCAATAATTGTAATGAGGACTCCTTTTGAGTTTTTATACTCTCTATTTGTATTTAAACTCATAGTTTAATGAAGTTGTATTTATTTCTGTACCATGTATTTGGCAACTCAGAATGGGTGATGTATACCTATTTTGGGGGCGTCACATACGCGACCAATGCCCTTTCATCCCACACCTAAAACAAACATCTGGTTTGTTCTTTATCGGTGCTGCATTTTCTTTATTTTTACCCGACCCAGACACTTGCCACTTCTGGTGGTCTGAATTGTCGCGGTTCTGGAATTTGTTGTTATGATGGCCTCGTTTATTCTTTCGTCCCCAAGGCTTATTATTATATGACCATCTATTGTCACGTTTATTCTTCTGGAATGACGCGCTTTTAATATTTGGCAATGGGGTAGCACCCGTTGGCCGTACTTGATGGTTTTTCAACAACAATTCATTATTCTTTTCTGCAACCAGGAGGATAGACAATAAGTCACTGAATTTTGTGAACTTACTCTGTCTATATTGTTGAGACAGAATCATGTTGGTGGGATGAAAAGTTGAGAGCGTTTTCTCTAACATTTGGGATTCAAAAACTGGATCTCCGCACAAAGCTAAAGTAGAGGTTATTCTATAAACATTGGAACTATATTCCGTAATTAATTTGTAATCTTGTAGCCTTAAATTAAGCCACTCAAATTTGGCATTAGGGAGAACAACCAATTTTTGGTGATCAAATCTTTCCTTCAATTGTGTCCATAAAGACAAAGGATGTTTGACTGTTAAATACTCAGTCTTTAATCCTTCATCAATATGGTGACAAAGAAAAATTATGGCTTTTGCATTTGTGCCGAAGTTGTTGTATTTTCTGATTCAATGGTCTTTTCTAACTCATTTGCACTAAGGTGCAATTCTGCATCAAGTGCCCAAGCCAAATAGTTGTCTCCAGAGATTTTCAAAATAGAAAAATCTCTTTTTGCCAAGTTTGCCATCTATTCTGGGTTAAAACACAATTATTATTTATTAAAACAATAAATAATTGCATATATGATATATATAAAAATAAACTAAATCACGACTTCAAGTGGTAATAAAGTACAAATATAAATATTCATATATATATGTTATTAACATATTATCTTAGTAAAAAGAATATGTAATCGTTAATGTATATATACTATTACAAAAATATATAAATACAAAACTGCAAATGGATCTTCACCCACCATGCGGTAATCCACGTAGACAGATCATTTCCACAATTTAATAAGGAATGAATATAAAGGATCATTCACCATGCATGTGGTAATCCACATGTATGCAAGTTATTCCAACATAATAATAAATAATGGAACTGTGTCAGCGTAATACGACCGGCACGATATTCAAATGTAATAATAAAAATGGAATAACAACAAATCACCACGCATGCGATAGATCGCACGCATGTGTTATTCTAACAGTATAATAATTAATGGAACCAGTCCCAAAAGAACGCATACGCATGTGATATTTCCGGCTGTAATAATAAAGAAACGAAATAATAGAAGAATTTTACCATGTATGCGATATCTTATACATACGTTTATTCCAACATAATAATAAATTGCAAGAATTTAAAGGCAATTATAAGAATAAAATTATATTATTGGTGGCATAGCCAAACTGGTAATATAATAATAAATTGCAAGAATTTAATTTTACCGTCTCAGTTGGTTAGAGCTTCGTGCTGATAACGTATTATAAAACTTTATCGAAGTGTATAAAATATATTCTTATAATTACTGCATAAATTTAGAGAGAACAAGCAAGAGAAAAGGAGAGAGAAACTCTTCAGAAAATTCTTCAGAGAGAATTCTTTCTGTGAAGTTATGTGTATTTTCATTCTGCAAATTCTCCTTTATATAGGGAAGGAAAAGGAGTCACGTTATAGGAGAATGAATTATCACGGAGGAAATAAGAAGGAAAGAAAAAGCATGCTAGCTAGCATATGAATTCCCTCCAATCGAGGGAATCACATGTTTACACACCTTAAAGTTTATCACTATCTTTGAGTTTTTAACTTGGAGAGAGAAAAAGTGAAGGAAAACAAAAATAAGTTATGTTTTTGAGTTTTTTAATAGAAGAGAAAAGAAGAAAAAAGAAATGTAAGGAAAGTAGTGTTTTTGATCGAGTTTTAGTTAGAGAAGAAAATAAAAAAAAGTTAAGTAAAGTGAGTGCATTTTGAGTTAAATTTTCTTCTCACTTTTGAAAAGAAAGCTAGAGAAAATAAAATAAAACTCTCTCTTCTCTTCCTCCTTTTTTTTAAAATTTTTTTTCCTTTTCTTTTCTATAACTAAAAATTCTCAAGGTGTTAATGTTTTCTTGTAGTATATATTTGAGACAATATTAGATGAGACTTTAAATATAGACTAAAAAGTGACGTAATATTCTGCATTCAAGTATTTAAGCTTAGTTTACATTTAGTGACAATATTGAGCTATAAATAGCTTAAAGTGCGCATTCCATCATTCCTTTTTATTTTTTTCAAAGCATGATGGTGAATCACTTTATTTTTCTCTTTTTGACCGGAAGAAAGACATTGCAAAACATGGACAATCTTCCATATATACATGCATCATGCATACATGATACCACCAATAATGTGAGAGGTATGTGTCAAGCAAGTGTAAAACATGGATCCGGTTAGCATGAAATTTATTTTTTGGTAAGTTGGTCAATTGACCAGTAGAATACTGATACACATAGAGTCTCGCCTGTGTGTCAGTACTTTATTGGCCAATTGACCAATTTATCCAAAAATAAACTTCATGCTAACCACTTCCGTAAAGCATGGTCAATTGTGGAAGAAATTCAAATATAAAAAAATTGCATGAAAATATAAATAAATATATAATCTAACCTCACATATCATTATTCACCTTAATTACTTATAAAAATACCTAGATTATACACTAGGGCTATGTTTATTTGTAAGAATTATACTTGAGATAAGACTATTAATTCTAAGACTATGTTTGTTTACAAGGATTATACTTGAGATATAACTATTAATCACAAGTGTCTTGTTTGTTTTTAAATTTGAGCTTGAAACTATTAATTCTGGGAATTAATATCATGTTCTCTATCATTTGGTATTAAAAATTACTAGACAAAATTAACCTCAACCTTTTTCTAAAATGACCATAATATCCTCAACCTTTTTTCTAATTAACCTGTTTCGGGCCTTTCAATTTCAGCCTTAGGCCACCAGGCGAATACCTATAGGCTATAACGGCCAAATAAATTTAACGTGTTTAAAAAAAATACAAAACAAAAACAAAATAAATTAAACCTGTTTTAATTTATTTTTGTTTTTGTTTCTTTTGTTGTTTTAATTAAACCTGTTTTATTTATTTATTTATTTGTCTAAATAAATTTAACCTGTTTTAATTTAGTGGGTGTTTTATTTAACCTGTTTAATTTTGGTGAATTCCTTTTTTTCCTTCTTTTTTGTTTGTTTTTTTTTTTTCCTTTTTTCTCTTTTTTTTGTTTGTGTTTTTTTTTTTGTTTTAGTTTCAGTTTCAACCTGTTTTGGTGCTTAATTGTCATAAGTGAGACCCATATTAGACGTACACACAAAAGAAAGACCCATATTAGATTTTGAAGAGTATATAAATTGATTACATTATCTGTGATCAATTATATGCTTGTTTTGTTTTATAAAAAAATTATTATTAAATTTTTTATTCTACAGATTGTTCTTTTTATTAATAATAATATAAAATAATGCAACTTTTTAAAATTTTATTATCATATCTCTACTAATAAAATTATTAACTTATAATTTTAATTTTTTAATAATAAAAATAGTATTATTTATATAAAATTATGTCAGATTCATTATATAATGGATGTCTAGTAACTCCCATGTCCATTGAGTTTTGTAACTCATAACTTTTGAGTTATGTTCCTAAGAAGTTATATTAGTATTGATGTTATTATATCTATATATAATAACATTTGTAAAGTAAAGGTGAGATGGACATATACAATTACAAGATATGAAATGAGAATGCCCTTCCTCGATCATCATCTTTGTTCTTCATATTATATATTAATCTTTTATAATACGTTATCGCGACGATTTGCTTCTCACTTTCGCCTTCGCCTTAAAGCGTATAATTATATTTGGTTTATTGGTAAGAAGTAGAAGGTATATTTATCTATTATTTATACAAATTATTAATATACTTTTATGCATGTCTTCAATATCGATGTTGTAGGATTCGTGTGACTATGCTTTCATTTGAAAGCATGGTGGCCTAAACAGTCTATATTTGCTCATGGATTTGATTTGTTAAAGCATGCTAGTATAACTAATTTCGCTTTCACCGGGTGCAAAAGTCGAGAAATTTGATAGTAAGGGATAGTAAGTAATTAACTCGTCTGACTTTTGTTTTGGTTTTTCATAAATGGAAGACTCAATCTGTACTACTTGGAACCTATAGAAAATAGAAATTAATTGGAGTTCAGATGCTTTTAGATTTCAAATATGGTGGTGATCGATGATAATATCACCTCAATACGTATAAATTGTTTACTTTGATTTAGGTTCATGAGATTAGTAGCCTTAACATGGGGTGAGATTTTCTTTTAGTTAAATTATGTTATCTCGCCACCGCTTAAAGATTTGTAGAAGTGAAGTCGACACCGTCATGATTTTATCTATCCGATAAATTCACCAACTAGTTGAGCAACTTTATAACAATTAATGTGGCAAAATTCTTAACCCCTTCTTTTCAATTTGAACCAAGTAATCGCTTGTAACATCAGAAAGATAAAGAAAAAAAAACAAGTAAGCATTCAAAGTGTAAACTTTCTTGATTATTCGCCCTTGATTACTTGTCTCTTTATGGTCGGTCCATAGCTCGTTGATAGAGCATTTGACCGCATCAAGAGGAACACCCGCCATCGCCATATCAATTTGATAATAATAGCAAAGATAAGAACTAACATAAATAGAATCTTACATTGCAAAGCTTCATATCCATTTGGACCTCGCTTTGGTCATATCAAATATACTTAGTAGTGTTGGCTTGTTATTTAGTTTTAGTAGAAAAATTTAGTTTCAGATTTTATCGCATTTCTATAAATTGTTTCATTATAATTAAAACCGAACATATATAATTATTTAATTTGATGGAAAATATGTTTAGTTATTTAATATTCAAATTTTATAAATTTGAATTTGTCATTTCGATTTATATCGAAAGCAAGAATTGTTTGTAATGGAATCTTGATGTTGAGATTCATATAAAGGCAAAGAACCTTGAGATACAATTAAAGTTGACAATCATGCATCCTCGTAGGATCATGCAAAATTAATTATTTTTATTCGCTATCATCTCCATAAAAAAAAAAAAAAAAATTGATAAAGACATGTTAGAAAAAAAAAATAAGAAAGAAAATATTTACTATATTTCATGCCTCTAATATGCTCCTCAGTAGTAGCAATATTGTGAGTATAAGTTCATAATATATTCCCCGGCGATAAAGGAAATTATATTCCTAGAAGTGATATCATTTCTTCTAGTGGTCAGACAAAATAATGAGTTTTTATTTAAAATCAACAATCTAGTTTCGACCGATTCTCATACATTCCCTGAAGTGAATGGAACCTCATTTGATAATCATAGAGAAAATTATGATTGTGGTTATGGTAGTAGACGTGAAAGGAATAATCAATATAGAAAAGGAATGTACCTGTCGTACTCTTAAACATTTGGTATATAGATTTGTACCAAGACTCCATAAAAGAAAAGAAAATGGAATTGAAATAAATTTTATTGTTCATAATGATCCTGAAGATCCCATGGATTATTTTGACTTTTCAAATGGAGTGGATATAACTCATTTTGATATCTATGGTTTCCTTAATTTTTGTCGATAAATGTTCATACTAATTAATTATTTTTATTTCATTATATTATGACATTATATTAAGTATTTTTATTATATGTTTTATTTATGTTTCAAGTAATAAAGTTAAATTTATATTTTGCATATATGAAGTCAGATGGGCTAAAAGCTCATCAAACTTAATTAAAGTCTCTCGGAAGAGCGATTATAATATCACAAAGAGCACAAAACTTTGATTGATGATTCTTTATATTCTTCCGAGGCAAGCGTAAATTTGCTCGCTTTTAAAGATATACGTTATAATGGTCATCCATCAAGAACCGTAAGATTCTTCAATTTAAGGAATTTTCATGTACCGCTTTGTTCTCAAGGCAAATTGGTCATTAGACCATCACCACCTAAAATTGGGGATCAATCTCCAAAGTTTCTGTAACGTATTCAAGGAGATATTTGTGGGCCTATTCACCCACCAAGTGAACCATTTAAATATTTTATGGTTTTAATAGATGCATCTACAAGATGGTCACATGTGTGTTTATTATCAACTCGCAACTCCGGCGCGTTTATGTAGATTACTTGCTTAAATTATTAGATTACGAGCACAATTTTTTTTGAATCATACAATCAAGACTATTCGCCTCGATAATGTCGGTGAATTTACATCCCAAACATTTAATGATTATCGCATGTCACTGGGGATATATAATGAACATCATGTTGCCTGTGTTCATACTCGTAATGGTCTTCATTGAATCATTTATTAAACGCCTCCAGCTTAATTGCAAGATCATTGCTCATGAGAACAAAACTTCCGCCTCTCGCTTGGGGGCATGCTATTTTATCAAGGCAAGAAGAATTTCTTATATTACTTCAATAGTATCGCCGTAAGCTCATATTAGAAAAGTCAGAATTTTCTCTTCTCGGGATATATTATACTAAAATGAGAATAGTTGAAATAAATGTTGTAATACACCGTAAATATATAATACACCGTAAGTGTTCAGATCAAAAGATTTTTATTATTTAGCATGATCATATTGATCATCCAGATCAATAATGTTGCATCAATTATTGAAAACTCCCATGAACATCCCGTAAGTGAACTGTAAGATTCCTTTACTTGTTGATTATATCAAAGTAAATTAATTACCAATACATGCTTGGGGTCATGCTATTCATAACCTCAATAAGTGATATTTTTAAGGAATAATTTGAGGATTGTTATTTTAATGAAACAGTCTTCCCACCATTAGGGGGAGAAAAGTCGTTGCCTAAAGCACGACGTTAGATCGTCAGCTCAAGTACGATGGGAGATTAATTAGAATGTTTCAACGTTATTTAATCTTGATCCTTATACAAATCAATATGAACTAGAAGTTCAAAGGATAATTCATTTGCAATGAATTGCAAATTAATTACCATAATTATTCACCGATAATAAGAAAATAGTGATATATCACATTCTAGCTACTAATACTTAGCAGAGATTGATGTCCTCTAGACAATCAATTAATGCAAAGAAGAATTGAATCTAAGTCACACCAAAAACATGAAAGAATGATCGGTTTAAAGATTGAATTTCCCGTAAGAAGAAAGTACAAGAAAAACAAGTCATAAACTTATAAAAAGAGGCTATACCCATGAAACAAAGCTACAAAATTTATCAATCTATCCAAAACTTATGAATAAAAATCTCCTCAGAAATAAAACTCTTGAAGAGTTATCCTCAAGAGGATCAGTACCGAAAATAACGAGATCTCGATACATTATGTATATACAGAGACGATATATCGATAGAAATAAAATCGTTGTTTTACAACATATTTTCATATAAATTTGCTATGGATATTACTGTAAGTAATGATCATCGCTGATGAATGTATAAATATTTGGCCAATGTAGAAATAGGCGATTCAAGCTAATTAAATTCACTAAGTAAATATGAAGTTTTTGGACTCAGAGTCCCAACACCTAAAGGTGTAATGCCTCAGAGAATACAAATGAGTATGTGTAATGAAATAAGAAAATAAAATTATATGGTACAAAGCGCTTCAGAAAGCACAAGATTTCTTCAAAAAGACATGATATTAATTATGAAGAAACATATGCTCCTCAGAATGGACACAATTACATTCTTATTTTTAATTAGCTTGGTAGAAAGAGAAATTAATGGATGTTGTTACATCATATCCGGATGGATCATTATATAATATATGAAAATCCTCAAGGATATAAAATGCCCAAGCATATAATTCTACATCTCAAATATGTATTCTATTAAGCTACAAAGATCTTTATATGGGTTAAAGCAATCCAGTGCATATTGTCAGATAATCGCCAAGTAGATATCTTTTGAAAGAAGGATTTGAGAATAATCCAATTTATGCATGCATTTTTATCAAAAGATCATAACTGGATTTGCTATTATTATCAGATTTATTGATGAAAGATTTTGCCCGTAAGAGTCGACAAAAATAACAAATTTGAGATGAAAGATATTTGAAAGACAAATTTTTGTCTTCGCCTACAAATTGAACTATAGAATTCTTGTACACGTAAAAGTCCTCAAGTAACTTTACACGAATAATGTTAATCCTTCGAGTACTCCAATGATGGGATTGGTCACTTGATATCATGAAAAATCCGCTTTGACCACAAGAAAATAATAAAGAAACTTTTGGTCTTGAAGTACCATATATTAGGTCCCGGCAAGTACCATATCTTAGTGCAATTGATACTTTGATGTATCTTGCAAATTTATTAAGACTTGATATAACATTTGCGCTAACTTACTAGCAATATATAGTTATGCACCAACTCAAGATATTGTAAATGAATTAAACATATTTTACGTTGTCTTCGTGAGACTATTGATTTGGGATTATTTAATCCAAATGGTAATAGAACCAAACATATTGAACCAAAATTATTTTATACACACGAGAGCCCCGTAAGAATGGCAATATCGATCATGTGATAATTTGGTTGATATATTCATTAAGTCATTACCAACTATGATTTTGAAGAAGATGGTGCACAATATCGCATACTCGACTTTAATGATATTTTTACCATGAACAATGGAAATTCTATGTACTTATGAAGGGGAGTAAAAGGATATATGCCGATTGTATTTTTTCCTTCGCTAAGGTTTTTTTCCCACCGGGTTTTCCTTTGCAAGGTTTTAATGAGGCAATCCCAAGGCACTAGAAGTTATACAAGAATATTGTACTTTTTTCCTTCGCCAAATTTTTTCCCCCCGGGTTTTTTTATTTGGTAAGGTTTTTAACGAGGCATATTCTTAGAAAATTGTTACAAAAGAACTCCATCCATTCTCAGATGAAGACAATGTTGCATGTATAGCTCAATTAAAGGGAGGATACATCAAAGATAATCTAGCGTATCAACTCGCAATGTTTGAAGGATTATACCGCAATATTGGAATGCGACAAACAAGAACTTAAGTATACATTCACGAGGGGAGCTAATGCGCACGCGCACTTTTTTTCCTTAACCATGGTTTTTTTCCATTGATTTTTCCCGGTAAGGTTTTTAATGAGGCAACTTTCAATGCGTATTGCATATACAATGACATCCAAGGGGGGAGTGTTATAAAATTATGTCTAGATTCATTATATAATGGATGTCTAGTAACTCCCATGTCCATCGAAGTTTTGTAACTCAATTTCTTGAGTTTTGTAACATCCTAGTAGTTATGTTAGTATTGATGTTATTATATCTATATATAATAACATTTGTAAAGTAAAGGTGGTGAGATGGACATATACAATTACAAGATATGAAATGAGAATGCTCCTTCCTCGATCATCATCTTTGTTCTTCATATTATATATTAATCTTTTATAATAGTTACAAATTTTATAAATGAGACTATTTATAAAATGTAGATAGTATAAAAATATTTTTCAACTTTTAGACAAAATTAACCTAAACCTTTTCTAATTTATTGGAGTAATTAATGTTAATTAATTGTTCATTATTTTTAATGTATAAACAAGTTTAAATTATAGTTTAAAATATATTATTATTGGTAAGGGTATAATAGTCCAAACAATATATTTTTATTTAATCTTTTAATTAATCATGTAAAAAATAAACATAACAATGGATTATTTTAAGTTATCTTATAAATAATCCCATAAAAATTAAAATAAACATGTGATTTATGGCTATTTAATCGTAGGATTAATAGTCTTGATATTATAATCCTAGAATTATAATCCTTACAAACAAATGTTTTGTTTGTTTTCAAAGAGACTATTAGTCTCAATATTATAAAATGACTTAATAGTCTTGACATTATAATTATAATTCCGGAATTATAATATTATAATTAATAGTTTTGGGATTATAATCGTATTTATTATAATTTCGGAATTATAATTCTTGCAAACAAACATACGCTAGAAAGGTTGCACTGTGATAACCCGGGATTTCGAATAATCAAAATTTTACGAATAATTTTTTTTATTAATATATTAATATTGATTATTAATGTGTGACAAGTTTCTGTGTTACGAGTCTCGAGAAGGTCAATTTGTGTATTGACTAATAAATTTAGAGTAGAGTTGTACTTAACAGCTTTAGAAACCCTAACCCTAATTTTTGGATAGTGATTCGATAGAAAATATAATTAAAATAATTATATTGATGAGTGCGTGTTTGTACTATATGATATTATTGATCAATGATTGATCGGATATGGTACAATATTAGTAAACCCTAATAAGGGATTAGAAACATTAATCTCAAGATTAGAAACCCTAACGCGTAGTTAGGAACCCTAATCGAAAGTCGGGAAACCCTAAATTTTAATTCAGGAATCCTAAACCCTAATTAGGAAACCCTAATTCTAATTAGTAAGCCCTAAAGTAATTAGTAAACTTTAATGTGTTAAGTAACCTGTAATATAATTAGGAAACACTAATTATATTTTAGAAATCTTAATTTTCTATTTTAAAACCCTAATTTAGAAAATCCTAGAAGTTAAGGGTATAAAACCTAAGGGTTATAACCTTAGGGTTAAACCCTAAGGGTTTGGTAAATTTCAAGTATGCCATTAAAATTACATGTACAAAGTCCAAAATACCCTTTTACTTTGCTTTTAAGTTAAAAGATTTGCAAATCTAGTTAGTCATCACTTAAGATTTATCCCATGTGCTAGAAATAAGCTCCAATCTTATCCAAATGGACACCTAACATGCTTAGATTCATTGCACCTAATGATTATAAGAGATTAAGAGAGAAAGTTACAAAAGTTTGCTAGGTTGCTATCTTACTCTCAACAAACTCTCTTTCTCCGCCAACCTCCGAATTTTCTAAGTTAATCAGTCACTAAGTAGCCTCCTAGAACACCAAAATCAGTTTAGGAGATAAGGATCAATGATTGGACAAGAGAGCTATAAACCTAAACCCTACTTTTGATCTTGTATGCTAAGAAAACTTTTGTGTTTATGTGTTTAGATTCGTGCTAGAAGATGTTTTATGATGATCTATGATGATCCATCATAGATTCATAGCATCAAAGTTGGTAAAAATTGATTTCTCTCAAAACTGTTCTTGAGCTCGAAAAGTGGCCTGACAACCTAATGTCAGTGGCCACAGATCCTTGCTCATTTATGATTTTTGTTGTTTTAAGTTTTGGATTTGTAGCATTGATATATTTTCTTTAATCAACGCGTGGTAGTATAGCCATTAGATGTCCGGATCGTGTGTTATTCATGGTCAAAGTGAGTCGATTGAGCTCAATTCTACCAAATCTGGGTAACCTAGAAAGTAAGAAACAACGTCGACAACTAGTGGGGACGCAAACCGTGATAACTCCTCAAATTTTGCCTCGTATTGCGACACGGTCCATATTGTTTTGTTCCAACTTGATAAACTCCACCTCCTTCATGTGGCGAATACTTTCGTGAAAGTATTTGTCGTTGAATGTACCCTCGAACTTCTCCTAAGATATCTTCAAGACAAAGAAGTCGAGTACGCTTTTACCGATTCCCACCAAAGAATCATCTCAAGAACATAAAGGTGGCAAAGGAACCTTTTGCTTTCTGAGCATCCCAAGACATCAAATATCTTGGTAATCTTTATCCATGCTTCCGCTTAGAAGTGGTTTTGCTCTCCTTAAACTCCCAATTGGTCCCAGCTCCTTGAATTGTTTAATGCGGTGACCGCTTGAGAGTTTTCCGTGTTTCCACCTACGCTTTTGGACAGAGTCGTCACCGATGTTGCATGAATTCTAAAACCTCTTAAACATACCGTCATTCATCAATCGATCGATTGTTGTTGTTTTTACGGGAGGATTATTGCCATCCTGTTGCACATTGTCCTGATTATTGATCATGGAGAATCAATACCTCCTGTGCTCCATTGCTATTCTCAACATTCTCGGATGCCATTTTCAAACACCGCCACAAAATAAGGGTTAATTGACATGCAACATATTATCACTATATTCGACCGACCAATCAAATACCAAATAAACTTAGGTAGGTCATACTAGCGAAGGTATTCCCCGCTCTCCCCTCTAGTACTATTCTCACATCTTAGCCAGGATCATATCCCTAAGCTCGATACCAACCGTGACGCCCCAAAATTAGGTATACGCCACCCATCTTGGGTCGCCACTTACATGGTACATAAATCCAAATACAACTAATTATACAAATGCCGTGTAAAATACGACAAAAAACATATCTCATGAGTTTTAATACAAATATTGTCATCTAGACAATATCCATACCCAATGGAGTCCTCATTACATTTATTGTCACACTATCTAATGTAATAGTGAGGACTACTAATGCTATCATCCGGATCACCACCCTGCTCCCCGACTTCGTTCTCGCTTACGCTCTCATTTCCTCAAGAGAACAAAGAAAGAAAGGGTGAGCTCAACTAGCCCAAGAAGAAATATTATGACTAAGATAATGAAGAATAAATTATCTTTAGCCTTCAACAAAGGTTAAACCGATAAAATATAACAAAAATCAAGTTTAACTCAATGGAACAAGCAATTCATTAAAGAGTCAAGTAGAGAATAAAACCTACTATCTTCTATGATTTAAAAATGTTTTCATCAACTTAATCAAAAACTCAAATTTTAATAAATAAACCACATCTTCTAATCATCCTCAGACACGGGCCAAGGATATTCATTAAATCATCAATGGTCATGATTATACCGAAAAATCCTCGGTCATAATCATACCAAAAAACGTCGCCCATCAATGCACTACAAAGCCATCAAGACTTTTACCACACCACTTATAACATCACAGCTTCATGATTATACCGAATGATCCTCGGTCATAATCATACTAAGTCTATCTATGCACGTAAGCCAAAGATGACTTAATATAACACGAGGATGATGACAATGACATAATAATTCAATAAAACAAGTTCACGAAATAATTTATTCAAGAATTAATAACATCCAAATTGTCAACATGATATCGTTGTAGAGAGTAAAATTCAAGAATGATCGTAAGAATATTTCCATGAAAGATATCGGATGAAACGCAAATATCAAGAATATTCTACTAATTTCATGGAGTATAGAAGTCAAAGTTTTAACCAACTGGGTATAATAAAGAATGGAATAACAAAGGAAATCACCATGCATGCGGTACTTGTGCATGATAAAAGTTATTCCAACAAAATAATAATAATGTAATCCGTGTCGTGTGAAATTCACACCGGCATGTGATGTTCCAATGTAATAATAAAGATGGAACCAGATCCGATGTAAAATACATGATAGGATATTCCAACGTAATGATAAAGATTTTAACCAGTCCTGTAAATCACACGCATGTGATGTTCCAATGTAATAATAATAAAGATTTTGGACCAGTCCTGTAAAACACACGCATGTGATGTTCCAATGTAATAATAGAAGAATGTCACCAAGTATAGGGTAAACCACTTATACAGATTATGTATAGGTATGTCACAGACATCTGAGTTATTCCAATGTAATAATAAAGAATGGAATAATGTAAGTTCTCTTCATGAATAAGAAAGAATAACACCCCTTACGGTACAACAAATAATATCCCTTACCGTAAAAGACACTCGGATATCAAAGTAGTGAAGTACCGTATCACTCTTCTTCTTTCTCTCTATATTTTCTCTCTATAGCTTCTCTCTATAATTTCTCTCTAGTAGTTTCAAAGAATTCGTAAGAAAATAATGAAGGAATGAGCTTCTATTTATAGGAAAATAGAATGCATAGTAATTAATCCATGAACTACCCCGTATCGATTTACTTTAATCTGACGGTCCATATTTAAAGAAAAATCTTTTAAATAAAATATCTTATATTCTATTTATATAAAAACATTTTACTATGCAAACACTATGCAACACTATGCAAAACACTATGCAAAATACTATGCAATACTATGCATAATAAAATATAATGTATTCTATTTATGTAATAACTTTAATAAAGTATTCGCTTTTTATATAAAAGGTGTTTCGCTTTTATTACGTTAATAATACTGAATAAAACAAAACGTCATTATCGCTATAATAATTCATATTATTAATCGACAATAATGGAATCAAACCGAAAGACTTCTCACATAAGCATCAATAATCAATACCGTAGCTACTATGCAACCACGCCAGACATCGCATTTTTTACTACCGAGTAGTTCAACAAGATCAATCAGAAAACTTCCGCCGTTATTTCAATAAAATATTTTTGTCGCTTTCTCAATCCGACAATAATTACATTAGGGTCCACCAATGATTGAGCCGTTGCATATCTAATATTTCCCCGCTAAACCGAATATTCCCCACCAATCGAATATAATATAACCACTTGCATACTTTGCAAAATTTATAAATACTACCCACAACTATAATATTATCTCAAATTCACACTATAATATTAAAAAATTATTTCGACAAAATTTAAATCTTTATCGATAAAATCTGGGGTCTCACAATCTCCCTCCTTATGGAATTTTGCCTCGAAATTAGGGTACGACTGGTATGATAAGAGGTGAGGATACCTTGAATACTTTTATCGTTGAAAACATTAAATTCATCTTTGCAATCCGGCCAAAGATATTCATTAACAATTCATCTTTGCACTATAGGCCAAAGATATTTATTAACAATTCATCTTTGCACTACAGGCTAAAGATATACAACTGTAAAACCAATAATGCTGAGACGCAGCTTAATAGTATCACGACCACGAATTATCCATGCACTACTGGCCAAGGATATTCGTGTTTTCAATTACGGTCATAATTATACCGAATAATCCGTGGTCATAATCATACTAAGTCTATCAATGCACTACGACCAAAGATGACTTTTATCACATCCATGAATTAATATTTCATTGCTGAGACTCAGCTCAATAATTAATCCATATCTGTTAGGTTTGTAATATTCAAGAACGCAATCAAATTGCATAAAAGTGCGAAAGCGTGTAAAAATCAGAGTTTAAAAAATTTACAAACCATATACCCGGATCACCCTTTATGCACAATTATTAATTAAACGAAAAGATAAAGAATAAATCATACCCTTGAAGATCGAGCTTCCTCAGGTACAAGTTCACCTCCAAATCCTTTCGCGTTCAATCTTGAATCCACCAGGTTTGGTTCCTTCCTTTGACCAACGTTAGCCACCCAAATGTTTGGCCTCTAGAGGTGATCCACCAAGGAAGAATAGGAATTCAAGAAGAAGGGGTATTGGCTCAAACCCTAGTTTTCCTATCTCTATAGAAAATTGTACTCTCCAACAAATTAGAATTATGTCGTTGTAAAAGTCAACAACCCCCACCACCCATAATAAGACTCCTCTTTATTTATAGATGTGGGCAACCCATCTTAACAATTAAGGAATTGGGTTTTATTTAATTAATTAAATTCTTTTAATTAATTAAGCTCCCTAATCTTATTAGGGATAATTAATTAAACTCCTTTAACTAATTTTCCTTCCTAATCCAATCGTGAATAAATGAGAGTACTTATATTAAATTAATTCCTAAACTCTTTTTAGAAATTAAAATAATAATAATTGTAATAATATTAATAAGACTCTCTTATTAATTTATATTTAATATTTCTAAAATATTAAATAATAATATTAAGTTATTTAATTTATTCTATCACCATAGATTAAATTAAATATACATAACATATTATTACGATTATGCCATTAACTTCTTAAATAATTATTCTTCCTTTTACGGTGTGACCCTTTAGTTCTCCATATTAAACCTAATGAATAAATCAATTAGAACAATTCTAATCTTATTTAAATAAATAAATTAAACAATTAATTTATTTAAATAAATAATATTTATTCTACAATAGGATAAGCCTCCCCCTAACATCAACAACTTTCCGTATAATATAGATTTCAACATTAATCATAAAAGAACCTTTGAGTAAATAGTTACTCGATAATTCAATCCTTCCACCATACAATGTCCCAATTAAATATAAGATATGGAATTACTCACAAGTCTTATTTTATTTAATTATATGTATTTCGACTCTTAAATGCACAACACCAAATAATGCAAATTAGAAACTCCTTTCTAATTTCATTCTCGCCTTGCCAAGGACTCACTGGGTTGTCATTTATCGAATCACATAGACATTTCTCTTCTTTATTAGAAGTGGTAGATTCTTTATCGATCATACATTATCTCCATGTACAACTTATTATACCCAAGCATACCCTTTGATATACCCTAAGGGTCTTAAGGAATAAGTCAAAGTATAACTCATCATACACAAGATACTATGATGATCTCAAGTCCAAGGATTACTTGACTACTATCACTACAGAATTCCTATCACCAGCAAATAAAACTCCATTAGGTATTCCTTAGCGAGCCAATGCTCAAAGGAACTTATTCTCTAATAAGCACCTACATACTTGCTTTAGTGTTCCACACAAATGATCATGAGATCAATCATCCTCATCCAACGAAAGCAAGAAACGTATGTACCAATCTATCCTGGATTCACTAATCCCCAATTTAGTAATCCAACGATTGGGAACTATTTTAGTTTTAAGCTTTCTAAGAATTTAGATCTCATTAGAATGATCATCATCATTATTCTAAAAGCATTGCTTAAAACTATGGGTTTATCACATATTATAAAACAACATCATGTAGATAATTAAAAGCCTTTAATAAATTAATACTTTTTATTAATAAATGAATAAGATTGTTACAAAGTATATGCTTTATCATCAAACATGATTGGCTTGTGTGTATACTACTTTCAATATCATCGAATCATCCCCGCACTACGTGCCAAGGATATTCATTAAGATCACGACCACGAATTATCCATTACTACTACCAAAGATAATCGTGTGTTCATTAAGATCACGACCACAAATTATCCATGCACTACTACCAAGGATAATCGTGTATTCATTAGTATCACGACCACAAATTATCCATGCACTACTACCAAAGATAATCGTGTATTCATTAAGATATCGCGACCACAAATTATCCATGCACTACGCCAAAGATAATCGTATATTCATTAGTATCACGACCACAATTATCCATGCACTACGTACAAAGATAATCGTGTATTCATTAGTATCATGACCACAAATTATCCATGCACTACGTACAAAGATAATCGTATTCATTAGTATCACGACCACAAATTATCCATGCACTACTACCAAAGATAATCGTGTATTCATTAAGATCACGACCACAAAATTATCCATGCACTACTACTACCAAAGATAATCGTATTCATTAAGTATCACGACCACAAATTATCCATGTACTACTACCAAAGATAATCGTGTATTCTTTAGTATCACGACCACAAATTATCCATGCACTAACGCCAAAGATAATCGTGTATTCATTAAGATCACGACCACAATTATCCATGCACCACGTACAAAGATAATCGTGTATTCATTACTATCACGACCACAAATTATCCATGCACTACGTGCAAAGATAATCGTATATTCATTAGTATCACGCACCATAAATTATCCATGCACTACGGCCAAAGATAATCGTGTATTCATTAAGATCACGACCACGAATTATCCATGCACTACTACCAAAGATAATCGTGGTATTCATTAGTATCACGACCACAAATTATCCATGCACTACTACCAAAGATAATCGTGTTTTAATTACTGCTATGATTATACCGAACAATCCTCGGTCATAATCATACCAAGTCCATTTACGCACTACAGCCACGTATGACTTTCAATATAATAAAAGCATGAGGATAATGATATAAAGAATCAATCAAATGAGATAAAGGATAAATATTAAACATTTATAATTTATCCAGGATTGAAGAATATCCCCATGTTATCAATCACTTAATAATCTCATAATCTAATATCACTAATATTATAACAATATTTTAATCACTTCTTAAATTTATAAACAATTTATCTCAATTATTTACGCTTTTACCATATAATGCATTTAATCATTCAAAATGCCATACTCATAAGATATCATCACCAATTATCAAATCCTCAAAAAAATTTGCATATACTCTATATAGGATTCTCTAGCCATAAAATCCTATTTTCAACTTTGTTACTTCACATAACATATTTAACTCATATGTTCGTAACTAAACTATTTTCATGAAAAATACTAAATCAGTCCCAAAAATATTTCTTTTCTGGGATTTAGCATAATATAGTTCCATAAAGAAAATATATTTTTCTCGGAATTTTTAAAATTCATTTACTATTTTTCAAAAATCAATTTCTAATTAATTCCTTAAGAAATTAGCTACCTCAAGTTTAACTCCAAAAATTCCCAAACCTTGGCAGGACCTTACACATGTTAACATGAGCTTCTAGTTTAAATTTCATGGTCATCTGAGTTATAGAACTCCTAAGTTATAGCGCTTTTTAAAAACCTAAATATTGAAATGGTCATAACTTGCTCATTTTAAGTCAGAATGAGCTCATTTTTGGACAGGAGGTACTTTATACCATATACCTTCATGTCCCAAAAGGCCAGAATTTTTCTCATAATTTAAGTGGCCGAAACAGCCCGTCTAAAATCATGGCAGCAGCTTTTTTTGGTTTTTGCAGCTTTGCACTCCTTTGCTAAAATCAGTCCACACAAAAATCTACAACACCTTTTCCAGTAATTCCACTTGGATTAGTTAGGTAACTCATAGATCTAACTCTAGGACTTGACCACACTTAAAAATTCAAAATATAATAGGAGATATGGTCAATTGAATTTCATGTTACGTTTTTCACCAAAATCTGATTTTCAACTCTTTGTGATTTCTAAGAAACTTTCATGTTTTCACATAATAACCAACATAACTCATCATAACACTTACTAATACTTCATATACCCATGATTTTCATTAGTCCAATTCTTTTATTATAACTTTCATCATAATCCTCGTAAACAGATCCTTTTAGTTGAAGAAATATTTGAGGGTTTAAAAAATGGGTTTTTGTATTGGGGTCAATACAAAATTCGATTTCACGCTCTAGGTAGGCTAGAAGTCTTCAAGAATACGCCAAGAAATTTATTAATGATAGAAATATCATTCAAAATCATATTTCGTCCAAGACTTGATAAGACGTCACATTAATACCAACTGTGACTTCTATCCCTTAACCTCGGATAGCACCTCACAATGATACCTATCAACTTGCTATCTTCAACACGACGTCGCCGCTACGAAAAGTCCGCTTCGCAGCATTCCACACAAGGAAGTCAACAACGAAAGGATCGGGCTCTTTACTTATGGCTTGATATGACAATGATCGACTTTTAGTGGTTTGGTTACTTTGAATTCAGATAACAAAAGTTGGTTAGAATATGAAAGCTAACAACCTTACAAAAAGAATAACGAGTAGTTAATCAATCGCTTTCAAAAATTACCTCAAAGTCAAGTATTTTCAAAGAGATAAGATCGACAGGTAACGTGAAAGTGTTTATTTGAAACAACGAGATTAATAAACAGTGGAGGTAACGAAGGTTTCTCCCAACGAAGTTTCAATAGATAAATCAAAGTCTAATTTTTTTCCGGAGTCAAATTTAAACATTGAACACAACTAGGTAGAATAAAAGAGTGGGTAGAATCGGTATCTAACACTAGATATGACTTCGCAAGAGCTTATGATTAACTTACCCGTGATAATTTTATTTAGGTTCCTCTTCACGAGAAAAAAAAAGCTCTCTCTTAAACTACCGGCTTTGGTTTGTCTGGGACAGCCTTTGGTGCCTCCATCCTAGTTGAATTTGTCTTCGGTAAAGGACAAAATCGAGCTAAGTGACCTTCTTTCCACAATTATAACATGCTTTGACTCGCATGGCGCAGTTCGGACCGATGTGTCCCTCTCTCCGCATTTGAAGCATATGATAGGTTGTCTTTTCTCCTTCCTTAACAACGGTGCTTGGTCTTGACGCGCCTTTCCATCATTGTTGAATCTCCTTTTCTTGAAATGTCCATTCTTATTGTTTTGGCCCCGATTACCACCAAGTGGTTACCATATCCGCCCCGTTGATTCCTCCACGCTTGTTGTCACCGCTTCAATGACTACTCTAGCCGGTATTATAATTTTGTTTCACCGCTTCTTTTTTAGTTGCGTTGACTCGTTATCGCTACCCACTAATCGAGCCCTATTTACAACATCTCAATAAAAACACGCTTTATGAGAAATAAGATGTTGACGATCTCTCGCTTCAAACCTCTTAAAACATTCGCGCATTCTTCTCTTCATTATCCACCAAGTGGGACGAAACCGTGATAACTCCGCAAATTTTGCCTCGTATCATGACACCTGGCCATATTGTTTTGTTCCAACTTGATAAACTCCACCTCCTTCATGTGGCTAATAATACTTTCGTGAAAGTATTTGTCGCTGAATGCCTCCCCGAACTTCTCCCAAGATATCTTCAAGATAAAGAAGTTGAGTACGCTTTTACCGATTCCCACCAAAGAATCAGCCTCCCGCATAACATAAAGGCGCAAAAAGAACCTTTTGCTCCTGAGCATCCCAATGAAAGTAGTATGCGCACAAGCCAATCATGTTTGATGATAAAACATATACTTTGTAACAATCTTATTCATTTATTAATAAAAATATTAATTTATTAAAGGCTTTTAATTATCTACACGATGTCGTTTTTATAATATGTGATAAACCCATAGTTTTAAGCAAAGCTTTTAGAATAATGATGATGATCATTCTAATGAGATCTAAATTCTTAGAAAGTTTAAAACTAAAATAGTTCCCAATCATTGATTACTAAATTGGGATTAGTGAATCCGGATAGATTGGGTACATACGCTACTTGCTTTCATCGACGAGGATGATTGATCTCACGATCATTTGTGTGGAGACACTAAAGCAAGTACGTGTAGGTGCTTATTAGAGAATAAGTTCACCGAACGTGGCTCGCTAAGGAATACCTAATGGAGTTTTACTTGCTCATCAATAGAATTCTCAGAGTGATAGTAGTAGTACAAGTGATCCTTGGACTTGAGATCATCATAAGATCTTGTGTATGATGAGTTATACTTTGACTTATTCCTTAAGACCCTTAGGTATATCAAAGGGTATGCTTGGGTATAATAAGTTGTACATGGAGATAATGTATGATCAATAAAGAATCTACCACTTCTAATAAAAGAAGAGAAATGTCCTATGTGATTCGATAAATGACAACCCAAAGAGTCCTCGGCTAAGGCGTAATGAAATTAGAAAGGAGTTTCTAATTTACATTATTTGAGTCAGGCATTTAAGGATCGAAATACATATAATTAAATAAAATAAGACTTGACAAAAATTCCATGCCTTATATTTAATTGGGACATCAGATGGTGAAAGGATTGAATTGTATTTGAAACTATTTACTCAAAGGTTCTTTATGATTAATGTTGAAATCTATATTATCTCGGAAAGTTGTTGATCGCTAGGACGCTTATCCCTATCAGAATAAATATTATTTATTTAAATAAATTAATTGTTTAATTTATTTATTTAAATAAGATTAGAATTGTTCTAATTGATTTATTCACAACCTGCTTAATACGGAGAACCTAAAGGGTCACACCATAAAAGGAAGAATAATTATTTAAGAAGTTAATGGCATAATCGTAATAATATAGTATGTATATTTAATTTAATCTATGGTGATAGAATAAATTAAATAGCTTAATATTTATTATTTAATATTTTAGAAATATTAAATATAAATTAATAAGAGGAGTCTTATTAATATTATTACAATTATTATTATTTTAATTTCTAAAAGAGTTTAGGAATTAATTTAATATAAGTACTCTCATTTATTCCTAATTGATTAGGAAGGAAAATTAATTAAAAGAGTTTAATTAATTATCCCTAATTAGATTAGGGAGCTTAATTAATTAAAAGAATTTAATTAATTAAATAAATCCCAATTCCTTAATTGTTAAGGTGAGTTGCCCACATCTATAAATAAGAGGAGTCTTATTATGGGTGGTGGGGTTGTTGACTTTTTCAACATAAGTAATTCCAATAGTTGGGAGAGTACGCTTTTTTTCTATAGAGATAAAAACTAGGGTTTGAGCCAAATACCCTTCTTCTTGAAAATTCTTTTTCCTTGGTGGATCACCCTGTAGAGGCCAAACATTTGGGTGGCTAACGCCGATCAAAGGAAGGAACCAAACCCGGTGGATTCAAGTTGAACGCGAAAAGGATTGAGGTGAACTTGTACTTTAGGAAGCTCGGATCTTCAAGGGTATGTTTGTTCTTCATATCTTTTCGCTTAATTAATAATTGTGCATAAAGGGTGATCCGTATATGGTTTGTAAAATTTTAAACTCCTCGAATTTTTACACGCTCGCATTATTTTGCAATATGATTGCGTTCATGAATATTACAAACCTAATAAAGGGCATCGTGAGCCAATCATCATGGTATCTCATACTCTTCTTCTCTAAGTGACGATTATCCCGCCATTGGATAAGCTTTAGTTAATGGATATGTAATGTTGTTCATGAGAGTCCACTATCTCTATAGTGATTTCCCATCTTTCAATGATTCTAATAATCAAATGAAAGTGCCACAACACATGTTTAGATCCAAGATGAGACTTAGAACTATTCCTAGTTCAGAATGAACTTTTAATCCAAATAATCAACTTGCAGCCTTCATTTATAGCTATATACTTTGTCTTTATCACTAAACCAAAGAACTCTTTGTTTTTGGAACCTTTCCAATTCACTACACCACTGCTCAAGGTAACACTTTACCTTAAAGTGGATTTTCTATCGTCTTCTCTGTCTTCGAAAAACTTGAGTCTCAGTAAAGCCCTCTAGTTTTAATTCGCACCCACCATGTATGCTCACATCCTTAGTGCTTAAGTTAAGAACTTTAAGATGTTTTCACCGCCTTACGCTGATCTTCTCAATACGACCGATCAACATCGTCTCGTTATATTTCATTGCATACATGATTGTCACTCATGCGACCTCTCTTTTCGTGAGTCTGTGGGGACTATTAAGAGATTCACCCACGGCTCATCAACATGAGACATCTCTTGAGTTTGCCATGCTAAACGACTTTCTCGCATCAAATGAATATACGCTTCTTGGGTTTAGTTGAGCATCCTTTTAAATCTATCTATATAGATTAATATCCCCAATTAAGATACTCCCCAAAATAGGTATACACCACACCCATTCTCGATTTAGAGTCGCCAAATACATGGTACGTAAACAACTACAACTTTATTATTACAACAAGAAAACTGTGAGTTTAAATACAAATATTATCTTTTGCACAATATCTATACTCAAATAAATCCCATCACATTTATCGATACATTATTTTACAAAAATGGTGAGGACTACTAAACAACTCTCTCTAGAACCTTCATTCCATACCTCCCACTAAGACTTTTACGCTACATTCTCGCCTCCCGAGAAGAAAAATGGAACAACAAGAAAAAGGTGAGCTCAACTAGCCCAAGAAGAATACTACGACTAAGATAATATACAACAAATTATCGTTAGTCTCCAACAGGAAAAATCTGATAGAATACAATATAAACAAGTTTCGATCAATATTCGCAATGAAAAATAATAATTCATGTAAGAGTTACGAGAGAATGAAATCTACTATAATCTATGAATTTAATAAATTCATCATCAATATTTTATCCTCAGTAACATCAATCAATATTCATCTCAAATCAAATATTCATCTTTGCACTACAGCCAAAGATATTCATCAATCTATTATGTTCATCTCAACACTGCTCATCTTTGCACTAAAGGCCAAAGATATTCATCAATCCAATTATGTTCATCTCAACACTGCTCATCTTTGCACTAAAGGCCAAAGATATTCATCACCTTCATGGCCATGTTCATTTAAACACCGCCATCTTTGCACACAAACAAAAGCCAAAGATATTCTTCAGAATCATTCATCTTTGCACTACAAAGCCAAAGATATTCAATAATATCATCATTTAAGACCGAGGATGATGAAAATATTTTTAAAGAACGAATCCAAAGGAAACAAAATGACAAGGATTAAGGATTAAGGATTCATACTTGGTTTTATCCATGTCCAAAAATACCTCAAAAATAATCATAGTGGTGTAAAATTCAAGAATGATCAAAACACGGATACAATCAAAGCTAGTATCCGTAATAGATATTTTGGACGAAAAGAAGAAATTTTATTTTTCTATGAATAAACCAGATACGTGAATAAAGTGTCAGATACGTGAATAAAGGCCGATACGTGAATAAGAACTCTCACACCAAAAGATAGAAATTCCACAAAAAACATTTTCACGCTTCATTTAATAGTACTCGTGAATAAGAATCGTGAATAAGAACTCATGAATAGTAACTCGTGAATAAGAACTCATGAATAGTAACCCCATATGAAAAAGTTCCAAATTTGATAAAACTTCAGATCAATATTTCAAAGATAATGATATCAAGAAATAATATCATTACGAAAAAAAAATAATATCCCTTACCTCAAAGAATCAATATTTCTAAGGAAAGGCTCAAGTGATGTCGAATGAAACTTGTACCAATAAAGAACTCTCAAAGTATCTAAATACTCACAAAATACGCCAATAATATAGAGAGAGAAAGAGAGAAAACTTTGTTTCGTGTGATTTTCAATTCTAACTTAGCCTTCTATTTATAGAAAAATGTTAGCCCACCAAGGCATTTTGACCAAGCACCGATGGCTTTTTACTCGCTACTATTGCCACCCACCACATTTGAAATAAAATTCAGCACATTTTTTCACCAACCACAAGTGGGGCCCACCAATTCTAGAATTTTCCACCAAAATCATTATAACCCTAATTTCCTAATCATACACCTCTTAAAATTTATAACAAATCATTCGCTCATTTTTAATTGCTCAAAATTTGTAGACATATACTCAACTTATATATGTATAACATATCCAAAATTACAACGATCCAACTATTTGATTAAATATTATAACTCACACAATAAAGTCAGAATAACACCGATTTGATCTTTTAATACCTCCAATCCGACAAAATAAAACATCTCAAAGAATAATTTCTTCATTAATAACCACATAAATAAATCCATCATTTATATTCATATAAAATAAATATTTCTTTATCATATGAATCAATAATTAATTATTCACAAATAATATTACGTAATCACAATTATGACAACCAGCCGCTCCTGTGAAAGAGGGGGCTTTCCAATAAGGATCTCTCTCATCGGCGCGCAAATTAGTGACCAAACCTCTCCTTAGATGTAACTTTCTAGACATCGCCAATAATGTTATCTAATAATATTATTCAAATAATATGAATTATCGATCCGATAATGGGAAATATCAGGCAAAGACAATTATCAAACAAAGAATAATATAAAATACCAACGCAAAGAATTATCGAATCAATAAAATAAAATATCGAATAAGAATTCACCGTGGAAAATTATCGAGTAGTGCCATCTTACGTATTTAATCAATAATTCAACAATACTGCAGTAATACCGCAGCTATCGCAAGCAACCACGCCAGACATCAGATTTTAACCACCGGGTATTCCAATGCCTTAATTCAGAATAACTACGCCGCTATTTATAACCACCCAAACTTTGTCGCTTTCCTCATCCAATCGCTTCACATGGGCCCACACACATCGGTCATACCATCAGCATTTAATATTCCCCGACAAAGATTTAATATTCCACGACCAAACGAATATTCCCCGACAAAAATGAATATTTTATAACCACTGCTTATTTTGAAATATTTATGATTTAACCCTTAACTATCCACATTAATCAAATCAACCCTTACTATTTTAAAATAATAAATAAAGGAAATTCCTTTTATTTAAAAAATTTCGGGTCTTACAACCTCCCTCCTTATGAAATTTCGTCCTCGAAATCGACGACGATTCGTGTTTCAAAAGGTGAGGATACCTCGCTTTCATTTCCGCTTCCAATTCCTGTGTCATTTCTCTATAGCATGATTCCTCCACAAAACTTTAACTTGTGGTATGACCTTTCATGCAGTAGAGGACATGCTCCTTCCTATCCAAGATCTTGACAGTACCTCCTCATACGCTAAGTCTTCTGCTATCTCTCGTCCTGGCTTAACTCAATAACGTGGTTCGGTCTTTCACATATTTACGGTACGATATGTGAAACACATTATGAACACGAGACATACTTGAGGTAACGCAAGTCTATAGGCTACATTTCCTACTCGGCCAAGAATTTGAAATGGACCAATAAATCGTGGATTTGAGCTTTCCTCTCTTCCCAAATCTTGTAACTCCTTCCATGGAGCAACTCGCAATAATACATGATCCCCTACACTAAATTCCACGCCCTTTCGATGAAGATCCGCATAACTCTTTTGTCGATCTTGTGCCGCTTTGTATACGCTGTCGAATCAATTGGATCTTTTCAGAGTCATACGCATTTCAATCGGTCCCAACAATGTTGCTTCACCCACCTCATCCCAACATATCGAGAACGACATTTTCGTCCCATATAATGCTTCAAATGGAACCATGCCTATATTTGTTTAATAACTATTGTTGTATGAGAATTCCACCAATGGCAAGTACTTATCCCAACTTCCTTTGAAATCTAGGACACGTAGTTTTAATATATCTTCAAGAGTTCGAGTAGTCCTCTCGATTGCCCATCCGCTTGAGGATGGTATGCCAAATCAATCAGAATTTGCGCTCATAGCTTTCTAACCCAAAATCATGAAGTGAATCTTGGGTCACTATCCAAAACTATGGATACAGTATGCCATGCAACCTCACAATCTCATTTACGCATATACTAGCAAGACGCTCAAGGAATAAGTCTCCGTGACGGCAAGAAAAATGAGCAGACTTTGGTTAATCTATCAACAATAACCCAAATAAGATTGATGCCTTGAGAAACCGTAGGAAGACCCGAACGAA
This sequence comes from Panax quinquefolius, assembly GCA_020205615.1. Taxonomy (NCBI): domain Eukaryota; kingdom Viridiplantae; phylum Streptophyta; class Magnoliopsida; order Apiales; family Araliaceae; genus Panax; species Panax quinquefolius. The sequence goes on along the minus strand of CM035166.1, from coordinate 16,784,023 downwards.
ATCCATGGTAATGTGTTCCCACTTCCATTCCTAATCTCAAGTGGTTGCAACGACCCTTAGGTACTAGATGCTCCGCCTTTACACGCTGGCAAGTTAAACACATCGAGATAAACTTTGCAATCTCTCTCTCATATTATTCCACCAAAATGTATGTCAAGATCACGATACATTTTAAGTACTTCCGTGATGGATTGCAAATGGTGTATCAGGTGCCTCCATCATAATCTTGTACCTCAAATCGTAGTCGTTAGAACACAAAGTCTAGAGTGGACTCAAGTATTCCTTCTTCATCAATTCTCGCCCTAATAGCTCCTTCTTGTACTTTCTCCTCTTCATACGATCACCCGGCCCATGCGGCTCGAGCAAAACTTTTAACTAAAGTCGATTATACTCAGATATCATCACGCTGGTACCTAGAGTTTTCATCTCCATCTCTATTATTTGTAAATTATACGAAATTAGTCTTTGACAATATCGCACTCGCATTTGTATACGATCTTCTACTCAACACGCCGCCTACCACGCTCGCTTTTCCAGATGGCACGGTCGTAACACGTGCAAATGAGTCTCCTCTCGAGTTCTTCAAGCTCTTCCCACATTCCTCGCTCCATTCGAATTTTGTATCTCTACGAGTCACCATGATAATGGAATAGCGATTCGAGAATATCCTTCAACGAATCTCCGATAATAACCAACTAAGCCTCTAAAAGCTACGATTTCGACATCGACTTAGGTTGCTCTCAATCGCGACTCATATCCCAATCTTGATAAGACGTCACAATGACACCTATCGCTTTACTATCGCATCTAATATGACGCCCCCTACAGAGAGTCTCGCTTTGCATTCCACAAAGGAAGTCACAAGATAAAGGCTCAGTACCAAATTTATAGTTGAATTTTTAACTCCTCAAGTTCAATAGAGCCATTCTATATGAGATTTTAGAAATGAGTTTTGTACCGGTTCAAAGTCGATACAAAATTTAATATCGCTTTGGGAGTAAGCCAAGAAATTCTTCAGAAATACATCGTGAAAAATCAATAACAACAGAATATTATTCAAATCGACGTGTCTTTATTCAAATCCATAACACGGACTAAGAAAACTCGACATCCGTAATAAACGAACGACTTCATGGCTTGATATGAAAATGTTTGATTACAATGGTTTGATTGCTTGAATTCAATAACAAAGTTGCTTAGGAATATGAAAACTAACAACCTTACAAAAGCAATCAATTTGGCATGATGAGTAGTTAACCTTAAAATCACATCAAAAGCAAATATCTCTATAGAAATAAGGTTAACAGTGTAATGTGATAGTGCCAACCCGAATCAAACAAGATTTCTAAACAATGATGTAATGAAAGTTTCTCCTAACTGATTCTCCATAAATAGGTCAAAGTCTAATTTCTCCGTAGTCAAGTTCAAACGCTGAGCGCAAGCAAGAGAGATAAAAGAATGGGTAGAACCCAGATTCAGTAAGGTATAAACTTCGCAAGAATTTATAATTAACAAACCTGCTAACTTCGTCGTTCCTCGATTTTGACCGGCCACGACAAACGCCTTCCAAGAACCGCTGACTTTGACTTTTCTCGGGACATCCTTTTGAGTCACCATTCACGCCGGATCGGGTTTCGATATCGCATAACTCGAGCGATATGTCCTTCTTTTCCACAATTATAGCATACCTTGAAGGCTTTCAACAGCTTGACCTTTATATGTCCCTCCTCTCCACATCTCAGTAGATCTAACCGCGCGATCGCTTTCTTCCCCTAGAATTTGTTGATAGTGTCGATGTTGTCGCCGACGCCTTCCCGCCATCATCGTTAAATCTTCTTTAGATCGACATCTCTTTCCATAATATCAACGCTGTCGCGCGCGCTTTTTACCCATGCATCACTCATTCTCACTGCTCGCTTATTTCTTCTTTCACCAGATTCCAAATTTTATCATCTTATACTCGCCAAAGAGTGCTTCGCTCAAGATCACGATCGGGTAACACAAGCTTGAATCGTTGATCCTTTTGCTCCACGATCGCCTCGCAATTCTTTAGCCGCTTCTTCTAACTCATGAATACGATTTTGCAATTCTATATTTCGATCATAAAATACCTCTAATAAACTCTTCGTGTAATACTTCTTCTTCTCTTCTTCCTCACTCTCACCTACCTCCGCGATTATCTCTAAAAAGTAACTATCAATTCTTCACTCACCACACGGATATCTCTAATTCCTTCTTCACCGACATCACATTATCCTCGTCATGGATTAGAGGTGTCTCCACGATCTCATTCACTCCATTGTTAACGCTCTCAAAGCAGCCCATTCTAAAAAAATCATCATAAAACAAGGGTTAATTAAATAAATTAACAAATCACATAATACCCCTATAATACGACCAACCAACAAATAAGCTTAGTAGACACACACTAACAAGGATTTACTCGCCTCCCTCCTAGTTTTATTCCCCGATCTCCGCCAGAGATCATATCCCTAAGCTCGATATTAACCGCGACGCCCCCAAAATAGGTATACACCACACCCATTCTCGAGTCGCCAAATACATGGTACGTAAACAACTACAACTTTATTATTACAACAAGAAATCTGTGAGTTTAAATACAAATATTATCTTTTAGACAATATCTATACTCAAATAAATCCCCATCACATTTATTGATACATTATTTTACAAAAATGGTGAGGACTACTAAACAACTCTCTCTAAACCTTCATTCCATACCCCGACTAAGACTCGCTACATTCTCGCCTCCCGAGAAGAAAAAAAATGGAACAACAAGAAAAGGGTGAGCTCAACTAGCCCAAGAAGAATACTACGACTAAGATAATATACAACAAATTATCGTTAGTCTCCAACAGGAAAAAATCTGATAATATACAATAGTACAACAAGTTTCGCATCAATATTCGCAAAATGAAATAATAATTCATGTAAGAGTTACGTAGAAATGAAATCTACTATAATCTATGAATTTAATAAATTCATCATCAATATTTTATCCCTCAGAACATCAATCAATATTCATCTCAAATCAAATATTCATCTTTGCACTACAGCCAAAGATATTCATCAATCTATTACATGTTCATCTCAACACTGCTCATCTTTGCACTAAAAGGCCAAAGATATTCATCATCGGCCATATGTTCATCTCAACACTGCTCATCTTTGCACTAAAGGCCAAAGATATTCATCACCATATGTTCATTTAAACACCGCTCATCTTTGCACTACAAAGCAAAGATATTCTTCAGAATCATTCATCTTCTGCACTACAAGCCAAAGATATTCAATAATATCATCATTTAAGACCGAGGATGATGAAAATATTTTTAAAGAACGAATCCAAAGGAAACAAAATGACAAGGATTAAGGATTAAGGATTCATACTTGGTTTTATCCACGTCCAAAAATACCTCAAAAATAATCATAGTGGTGTAAAATTCAAGAATGATCAAAACATGGATACAATCAAAGCTAGTATCCGTAATAGATATTTTGGACGAAAAAGAAGAAATTTTATTTTTCGATGAATAGTAATAGCCGAGATACGTGAATAAAGTGTCAGATACGTGAATAAAGCCAGATATGTGAATAAGAATCTGACACCAAAAGATAGAAATTCCACAAAAAAATTTTCACGCTTCATTTAATAGTACTCGTGAATAAGAATCCTCGTGAATAAGAACTCATGAATAGTAACTCGTGAATAAGAACTCATGAATAGTAACCCCGATATGAAAAAGTTCCAAATTTGATAAAAACTTCAGATCAATATTTCAAAGATAATGATATCAAGAAATAATATCATTACTTAAAAAAATAATATCCCTTACCTCAAAGAATCAATATTTCTAAGGAAAGGCTCAAGATGATGTCGAATGAAACTTGTAATCGAATAAAGAACTCTCAAAGTATCTAAATACTCACAAAATACGCCAATAATATAGAGAGAGAAAGAGAGAAAACTTTGTTTCGTGTGATTTTCAATTCTAACTTAGCCTCTATTTATAGAAAAATGTTAGCCCGCCAAGGCATTTCGACCAAGCCACCGATGGCTTTTACCTCGCTACTATTGCCACCCACCACATTTGAAATAAAATTCAGCACATTTCTTCACCAACCACAAGTGGGGCCCACCAATTCTAGAATTTTCCACCAAAATCATTTATAACCCTAATTTCCTAATCAAACACCTCTTAAAATTTATAACAAATCATTCGCTCATTTTTAATCTGCTCAAAATTTGTAGACATATACTCAACTTATATATGTATAACATATCCAAAAATTACAACGATCCAACTATTTGATTAAATATTATAACTCACACAATAAAGTCAGAATAACACCGATTTGATCTTTTAATACCTCCAATCCGACAAAAACAAAAAAACATCTCAAAGATTAATTCTTCATTAATAACCACATAAATAAATCCATCATTTATATTCATATAAAATAAATATTTCCTTATCATATGAATCAATAATTAATTATTCACAAATAATATTACGTAATCACATTTATGACAACCAGCCGCTCCTCAGAAAGAGGGGCTTTCCAATAAGGATCTCTCCTCATCGGGCGCCGCAATTAGGTGACCAAACCTCTCCTTGTATGTAACTTTCTAGACATCGCCAATAATGTTATCTAATAATATTATTCAAATAATATGAATTATTGATCCGATAATGGGAAATATCGCAAAAGGACAATTATCAAACAAAGAATAATATAAAATATCAACGCAAAGAATTATCAATCAATAAAATAAAATATCAATAAGAATTCACCGTGAAAATTATCGAGTAGTGCCATCTTACGTATTTAGTCAATAATTCAACAATATCAGCAATACCGCAAAAGCTATCGCAACCACGCCAGACATCATCATTTTAACCACCGGGTATTCCAACAATTTTAATTCAGAATAACTACGCCTATTTTTATAACCACCCAAACTTTGTCGCTTTCCTCATCCAATCGCTTTCATGGGGCCCACACATATCGCTACGGTCGCTACTGTCGCATTTAATATTCCCCGACAAAGATTTAATATTCCACCACCAAACTAATATTCCCCACAAAAAATGAATATTTTATAACCACTCATTATTTTGAAATATTTATGATTTAACCCTTAACTATCCACATTAATCAAATCAACCCTTACTATTTCAAAATAATAAATAAAGGAAATTCCTTTTATTTAAAAAAATTTTTTGGTCTTACATCATAAATCTATATGTATGATAACCAAAGTCGGTATCCAATACCCAAGTAGAACCTTGACTTAAAGAAAATTTATTTCAATCATGAACAAAAATCAGATTATGAATCCTAAAACTTCACTAAGCTTCTTTGGTTAGCCTCTCGCAAGATGCTTCTTGCAGCTTTCTTTCCAAAGGTCCAGTGCTTATTGTAGTGGAAGCAAACTCCTTTGTTATCCGTGACGCTTTTGTTCTTATTATCCTTTTTTTTGCCTTTCTATTTACCTTCTTTGAATCGTTCTTCTTTTCGTAAGATCTTTTGGCCCCTACCAAGAAGACTTGATCTTTCTTGGTTGAAAGTGACTCTCAACATTTTTCAACATGTTAAGCAAATTAGCAAAGTCGATATCTAGCTTGTTCATATGAAAAATTCACAACAATTGTGAAAAGGAGTCCGGAGTGAGTGCAAAATCAAATCTTGGCTCAACTCTACATCCATGACAAAACCAATTTGTCCTAATTGATCAATCAAATTGATTATGTTAAGAGCTTTTTATTCATGCATTATAGTGCCATCATTCATTCTAGATCGGAAGAGCTCCTTAGATATCTCGATATCTATTAGTCCTACTTTTCTCACCATCAACTACTTGATGTGCGGGAATATAGTAGGAGCATCCATAGTTTTATCTCGACGTCAAGCTCAAGCACTTTCATGGATACTGGCATGATGCATCGAGCCAATCATGCATCATCTTGCCACTTTCTAAAAGTAGCAATTTCTTCCTCAAAGGCATTGTTCGCAACCATTGCAGGATAAGCGTATAAGGACATAAGATAGCTTTTCAACCATGAGAACTTTTCTCAAATTCCTTAACCAATCCGCTTAATTCGATTACGATTAATTTAGCATCTAATATGCTACGCAAAGGATAGTAATTTAGACATTGTAAAATTCTCAAATGAATTTTTAATTAACAACATTTTAACATACATTCTTTTATTAATTACCAAAATAATTTAGGTCTTGTTTTAAATTGGTATCTCCCACTATTTTCTTCAAACTATATTACCTCACTTATATAGTTCGGCAAGCAAAATCTAATTAAATATTTGCTAGTGAGAATAAGGATCCCATTTCAAATGTATATAGCCTTGTGGTGACACAACAAACTATATATAAATAAATAGGTAGACAACTTTTGTCAATTACATCAACTATGCAACTCCTCAGATTTTGCCTCTTAGATTATTTTGATCAAGTGGTGGCACATCCGAATCAAAATAATCCAAGTTAAGTCCAACCTAGCACTCCATATATTCAAAAAGAAAAATAGCATCCTTGTGGTGACACAACAAAACAATATTGTTCAATTTTCTTTATAAGCATCAAATGTGATAAATTAACATCTTAAATACTTAATACTTGCCTTGTGGTGACACAACAAACTCATATTAAATATTTAATACTCTATTAATTTTATCATGCTAGAAAGCTGACGCTCGATATTCCAAATATCTTTGAACGCCAGGACTTAATATAAAAAATTGAGGGGTTTGTTATTAATTTGTCTCATCTTGTTTAGCGCATTTACATATATATATATAAATACGCGTCGTATTAATGAACATCTACGAAGCATGTTTGCATAATATATAATATATATAGTATAAGCATGCACATATAGAATACTTATTCTACTTGGATTGATTATGGACTTTTATTCTAGTTTGGTTCACTAGAGCCATCAAGTGAACCAAAAGGTCAAACCCTAAGGGTGCAAGAAATAATATTTAAATATAACTATTACATTTAAACCCTGGGCTCCATTACAAACGGGTCTTCACGCCTCCTTGCTCCTTTTATCTCCAATTTTTCAAAATTAATTCTAACTATTCCTATTACAAAACTATTTAAAATAAATAGAAACCTTGATCAAGCAATAAGGGAAGTACATAGAGAGAGATAGAATTTACATTAAGAAAAAATTAGAGAAGACGAATCGCAGAATCCCATTTAATAAAACCCATACATTCATGCATCCAACTAAAATAAAATCCAATCGCATTGGTCAATAGTCCATAATCAATCCCATTTATTATCATACACATCACCATATGCATCAATAAATAACATTCATCTTATGAATAATAAACATTTAATATATATATTGATATCATTTAATGGGCAAAATTAGTTAGTATAAAATCTAATTTTTGAATCAAAATAAACTCCTTTATTTTAATCCAAATTTAAATCAAAATAAAACTATTTTATTTTAATTTATCCTATTTTGAATAAAATAAACTATTTTATTTTAATCAAAATCTTTAATCAAAATAAACTCCTTTATTTTAATTAATTATGGAATCCAATTCCATGTAAAAAAAAATCTTTATTAAAGGAAACACGGATATTCTTTCCCATTCACAAATAAACTCCTTTATTTTGAATAATATGAAATCTTATTTCATATTTAAATAAACTCCTTTATTTAAGGAAACATGGATTCTCTTTCCTATTCACAAATAAACTCCTTTATTTTAGGAAAAATAAAATCCAAATTCAACTCCAATTAGTTATTATGGAATCCAATTTCAACTCTAATTAGTTATCATGGAATCCAATTTCAACTCTAATTAGTTAGCATGAAATTTAATTTTAAAATTAAAATAAACCCTTTTATTTTAAGATTAAAATAAACCTTTTATTTTAAAATTAAAATAAATATTATTTTAATTATAAAATTATTAAGAATAATATATTATATATATATATATATAATATATTATAAAATAACCTAATATATATATATATATATATATATATATATAAAAAGTGCTTTTATATATATAATATATATATATATATATATATATATATATATATATATATATATATATATATATATATATATATATAGTTAAGTGTTAACTTATTATACTATATATATATATATATATATATATATATATATATATACACGTAAGTTCCTTTTCCCAAAGAAATCCGTGAGTACTCATGAGTTAGGAATATATATTTAAAAAAATTCATTACTTTTATTGCTAATGAATGGCCACGTGATCCGCTTTAAAAATTCTTGATTTTTTTTTTTTTTTAATTAAGCGCGTCATCACCATGTTTGCTCACTTAAATTTTATACCATAAAATTATGCCCAATTAAATTGTTCTAAACACACATCAATATAGATATTAAATTAAAATAATTAATAATTCGCGATAAAGGTTTGGCTCGATACCACCGTTAGGTTTGTAATATTCAAGAACTTGATCAAATTGCATAAAAAGTGCGGCGTGTAAAAATCGAGTTTAAAAATTTACAAACCATATACCCGATCACCCTTTATGCATAATTATTAATTAAACGAAAAGATAAAGAATAAATCATACCCTTGAAGATCGAGCTTCCTCAGGTACAAGTTCACCTCCAAATCCTTTCGCATTCAATCTTGAATCCACCGGGTTTGGTTCCTTCCTTTGACCAACGTTAGCCACCCAAATGTTTGGCCTCTAGAGGTGATCCACCAAGGAAGAATAGGAATTCAAGAAGAAGGGGTATTGGCTCAAACCCTAGTTTTCCTATCTCTATAGAAAAGGGTACTCTCCAACAAATTAGAATTATGTCGTTGTAAAAGTCAACAACCCCCACCACCCATAATAAGACTCCTCTTTATTTATAGATGTGGGCAACCCATCTTAACAATTAAGGAATTGAGTTTTATTTAATTAATTAAATTCTTTTAATTAATTAAGTTCCCTAATCTTATTAGGGATAATTAATTAAACTCCATTAACTAATTTTCCTTCCTAATCCAATCAGGAATAAATGAGAGTACTTATATTAAATTAATTCCTAAACTCTTTTAGAAATTAAAATAATAATAATTGTAATAATATTAATAAGACTCCTCTTATTAATTTATATTTAATATTTCTAAAATATTAAATAATAAATATTAAGTTATTTAATTTATTCTATCACCATAGATTAAATTAAATATACATAACATATTATTACGATTATGCCATTAACTTCTTAAATAATTATTCTTCCTTTTATGGTGTGACCTTTTAGGTTCTCCATATTAAACCTAAGTTGTGAATAAATCAATTAGAACAATTTAATCTTATTTAAATAAATAAATTAAACAATTAATTTATTTAAATAAATAATATTTATTCTACAATAGGATAAGCCTCCTAATGATCAACAACTTTCCGGATAATATAGATTTCAACATTAATCATAAAAGAACCTTTGAGTAAATAGTTACCGACAATTCAATCCTTCCACCATACAATGTCCCAATTAAATATAAGACATGGAATTCTTCACAAGTCTTATTTTATTTAATTATATGTATTTCGACTCTTAAATGCACAACACTAAATAATGCAAATTAGAAACTCCTTTCTAATTTCATTCTGCCTTAACCAAGGACTACCGGGTTGTCATTTATCGAATCACATAGACATTTCTCTTCTTTTATTAAAGTGGTAGATCTCTTTATCGATCATACATTATCTCCATGTACAACTTATTATACCCAAGCATACCCTTTGATATACCCTAAGGGTCTTAAGGAATAAGTCAAAGTATAACTCATCATACACAAGATACTATGATGATCTCAAGTCCAAGGATTACTTGTACTACTATCACTACAGAATTCCTATTGCGGTGCAAATAAAACTCCATTAGGTATTCCTTAGCGAGCCACGCTCAAAGAACTTATTCTCTAATAAGCACCTACATACTTGCTTTTGAGTGTCTCCACACAAATGATCATGAGATCAATCATCCTCATCCAATGAGCAAGTTAACGATGTACTCAATCTATCCGGATTCACTAATCCCCAATTTAGTAATCCAACGATTGGGAACTATTTTAGTTTTAAGCTTTCTAAGAATTTAGATCTCATTAGAATGATCATCATCATTATTCTAAAAGCATTGCTTAAAACTATGGGTTTATCACATATTATAAAACAACATCATGTAGATAATTAAAAGCCTTTAATAAATTAATACTTTTTATTAATAAATGAATAAGATTGTTACAAAGTATATGCTTTATCATCAAACATGATTGGCTTATGTGTATACTACTTTCAATATCATCGAATCATCCCTGCACTACAGGCCAAGGATATTCATTAGTATCACGACCACGAATTATCCATGCACTACGGCCAAAGATAATCGTGTGTTCATTAGTATCACGACCACAAATTATCCATGCACTACGGCCAAGGATAATCGTGTATTCATTAGTATCACGACCACAAATTATCCATGCACTACGGCCAAAGATAATCGTGTATTCATTAGTATCACGACCACAAATTATCCATGCACTACGACCAAAGATAATCGTGTATTCATTAAGATCATGACCACAAAAGATAATCCATGCACTACGTCATGACCACAAAATCCATGCACCATAAAAGATAATATTCATTAGTATCACGACCACAAATTATCCATGCACTACGGCCAAAGATAATCGTGTATTCATTAGTATCACGACCACAAATTATCCATGCACTACTACCAAAGATAATCGTGTATTCATTAGTATCACGACCACAAATTATCCATGTACTACTACCAAAGATAATCGTATTCTTTAGTATCACGACCACAAATTATCCATGCACTAACGCCAAAGATAATCGTGTATTCATTAGTATCACGACCACAAATTATCCATATTCACTACGTACAAAGATAATCGTGTATTCATTACTATCACGACCACAATTATCCATGCACTACGTGCAAAGATAATCGTGTATTCATTAGTATCACGACCATAAATTATCCATGCACTACTACCAAAGATAATCGTGTATTCATTAGTATCACGACGACCACGAATTATCCATGCACTACTACCAAAGATAATCGTGTATTCATTAGTATCACGCGACCACAAATTATCCATGCACTACGGCCAAAGATAATCGTGTTTTCAATTACGGTTATGATTATACCGAACAATCCCTGGTCATAATCATACCAAGTCCATTTATGCACTACAGGCCACAGATGACTTTCAATATAATAAAAGCATGAGGATAATGATATAAAGAATCAATCAAATGAGATAAAGGATAAATATTAAACATTTATAATTTATCCAGGATTGAAGAATATCCCCATGTTATCAATCACTTAATAATCTCATAATCTAATATCACTAATATTATAACAATATTTTAATCACTTCTTAAATTTATAAACAATTTATCTCAATTATTTACGCTTTACCATATAATGCATTTAATCATTCAAAAATGCCATACTCATAAGATATCATCACCAATTATCAAATCCCTCAAAAAATTTGCATATACTCTATATAGGATTCTCTAGCCATAAAATCCTATTTTCAACTTTGTTACTTCACATAACATATTTAACTCATATGTTCAGAATTAAAACTATTTTCATGAAAAATACTAAATCAGTCCCAAAAATATTTCTTTTCTGGGATTTAGCATAATATAGTTCCATAAAGAAAATATATTTTTCTCGGAATTTTTAAAATTCATTTACTATTTTTCAAAAATCAATTTCTAATTAATTCCTTAAGAAATTAGCTACCTCAAGTTTAACTCCAAAAATTCCCAAACCTTGGCAGGACCTTACACATGTTAACATGAGCTTCTAGTTTAAATTTCATGGTCATCGGAGTTATAGAACTCCGGTTATAGCGTTTTTTGTCGGAAAAACCTAAATATTGAAATAGTCATAACTTGCTCATTTTAAGTCAGAATGAGCTCATTTTTGGACAGGAGGTACTTTATACCATATACCTTCATGTCCCAAAAGGCCAGAATTTTTCTCATAATTTAAGTGGCCGAAACAGCCCCTCTAAAATCATGGCAGCAGCTTTTTTGGTTTTTGCAGCTTTGCACTCCTTTGCTAAAATCAGTCCACACAAAAATCTACAACACCTTTTCCAGTAATTCCACTTGGATTAGTTAGGTAACTCATAGATCTAACTCTAGGACTTGACCACACTTAAAAATTCAAAATATAATAGGAGATATGGTCAATTGAATTTCATGTTACGTTTTTCACCAAAATCTGATTTTCAACTCTTTGTGATTTCTAAGAAACTTTCATGTTTTCACATAATAACCAACATAACTCATCATAACACTTACTAATACTTCATATACCCATGATTTTCATTAGTCCAATTCTTTTATTATAACTTTCATCATAATCCTCGTAAACAGATCCTTTTAGTTGAAGAAATATTTGAGGGTTTAAGAAATGGGTTTTTGTATTGGGGTCAATACAAAATTCGATTTCACGTTCTAGGGTAGGCTAGGAAGTCTTCAAGAATACGCCAAGAAATTTATTAATGATAGAAATATCATTCAAAATCATTATTCTCGTCCAAGACTTGGATAGTACGTCACATTAATACCAACTCGTGACTTCTATCCCTTAACCTCGGATAGCACCTCACAATGATACCTATCAACTTGCTATCTTCAAATCACGACGTCGCCTCACGTAAAAGTCCGGGCTTCGCATTCCACACAAGGAAGTCAACAACGAAAGGATCGGGCTCTTTACTTATGGCTTGATATGACAATGATCGACTTTAGTGGTTTGGTTACTTTGAATTAGATAACAAAGTTGGTTAGGAATATGAAAGCTAACAACCTTACAAAAAGAATAACGAGTAGTTAATCAATCGTTTTCAAAAATTACCTCAAAGTCAAGTATTTTCAAAGAGATAAGATCGACAGGTAACGTGAAAGTGTTTATTTGAAACAACGAGATTAATAAACAGTGGAGGTAACGAAGGTTTCTCCCAACGAAGTTTCAATAGATAAATCAAAGTCTAATTTTTTTCCGGAGTCAAATTTAAACATTGAACACAACTAGGTAGAATAAAAGAGTGGGTAGAACTGGTATCTAACACGGTATAGACTTCGCAAGAGCTTATGATTAACTTACCCGTGATAATTTTATTTAGGTTCCTCTTCACGAGAAAAAAAAAGCTCTCTCTTAAACTACCGGCTTTGGTTTGTCTGGGACAGCCTTTGGTGCCTCCATCCTAGTTGAATTTGTCTTCGGTAAAGGACAAAATCGAGCTAAGTGACCTTCTCTTCCACAATTATAACATGCTTTGGACGGCATGGCGCAGTTCGGACTGATGTGTCCCTCTCCTCCGCATTTGAAGCATATGATAGGTTGTCTTTCTCCTTCCTTAACAACGGGTCTTTGGTCGACGCTCTTTCCATCATTGTTGAATCTCCTTTTCTTGAAATGTCCATTCTTATTGTTTTGGCCTCGATTACCACCGAAGTGGTTACCATATCCGCCTGTTGATTCCCTCCACGCTTGTTGTCACCGCTTCAATGACTACTCTAATGGTATTATAATTTTGTCATTTACCGCTTCTTTTAGTTAAGTTGACTCGTTATCGCTACCCCACTAATCGAGCCCTATTTACAACATCCGAATAAAAACACGCTTTATGAGAAATAAGATGTTGACGTATCTCCGCTTCAAACCTCTTAAAAACATTCGCGCCATTCTCTCTTCATTATCCACCAAGTGGGGCCTTGAAACCGTGATAACTCCGCAAATTTTGCCTCGTATCATGGCGACACTACCTGGCCATATTGTTTTGTTCCAACTTGATAAACTCCACCTCCTTCATGCGGCGAATACTTTCGTGAAAGTATTTGTCGTTGAATGCAACTCCCCGAACTTCTCCCAAGATATCTTCATCTGAAGAAGTTGAGTACGTTTTACCGATTCCCACCAGTAATCTGCCTCTCCGCGCAACATAAAGGCGGCAAAAGGAACCTTTTGCTTCTCGGAGCATCCCAATGAAAGTAGTATGCGCACAAGCCAATCATGTTTGATGATAAAACATATACTTTGTAACAATCTTATTCATTTATTAATAAAAAATATTAATTTATTAAAGGCTTTTAATTATCTACATGATGCTGTTTTATAATATGTGATAAACCCATAGTTTTAAGCAAAGCTTTTAGAATAATGATGATGATCATTCTAATGAGATCTAAATTCTTAGAAAGTTTAAAACTAAAATAGTTCCCAATCATTGATTACTAAATTGGGGATTAGTGAATCCGGATAGATTGGTACATACGCTACTTGCTTCATCGATGAGGATGATTGATCTCATGATCATTTGTGTGGAGACACTAAAGCAAGTATGTAGTGCTTATTAGAGAATAAGTTCACTCGAACGTGGCTCGCTAAGGAATACCTAATGGAGTTTTACTTGCCTCACAATAGGAATTCTCAGAGTGATAGTAGTACAAGTGATCCTTGACTTGAGATCATCATAGTATCTTCGTGTATGATGAGTTATACTTTGACTTATTCCTTAAGACCCTTAGGGTATATCAAAGGGTATGCTTGGGTATAATAAGTTGTACATGGAGATAATGTATGATCAATAAAGAATCTACCACTTCTAATAAAAGAAGAGAAATGTCCTATGTGATTCGATAAATGACAACCCAAAGAGTCCTCGGTTAAGGCGTAATGAAATTAGAAAGGAGTTTCTAATTTACATTATTTGAGTCAGTGCATTTAAGGATCGAAATACATATAATTAAATAAAATAAGACTTGACAAAGAATTCCATGTCTTATATTTAATTGGGACATCAGATGATGAAAGGATTGAATTGCATTTGAACTATTTACTCAAAGGTTCTTTTATGATTAATGTTGAAATCTATATTATCCGGAAAGTCGTTGATCGCTAGGAGAGCTTATCCCTATCAGAGAATAAATATTATTTATTTAAATAAATTAATTGTTTAATTTATTTATTTAAATAAGATTAGAATTGTTCTAATTGATTTATTCACAACCTGGTTTAATATGGAGAACCTAAAGGGTCACACCATAAAAGGAAGAATAATTATTTAAGAAGTTAATGGCATAATCGTAATAATATAGTTATGTATATTTAATTTAATCTATGGTGATAGAATAAATTAAATAGCTTAATATTTATTATTTAATATTTTAGAAATATTAAATATAAATTAATAAGAGGAGTCTTATTAATATTATTACAATTATTATTATTTTAATTTCTAAAAGAGTTTAGGAATTAATTTAATATAAGTACTCTCATTTATTCCTAATTGATTAGGAAGGAAAATTAATTAAAAGAGTTTAATTAATTATCCCTAATAGATTAGGGAGCTTAATTAATTAAAAGAATTTAATTAATTAAATAAATCCCAATTCCTTAATTGTTAAGGTGAGTTGCCCACATCTATAAATAAGAGGAGTCTTATTATGGGTGGTGGGGTTGTTGATTTTTTTAACATAATGTAATTCCAATAGTTGGGAGAGTACGCTTTTTTCTATAGAGATAGAAAACTAGGGTTTGAGCCAAATACCCTTCTTCTTGAAAATTCTTTTTCCTCGTGGTGGATCACCTCTGAGGCCAAACATTTGGGTGGCTAACGCCGATCAAAGGAAGGAACCAAACCCGGTGGATTCAAGTCGAACGCGAAAAGGATTGAGGTGAACTCAGACTCGAGGAAGCTTTCTTGATCTTCAAGGGTATGTTTTTCTTCATATCTTTTTCGCTTAATTAATAATTGTGCATAAAGGGTGATCCGGTATATGGTTTGTAAAATTTTAAACTCGATTTTTACACGCTTCGCATTATTTTGCAATATGATCAAGCGTTCATGAATATTACAAACCTAATAAAGGCATCGAGCCAAACCTTTATGCTAATTATTAATTATTTTAATTTGATATATATATTGATATGTGTTTAGAATAATTTAATTGGGCATAATTTTATCGTATAAAATTTAAAAAAAAAAAAAAAAAAAAAAATTTTTTTTTTATTTTGTATATAATTTTTTTTTCTCTAATTCACTTACCGTGCAATCATGTAAAGAAAAAAAAAAAAGGATGATGCACGGCATTTCAAATGAAAATAAAAAAAAAAAAAAAAATATTTAGTTTTTTTTTAAGGATGCATGGGTCATTTTAAAAAGTTATATATGGTTTTTTTTAAAAAAAAAAAAAATGAGGTTAGTTTGGTGAATCATGTATGATTTTATTAAAAACAAAAAAGAAAGAAAACGAATTCCTTTTGGTTTAATGGCCACGAATATATATATATATATATATATATATATATATATATATATATATATATATATATATATTTATAAATATATATATATATATTATATATATAATATATATAATATTCTTAATTATTTTATTATTAAAATAAAAGTTTATTTTAATTTTAAAATAAAAAGTTTATTTTAATCTTAAAATAAAAAGGTTATTTTAATTTTAAAATTAGAATTTCATGCTAACTAATTAGAGTTGGAATTGGATTCCATAATAACTAATTGAGTTGAAATTGAATTTTATTTTTCCTAAAATAAAGGAGTTTATTTGTAAATTGGAAAGAGAATCCATGTTTCCTTAAATAAAGGAGTTTATTTAAATATGAAATAAGATTTCATATTATTCAAAATAAAGGAGTTTATTTGTGAATAGAAAGAAAATCCATGTTTCCTTAAATAAAGGAGTTTATTTAAATATGAAATAAGATTTCATATTATTCAAAATAAAGGAGTTTATTTGTGAATAGGAAAGAAAATCCGTGTTTCCTTAAATAAAGGAGTTTATTTTTTTACATGGAATTGGATTTTTAATTAAAATAAAAGAGTTTATTTAATTAAAGATTTTTTTTACATGGAATTGATTCCATAATTAATTAAAATAAAGGAGTTTATTTTGATTAAAATTTTGATTAAAATAAAATAGTTTATTTTATTCAAAATTAGATAAATTAAAATAAAATAGTTTTATTTTGATTTAAATTTGGATTAAAATAAAGGAGTTTATTTTGATTCAAAATTAGATTTTATACTAACTAAATTTGCCCATTAAATGATATCAATATATATATTAAATGTTTATTATTCATGAGATGAATGTTATTTATCGATGCATATGGTGATGTGTATGATAATAAATGAGATTGATTATGGACTATCGACCAATGCGATTGATTTTATTTTAGTTGGATGCATGAATGTATGGGTTTTATTAAATGGGGTCTCACAGACTGCCTTCTCTAATTTTTCTTAATGTAAATTCTATCTCCTCCTATGTATTCCCTCGATCACGATCAAGGTTTCTATTTATTTTAAATAGTTTTGTAATAGGAATAGTTAGAATTAATTTTGAAAAATTGGAGATCAAGGAGCAAGGAGCGCTTGAAGACCCATTTGTAATGGAGTCCCAGTTTAAATGTAATAGTTATATTTAAATATTATTTATCGCACCCCTAGGGAGTTTGACCTTTTGGTTCACTTGGTGGCTCTAGTGAACCAAACTAGAATAAAAGTCCATAATCAATCCGTGTAGAATATAGTATTCTATATGTGCATGCTTATACTATATATATATATATATTATGCAAACATGCTTCGCGATGTTCATTAATATGACGCGTATTTTATATATATATATGTGCATGCCGCTTAAACAAGATGAGACAAAAATTAATAACAAACCCCTCAATTTTTATATTAAGTCCTAAGCGCTCAAAGATATTTGGAATATCGAACGTCGCCTTTCTAGCATGATAAAATTAATAGAGTATTAAATATTTAATATGAGTTTGTTGTGTCACCACAAGGCAAGTATTAAGTATTTAAGATGTTAATTTATCACATTTGATGCTTATAAAGAAAATTGAACAATATTGTTTTGTTGTGTCACCACAAGGATGATATTTTTCTTTTTTTGAATATACGGAGTGCTAGGTCGACTTAACTTGGATAATTTTGATTCTGATGTGCCACCACTGATCAAAATAATCTAAGAGGCAAAAGAAAAGGAGTTGCATAGTTGATGTAATTGACAAAAGTTGTCTACCTATTTATTTATATATAGTTTGTTGTGTCACCACAAGGCTATATACATTTGAAATGGGATCCTTATTCTCACTAGCAAATCTTTAATTAGATTTTGCCGAACTATATAAGTGAGGGTAATATAGTTTGAAGAAAAATAGTGGGAGATACCAATTTAAAACAAGACCTAATTTATTTTGGTAATTAATAAAAGAATGTATGTTAAAATGTTGTTAATTACAAATTCATTTACGTAATTTTACAATGTCTAAAATTACTATCATCACAAGCATATTAGATGCTAAATTAACCGCACCGAATTAAATGGATTGGTTAAGGAATTTGAGAATAGTTCTCATAGTCGAAAAGCTATCTTATGTCCTTAATACGCCTATCCCCAGCAATGGTTGCGCATAATGCCTCCGAGGAAGACATTGCTACTTTTAGAAAGTGGCAAGATGATGCACAATTGGCTCAATGCATCATGCTCAGATCCACGAGTAACGAGCTTCAAATACAAGATGAAACTATGGATGCTTCTACTATATTCCCGCACATCAAGTAGTTGATGGTGAGGAAAGTAGGACCGATAGATATCGATATCTCAAGGAGCTCTTCCGATCTAGAATGACCAATGACACTACAAAGATGCATAAAAAGTCCTTAACATTATCAATTTGATTGATCAATTAGACAACGAGTTTTGTCATGGATGGAGAGTTGAGCCAAGATTTGATCTTGCACTCACTCCCTTCTCCTTTCACAATTGTTGTGAATTTTTCATATGAACAAGCTAGATATCGCCTCACGATTTGCTTAACATGTTGAAAAATGTCGAGAGTCACTTTCCAACCAAGAAAGATCAAGTCTTACCGGTAGGGGCCAAAGGATCTTCCTAAAAGAAGAACGATTCAAAGAAGGTAAATAGAAAGGCAAAAACAAAGGATAATAAGAACAAAACTGATACGGATAAGAAAGGAGTTTGCTTCCACCGCAATAAGCCCGACACCGGAAAGAAATCATGAGAAGCATCTTGCGCAGAGGCTAACCAAAGAAGCTTAGTGAAGTTTCTAGCTTATAAATACAAATTTCATCATGATTTAAAATAAATTTTTCTTTAAGTCAAGGTTCTACTGGGTATTGGATACCGACTTTGGTTATCATAAATATAGATTTATGAAGGACCAAGCAGTAAGTAAAAAGCAAACAAATATAAGTAATCCTATGTATGGGAAATGTAGCAAAGGTTGCCATATTAGCCATAGAAACTTATAGTTTAGCAATGCCTACGGCAAATCTATTAAGTCAATAAGTTGTTATCAGTATTCCAGCTTCTTTAAAAATATTATTTCCATTTTATTGTTGACAATGAAATCTTTGGTATTATAATTAAGAACAATTGTTGTTCTATTTATAATAATAATGTTTTGTATAGAACTCGAATATTACTTAATGGATTTTGTATACTGACTTACGTGAAAAATATATTTTTGTAAATTGAACAAACTAGTATAAGAAAAGGAGATGATCATTCAAAGAGTTGAATGTGTGTATTTGTTGAATACAAGTGTGAATTATTTGAAAAGTTTCAAAGAATTCGTAAGTGAAACAAATTGACAAAGTATTAAGATTCTTTGATTAGATCAAGGAATAAATACTTGTGCAATAAGTTTCTAGATCATCTCAAATGGTTTTCTCATAATGGACACATCCCGATACGCAATAATTGATTGATGTATCCGAAAGGAAAAATCATACCTTGTTGAACATGGTACGGTCCATAATGATTTTACCGACATTCCAAAGATCCTTCAGGGATAATGTCCTAGAAATGGTCAGATATCTACAAAAAAGGTAACCTCAAAATTCAAATTTCAAGACTCCATAAAAGTTATGGATGTGGAGGATTCCTAATCTTAAGTATGTTAAGATAAGGGGTCATCCAACTTATGTGAAAAGGTTTCAAAGGATAAGCTTGGGACAAGATTTGACATGTACAGATTTGTGGGACATCCTAAAGTAAGTTTAGGGTATATGTTCTATAATTCTACTTAGCAAAAAAGGTGTTTGTTATGAAACACGCTTCTTTCTAAGATAAAGGTGTTTATCATTGAAGGGGCTAGTGGGAGGATAATAGATCTTGAAGAGTTCAAGAACCACAAAACACTATAAGTCAAATAAGAGGAACCTCAGTAGATGACCTATATTGTACCACAAATCAATCATAAATCTGAATAGTACCAAGATACCTAGAGGTATGGATTCATCATAGATGATGATGATGAGGTACACATCATAGAAGATGATGATCCAGCTTACATACGATGAGGTAAGTGTTGTAGACACTCGAGAAATGGATCAAGCAAGTTTCTCAAATATGGAACATTCGTTTTGATGAGGCAATCAAAAGAGTTTGATTTTATCAAAAATAAGAATGAACATAGTGTGTACAAAAGGGTCAGTGGGAGCATCGTGACATTCCTAGTATTATATGTTGATATATTATGGATAAGGAATGACATACCAATGCTACAATCAAGAAAGATAAAGTTGTTCAAACATTCCTCCATGAATGATTTGGAAGAGTATCTTATCAGGGGATATAAATCTATATAGATAGATTTAAGAGGATGCTCGACTTAACCCAAGGAACGATATTCATTTGATGCTAAAGTCGCTTAGCATGGCAAACTCCAAGAGATGTCTCATGTCGATGAGCTATGGAGTGTATCTCTTTAATAGTCCCCACAGACTCTTAAAAAGAGAGGTCGCATGAGTGACTATCATGTATGCAATGAAATATACGAGACCCGATGTCGATCACCATATTACGGAGAAGTTCACTATGAGTCGCTGAAAAACATCTTAAAGTGCTTAACCCAAGACTAAGGATGTGATCATATTCATGGTGGGTCTAAATTAAAACTAGAGGGCTTAATGCACTCAAGTTTTTCAAATGCACTCAAGATGATGTAAAAATCCACTTTAAGGTAAAGCGTTATCTCGAATCAAGGTGCAAAGTTGAATTGAAAGGTTCCAAACAAAGAAAGAGTTGCCGGGTTTAGTGATAAAGACAAAGTATATAGCTATAAATGAAGTCGCAAGTTGATTGTTTGGATTAAAAGTTCATTACGTAACTAGAATAGTTCCTAAGTCTCATCTTGGATCTAAACATGTGTCAGGGCACTTTCATTTGATTATTAGAATCATCAAAGATGGGAAATCACTATAGAGATAGTGGACTCTCATAAACAACATTACATATCCATTAACTAAAGCTTATCCAACAACAGGATAATCGCCACTTAGAGAAGAAGAGTATGAGATACCATGACGATTGGCTTTAGTGCAAGTGGAGATTGAAAGTAGTATGCACACAAGCCAATCATGTTTGATGATAAAGCATATACTTTGTAACAATCTTATTCATTTATTAATAAAAAATATTAATTTATTAAAGGCTTTTAATTATCTACATGATGTCGTTTTTATAATATGTGATAAACCCATAGTTTTAAGCAATGCTTTTAGAATAATGATGATGATCATTCTAATGAGATCTAAATTCTTAGAAAGCTTAAAACTAAAATAGTTCCCAATCATTGATTACTAAATTGGGGATTAGTGAATCCTGATAGATTGGTACATACGCTTGTTTGCTCATCGATGAGGATGATTGATCTCATGATCATTTGTGTGGAGACACTAAAGCAAGTATGTAGGTGCTTATTAGAGAATAAGTTCATCGAACGTGGCTCGCTAAGGAATACCTAATGGAGTTTTACTTGCCTCGTCAATAGAATTCTCAGAGTGATAGTAAGACAAGTGATCCTTGACTTGAGATCATCATAGTATCTTCGTGTATGATGAGTTATACTTTGACTTATTCCTTAAGACCCTTAGGGTATATCAAAGGGTATGCTTGGGTATAATAAGTTGTATATGGAGATAATGTATGATCAATAAAGAATCTACCACTTCTAATAAAAGAAGAGAAATGTCCTATGTGATTCGATAAATGACAACCCAAAGAGTCCTCGGTTAAGGCGTAATGAAATTAGAAAGGAGTTTCTAATTTGCATTATTTGAGTCAGCATTTAAGGATCGAAATATATATAATTAAATAAAATAAGACTTGACAAGAATTCCATGCCTTATATTTAATCGGGACATCAGATGGTGAAAGGATTGAATTGATTTAAGAATTATTTACTCAAAGGTTCTTTATGATTAATGTTGAAATCTATATTATCCGGAAAGTCGCTTGATCGCTAGGAGGCTTATCCCTATCAGAGAATAAATATTATTTATTTAAATAAATTAATTGTTTAATTTATTTATTTAAATAAGATTAGAATTGTTCTAATTGATTTATTCACAACCTATTTAATATGGAGAACCTAAAGGGTCACACCATAAAAGGAAGAATAATTATTTAAGAAGTTAATGGCATAATCGTAATAATATAAAGTTATGTATATTTAATTTAATCTATGGTGATAGAATAAATTAAATAGCTTAATATTTATTATTTAATATTTTAGAAATATTAAATATAAATTAATAAGAGGAGTCTTATTAATATTATTACAATTATTATTATTTTAATTTCTAAAAGAGTTTAGGAATTAATTTAATATAAGTACTCTCATTTATTCCTAATTGGATTAGGAAGAAAAATTAATTAAAAGAGTTTAATTAATTATCCCTAATTAGATTAGGGAGCTTAATTAATTAAAAGAATTTAATTAATTAAATAAATCCCAATTCCTTAATTGTTAAGGTGGGTTGCCCACATCTATAAATAAGAGGAGTCTTATTATGGGTGGTGGGGGTTGTTGACTTTTTTAACATACGTAATTCCAATAGTTGGGAGAGTACGTTCTTTTCTATAGAGATAGAAAACTAGGGTTTGAGCCAAATACCCTTCTTCTTGAAAATTTTTTTTCCTCGTGGATCACCTCTGAGGCCAAACATTTGGGTGGCTAACGCCGATCAAAGGAAGGAACCAAACCCGGGGATTCAAGTTGAACGCGAAAAGGATTGAGGTGAACTTGTACCGAGGAAGCTCGATCTTCAAGGGTATGTTTTTTCTTCATATCTTTTCGCTTAATTAATAATTGTGCATAAAGGGTGATCCGTATATGGTTTGTAAAATTTTAAACTCGATTTTTTACACGCTCCGCATTATTTTGCAATATGATTGTGTTCATGAATATTACAAACCTAACACCCAAGACATCAAATATCTTGGTAATTTGCTTTATCCATGCTTCCGCCGTAAGTGGTTTTGGCTCTCCCTTAAACTCCGGTGGTCCCACAAATTGAATTGTTTAGCGGTGACCGCCCTCGAGAGTTTTCCGTGTTTCCACCTACGCTTTTGGACAGAGTCGCTTTACCGATGTTGTATGAATTCTAAAACCTCTTAAACATACCGTCATTCGTCAATTGATCGATTTGTTGTTGTTTACGGGAGGATTATTGCCATCCCGTTGCACATTGTCTCGATTATTGATCCGGTGGAGAATCAACAGTCTCCTCCTCCATTGCTATTCTCAACATTCTCGGATGCCATTTTCAAACACCGCCACAAAATAAGGGTTAATTGACATGCAACATATTATCACTATATTCGTCAATTCCACCAATCAAATACCAAATAAACTTAGGTAGGTCATACTAGCGAAGGTATTCCCTGCCTCCCCTCCTAGTACTATTCTCACATCTTAGCCAGGATCATATCCTAAGCTCGATACCAACCGTGACGCCCCCAAAATTAGGTATACGCCACCCATCTTGGGTCGCCACTTACATGGTACATAAATCCAAATACAACTAATTATACAAATTGTCGTAAAAAATACGACAAAACATATGTCGTGAGTTTTAATACAAATATCGTCATCTCAGACAATATCCATACCCAATGGAGTCCTCATTACATTTATTGTCACACTATCTAATGTAATAGTGAGGACTACTAATGCTATCATCCGACCATCACCCCGCTCCCCTCTCGTTCTCGCCACGCTCTCATTTCCTCAAGAGAACAAAGAAAGAAAGGGTGAGCTCAACTAGCCCAAAGAAGAAATATTATGACTAAGATAATGAAGAATAAATTATCTTTAGCCTTCAACAGTGTTAAACTGATAAAATATAACAAAAATCAAGTTTAACTGCAGCGGAACAAGCAATTCATTAGAAGAGTCAAGTAGAGAATAAAACCTACTATCTTCTATGATTTAAAAAATGTTTTCATCAACTTAATCGCTGAAACTCAGCTTAATAAATAAACCACATCTTCTCATCATCCCTGTACTACGGGCCAAGGATATTCATTAAATCATCAATGGTCATGATTATACCGAAAAATCCCTGGTCATAATCATACCAAAAACTGTCCATCAATGCACTACAGGCCACTGAAGACTTTTACCACACCACTTATAACATCACAGTTCATGATTATACCGAATGATCCCTGGTCATAATCATACTAAGTCTATCTATTCACGTAAGCCAAAGATGACTTAATATAATATAAGAGATGATGACAATGACATAATAATTCAATAAAACAAGTTCACGAATTAATTTATTCAAGAACTAATAACGTCCAAATTGTCAACATGATATCACAAGCAGTAGAGTAAAATTCAAGAATGATCGTAAGAATATTTCCATGAAAAGATATCGGATGAAACGCAAATATCAAGAATATTCTACTAATTTCATGGAGTATAGAAGTCAAAGTTTTAACCAACCGGGTATAATAAAGAATGGAATAACAAAGGAAATCACCATGCATGCGATTGCCGCATAGCGTGTTATTCCAATGTAATAATAATAATGTAACCAGTGTCGTGAAATTCACAATCGACAGGGATGTTCCAATGTAATAATAAAGATGGAACTGGATCCTGTAAAAAACACATGAGATAGGATATTCCAATGTAGAATGATAAAGACGGAACCAGTCCGATTAAAAATCACACGCATGTGATGTTCCAATGTAATAATAATAAAGATTTTAACCAGTGTCCGTGTAAAACACACATGCATGTGATGTTCCAACGTAATAATAGAAGAATGTCACCAAGTATAGGGTAAACCACTTATACAGATTATGTATAGGGTATGCCGCGTATACAGGTTATTCCAACAGAATAATAAAGAATGGAATAACAGAAGTTCTCTTCATGAATAAGAAAGAATAACACCCCTTACGGGTACAACAAATAATATCCCTTACCGTAAAAAAGACACTTTGGATATCAAAGTAGTGAAGTACCGTAATACTCTTCTTCTTTCTCTATATATTTTCTCTCTAAAAAGCTTCTCTCTATAATTTCTCTCTCTAGAGTTTCAGTGAATTCATAAGAAAATAATGAAGGAATGAGCTTCTATTTATAGGAAAATAGAATGCATAGTAATTAATCCATGAACGGCCCAGATTGATTTACTTTAATCTGACGGTCCATATTTAAAGAAAAATCTTTTAAATAAAATATCTTATATTCTATTTATATAAAAACATTTTACTATGCAAACACTATGCAACACTATGCAAAACACTATGCAAAACACTATGCAACACTATGCATAATAAAATATAATATATTCTATTTATGTAATAACTTTAATAAAGTATTCTGCTTTATATAAAAAGATGTTTCGCTTTTATTACGTTAATAATACTTAATAAAATAAAACGTCATTATCGCTATATAATAATTCATATTATTAATCGACAATAATGGAATCAAACCGAGTGACTTCTCATATAAGCATCAATAATCAATACCGCAGGTGTCTACTATATGCAACCACGCCAGACATCGCATTTCTTTACTACCGAGTAGTTCAACAAAGATCAACCAGGTAAAACTTCCGCCGTTATTTCAATAAAATATTTTTGTCGCTTTTCTCAATCCGGCTACAATAATTCTCGCTAGGTCCACCAATGATTGAGCCGCTGTACGAAATATTTCCTCGCTAAACCGAATATTCCCCACCAATCGAATATAATATAACCACTTGCATACTTTTGCAAAATTTATAAATACTACCCACAACTATAATATTATCTCAAATTCACACCATAATATTAAAAAATTATTTCACAAAATTTAAATCTTTATCGATAAAATCTGGGTCTCACAATCTCCCTCCTTATGGAATTTCGCCTCAAAATTAGGGTACGCATCTGTATGATAAGAGGTGAGGATACCTTGAATACTTTTATCGTTGAAAACATTAAGTTCATCTTTGCAATCCGGCCAAAGATATTCATTAACAATTCATCTTCGCACTATAAAGCCAAAGATAATCGTAGTATTCATTAAGATCACGACCACAAATTATCCATGCACTACGTACAAAGATAATCGTGTATTCATTAGTATCATGACCATAAATTATCCATGCACTACGTACAAAGATAATCGTGTATTCATTAGTATCACGACCACAAATTATCCATGCACTACTACTACCAAAGATAATCGTGTATTCATTAAGATCACGACCACAAATTATCCATGCACTACTACCAAAGATAATCGTGTATTCATTAGTATCACGACCACAAATTATCCATGCACTACTACCAAAGATAATCGTGTATTCTTTAGTATCACGACCACAAATTATCCATGCACTATCGCCAAAGATAATCGTGTATTCATTAAGATCACGACCACAATTAGCCATGACTACGTACAAAGATAATCGTGTATTCATTACTATCACGACCATAAATTATCCATGCACTACGTGCCAAAGATAATCGTGTATTCATTAGTATCACGACCACAAATTATCAATGCACTACTACCAAAGATAATCGTGTATTCATTAAGATCACGACCACGAATTATCCATACACTACTACCAAAGATAATCGTGTATTCATTAGTATCACGACCACAAATTATCCATGCACTACTACCAAAGATAATCGTGTTTTCAATTACTACTATGATTATACCCAACAATCCTCGGTCATAATCATACCAAGTCCATCTACGCACTACACACCACGTATGACTTTCAACATAATATAAGCATGAGGATAATGATATAAAGAATCAATCAAATGAGATAAAGGATAAATATTAAACATTTATAATTTATCCAGATTGAAGAATATCCCCATGTTATCAATCACTTAATAATCTCATAATCTAATATCATTAATATTATAACAATATTTTAATCACTTCTTAAATTTATAAACAATTTATCTCAATTATTTACGCTTTACCATATAATGCATTTAATCATTCAAAAATGCCATACTCATAAGATATCATCACCAATTATCAAATCCTCAAAAAATTTGCATATACTCTATATAGGATTCTCTAGCCATAAAATCCTATTTTTAACTTTGTTACTTCACATAACATATTTAACTCATATGTTCGTAACTAAACTATTTTCATGAAAAAT